>BJKM01000766.1:385716-448801 GCA_015082035.1 Chaenogobius annularis
TTTTTGTAAACGAATGACTTGATTTACTCCAGTAATTGTTGCAGCCCTAATCCACACAGAGGGGGCCTCACTCCGAGAAAGAACAATAGCAGACATTAAGGAAGGTTTACAAGTACCTTGGAAAACCACAGGCAAATGGCAACCTTGAAGAGGGACAAGGAAAGTCCAGGGCAATAAACAGCTACTCCCTGCCAATGATGCTTGGACGGTTTCACCCCAATTCCAGCACCCTGAGAATGTACACTAGTTCCACTTAATTTTGATCTGATCCTAGTAGTCCTTTTAAATTGATTGTGACAAGCACTCCCGATATGAGTCTTAGCTACTTGTGTGAACAGATATTAGATGACATGATTGACTCGAGATTGGCTTGCTTTGCCTCTAAAGCACAGTGCTTTCAAATCTTCTGGTTTGGACACAGACAGGAGAGGTTCAGAAAGACTTTAGTCTGAGAAATAATTATAGACTATCGGTATCAAAACACAGAGCTACATAAAACGTTTTCTTTTTCAAACAGTTTCTTTTTCCCCCAAACAGAGGGTAAAATGTGTTCAAACTCACCATTTAAAAAAAAAAAAAAAGTATCCTTATTTTAATCACAGTAATAATACTAAAATTACCAAATAAAGTATAGAAAATATCATCCTAATATCGGTTACTGGCCCGTGTTTCTAATAACATCGGTAACGGCCTAAAAGTCCATATCTGTGCATTACTAGTACCGTATTTTCCGCACTATAAGGAACTATAAGAAAACTTTTATTTTTCTCAAAAAATGACAGTGCGCCTTATAACCCAGCGCGCCTTATATATGGATTAATTCTGGTTGTGCTTACTGACCTCGAACCGATTTTATGTGGTACACAGCACACAAAAATCCGTAAAAATGTTTTATCACAACTTTGGTAAACTACAAAGCCGCACCGCTTGCAGCATTACGGTTACCGTAGCCAGGAGCGTCGCGGAGTAATACTGTGCTTCACCATAATATTACAGTGTGTGTATAAGGAATTTGAAGGATTTGTAGACGAGGAATTACCGTATTTTGCGGGCTATAAGCCGCTACTTTTGTCAGATGTTTTGAGCCATGCGGCTTATTTAGAGGCTGCGGCTTTTCTGTGGTTTTTTTCTTTTCTTTCACCGCTAGGGGCGAACTAACCGGAATTGGAATCAAAACTACAGAAAAGTTAAGCAAAGAAGCAGATGTTGCTTTTTATTCAGCTAGCAAATAGAACACGGACGACAAATTACCAACTATAAAATTATTTTCAAATTCTTGCCGCATCATTATGGAAACCCAAACGAAGAAGTTCGTACGAAGCAAGTTTTAAGCTGAAGGCCATCGATCTTGCTAGGAAGCCGCGCGGCTGCACGCAAGCTTAACATCAATGAATGTACGGTGAGACGCTGAGAGGGAGAGCACGCTGGAGGGGGGACAAGCGGGACGAGCTCATGCGATGCCAAAAGTCAAGGAAAGAAGTTCTTGCGGCCTATACAAAAGGTGCGGCCTATGTATTGTTTTATTATCGTTTTTTTAAAAATAGAGCAAATGCGGCTTATATAGGGGAGCGGCTAAAGGTCCGGAAAATACGGTAACTGAAAAAGTGAGTGTATTGTGTTTTATTTTACGTGATATAGTGTTAACTGAACAATTTTGAGTTATTGTGAATACGCCAATGTTTGATTTAGCGGTATCTGACTGTGTTTTTTTACATGTTGTACCTGAGCCATTTTGAGTTACTGTGAATATGCTAACGTTTGATTTAGCGTATCAGACTGTGTCAGAACGTGTTTCCATTGAACAAGGTTGGGACTGTTTTGTTTATCTTAATGCGCCTTATGGTCCGATGCGCCTTTATATATGAAAAAAGTTAAAAAATAGACCATTCATTGACAGTGCGCCTTATAATCCAGTGCGCCTTATAGTGCAGAAAATACGGTACTTACTGCTGTGGGACCCACTTAAATGCTATAGCTGTGGCACAGCTCTCATTACATAACTTTCCAAGTGCACTGTATCATAATCCAAGTGCATTGTGCCAAGTAACTAAATTATAACTGTTGATTTACCATCAGTTTTTTAAATGGCCTGCACTGTTTTTATTTTTACTTTGTATTCACCTTATTCCAGAAGCCGTTTACCTTCTTCCAGAGCCTTATCTCCGAGCTTTGGCAGCTAAATTTTCCATTGTTTTGTTGCAAACTGTAAGCGTCTCAGAATGTAAATAAACCAACCCACAGTTACAAGCACACTCTGGATATTGTACTAACATATGGAGATAGAGATTAGTGACTTCATTGTCTTCCCTCAAAATATTGCCAGATAATTTCCTAATTACCTTTCAGTTTATTCTTAAAGATTATCCAATCTTGTAGAATAAAATGAAAAGGAAAAAGACAATATCTGAAAAATCTATCTCAAAGTGCAAAGAAATGAGACCATATTCAGTAACATGTCATGTGATCCTGCTAAGAATAGCTTTAGTGCTAGTGTAAGCGATCGAGTCGACCATTAATTCTCTGAAATCCGTTCTTGATGTAGCAGCTCCGTTAAAACAGACATCATTAGGCCAAAACACGCCTCCCCATGGTACAATGAAAAACTGCGTTTAAATAAACAGTTTGAAAATTAGAAAGATCATTTTGCTAATCCCTGAAAGCATGGAAAAACTCCCTACTGTCCTATAAACTGACTCTGCGTAAGGCCCACCCAGTTAACAAAAATAACACTAGATTTATTTTCAGCACTGTAGTCACGCTAACAGTCACAGCGGAGTAGAGCCCTCACTTATCTAGATTAGATGACTGTCTCCCTGCTCGCAGTGTGCCCTAAAAGTTCCATAAAATGCTTTCAACTGGTTCAAAACGCAGCAGCAACATTACTAACAGGAACTAAAAGAAGAGCCTTTCCACTGGCTCCCTGTTGAGTTTAGAATCTAATTTAAAATCCTCCTCCTGACTTACAAAGCCATACAGTAAATAACATGGCTCCATCCCAACTAAAAGATACTATAGTACCAGATCATCCAAACAGAGCAGTTCGCTCTCAAAATGCTGGCCTTCTGGTGGTCCCAAGAGTTTCTAAAAGCACAGTAGGAGGTAGAGCGTTTCGCTACCAAGCTCCTGTGTTATGGAATCAGCTCCCTGGTCATGTTAAAGAGGCCAACATAGTCTCTTCATTTAAGATCAGGCTTAAAACATTCCTCTTGAAATAGCTTATAGTCAGGCCAGTTAAGAACAGAAATAAAAACCTACAGATTCCCAGCTACGCTGCCCGAGGAGCAACTATGCTGGGGAAAGTATGGCAGCTTGAGCACTATGCTAAGAATTCTCCTACTTTTCCCATCAACAATATTTCAGTTCATCTGTGTCTGTTCTTTGCTGTTCACATCTTTTTTCCTTCTTCCACTCTGTTTCAGACACTGCCAATGCTGACCTGTAGATCCAGATGCTCCTCAACTGTGTAACAGTCTACTCCAGATGGTTCTTCATCTGCCTGGATGAACTGTTAAAATGAACTGCTAAATTAAGCACCTTCTCTCCTCTTGAGTGGTTTTGGCTCCCCAGTCTATCTGCAAATTAATTTGCTAATTTCCTCAGTCACTTTTCGAGGCAACTGCTGTTTGAGATTTCGGGCGTTACATGAAAAAATGTAATTGAATTGGAGGACACCTTCTTCAGCTCTATAGATTGTAGTCCCTGTGAAACTTCTGAAAACGCTAACCTCAGTGTGATGGAATGGGTAGAGGTGGAGCCAGACATTTTAAACATCTGGGGCTTAGCCCAAAAAGAAAGAGGGGTGGGTGGGTCATTGACCTATCAGGCTGATATGTGTGAGCTACGCTAAAACCCAGTGGCGTGTGACTGGGAAACGTAGTTTTGTTGTGTGGATGAGCAGTGGACTGCGATTATGGTTCATAAGTCCTCGCAGTCCTCTGCTGAAATTAATAAAATGTGTTTACGTTAATTTGAAAAAATATATAGATATCTGCTTTTAAAAATGGAATGTAAACAAATATTAATGATTACTTGAGGACAATAATCAATAGATTACGCGACTACTAAAATAATCAATAGCTGCAGCCCTACATAAATAACACTTGTATAAGACAGGTAACAAATTGCTTCCAATTAATATAAAAAAACAAGTGTCAAAATAAATATAATCTGAGAAGGCAAATTAACTTTAAAGAAGCTGCGTGTTTCACCCCCCAATCTGGCAACACTGATTCTAACACCTTATTTTATGCATGCATTTATTGCGTCAGTGTATCGTGTGTGTATTCTACTTTCTCCCAAAGAGGTTTTGTTGTTTTTCCTTTCCGAGAAGAAGGGTCCAAGGACAGGGGATGTTGGGACATTTGCTAATGTTCTATGAACATAATTTCATCTGGTTCTTTGGGTCGCCCTTCGAGAAAAGTTGCTGTTGTGAATTTGGGCGTTACAAAAATAAATTGAACTGAATTAGAATATTTTACTATTATTATTCGCTGTTTTGTCATCTCATGGCCAAAGCCTATTGCAGGGAAAGCAGATAGAAGTTAGCTCAGAGAAATAAGTCTGGTACAAAACATCTCTTCAATGTTTTCTTCCATTCATGCTCTCGTACATGACCCCTGTCAAATAAACTAAATACATTTCAATACAATTATTTGTGAATTTTATTCACTTCATCAATAAACCTATTCTGATTCTCTGAAGCCAAATTAAATTAAGATGACAGAAGAATTAACATCTATGACTCTCAATTGTTATATTACTTGTCTTTCTGAATACGTTTTAAAAAAGAGCCCCAAACATTGCAGAAAGATGGGACGGGAGCGAAAGTAACACCCAAGAACACTTAACATTGAATAAACAGGGGGATGTTGGGGTTCTCCTCAACCATTTTTTAAAAGAACAGACAACATTTTAAATTTTTTTTTTTACTTCTAGCATCTTTGGGTTAGCAGAAACATAATTTCATCTGATTAATAAAAGTTGGCTCCATATAACTGCACTAATTTAAAATCTCTATAATCTACGGAACGTTGAACCCTCAGAGTTTGAGAAACACTAAAACAGCTTTCACTTTGCACTTTAACCTTATATTCCATGCCGTATTTTAGCGCCATAATTATACACAATTTATAATGTACAGGCTATAGTGGATACAGTATCTCACGGTCTCTGCAAAAATCAACTGTTCGATATTTCAAATACATTGTGCACGTTAAGGAAACTAAAGACTGCATTTCTCTGTCCTTAACTGGGAAGAACACCGGGATTAGTTTGGATCACTATTTTTGAGTTCAGCGGCCTATATGCTCTTTTAATCTGTGCATAAAGAAGGGAGCTGGGGTTGTGTGCGTAGCTACAGGATCAGGGGAAGAGAAGTCTGGAACAGTGCTGTAATGTAAGACAGGAGTAGGACATGAGTTGTGTTGCCTGCGTACATACACTGGGGCTGCAGCTATCGATTCTTTTCTTCGAGTAATCTGTTAATATTTTGTACATGCCGTAAACCATTCAAAAGCATATTAAATATATTTAATCTATTTTAAATAAACGTCATAGTTCATAGTAATATACAAATAAAACCATTATTCTTAATTTCACATACGTATGTCCCCAAAACAGCAACATTTCACTTCACCAGTCCAAACTGTTCTGTTTGTATGTGTGTGTAGAGAGAGGTAGAGAGAGAGTATATCTATCGATCTAGATATCGATCTAAATCTAGATAGATAGAGGTATGTGTATTTTATATATATATATATATATATATATATATATATATATATATATATATATATATATATATATTGGAGATATACATATACACACACACACACACACATATATGTGGGTGTGTATATATATATATATATACATATACACACAAGCTGTAACTCTGCATTTTGTCATTTTGCAGCATTAGTTCCGTGTGCCGTTCATTTAAGCCTCCATGTCTTCGCCCCGTCATCGCAGACATTGTGCTGTTTCCATGGATCTATTGGCTGTTTCAAAAGAAAACAGAGGAGAGAACAGCCCCTCGAGGCAACTACTGTTGTGATTTTGGGCGTTACAAAAATAAATTGAATTGAATCGCGTGTTTTAAACATACAAGTGTGACTGGGAAGCAGAGTTTTGTTGTGTGAAAGAGCGAGGAGGACTACGAGTATGAAACAGAAAGTCTGCAATGATGGGGCGAAGACAGGTTAAAGTTAACGGCACACGGAGCTAGTTACAGTAGTCAGAGTACCAGCTCAAAACACACTGTGCTCCTTCACACAAAACTCTTCCCATCACACTTGTGAGTTTAAATCACGCCGCTCTCTTCTCTGTTGTGCTTTAGCTGCTGAAGGTCCTGAACAAGCCCAGTGTGAAGCGAAAACGCCACAAGTCGTTCTATGCACTCAGTGCTCCACAGATTCCCGCATTTTTTATTCAAAATGTAAATTAAACAAATCACCGAGGCAATACAATAATAATCAAAGCTTTTTTGTAATCGATTTACTCCATTAGTCATTGCAGCCCTAGTATACACAGTTCATTAGGGCATATGGGACTACAGGCTAGGTACAGGATGCAAACATTATGTGCATTCACAAAGAGAGAAATAATAATTTTTAAAAAAAAGTCCAACAGGGCGTGTCACCCGCGTACACGATCAGGCAATTGCTTTGACCTAAATCCGCCCCGCCCACTTTTTCCCTTTTCCCCCCATGTATCGGAACTTCCCGTCCAGCGGGAACTCTGTTGGTTTAAATGAAGAATGAGGGAAAAGTCTTGCAGCAAACACGCTATAAATAGATTGATTTGCGTAAAATATCCGATATTCGTGTGCACCAACAAGTCACTGATTCCCTAGGTGGCCCGAAAATGGCTTCTTAGTGTGTGTAGAACATATTTTCTCTCAAGGTCAGCAGCACAATGTTAACTAATACAGAAGAATACCAGTAGAAGGATTACGTGGAATGGCTTCCGGAATAAGGTGAAGAGAGGCTATAGGGCCATATTTTGACCCCAGAGGTAGCATTAATGTGGCCGCAGCAGAGAACATTTCGTCACATCTGGCAGTCGGCACAACTGATGACAGCGCAGGGCATGGAATTCTAGACAAGAGGCGTGATTATTCCAAAATATGAGGTGGAGTAAACCAACTTGAGGGCATGGTTTGGTACATTCTGTGAATGCCCAGAATTGTAAAGCTAGTGCACTGGAGTTGTGTTACTATCCCCATATGGACGAGATAATCGTAATAAAACAATCTTCATGGGCATTAATAATTACGTTACAATTTGATTGTATTCAGTATTCTGTATGTGGTTATTTCTTTCCCCTTTCGTTACGCACTCTGCTCTTATAGCTCTTTGCTGGACACCTCCAACTCCCACGTTGGACACCAGTTACTGCGTGGCCCGGGCAAGGCTGGACTGTGCATATTTTCACGTGCTCAGCTCAGAGAGGAACGTCTAGCTGTGCGAACTTACCAACAAAGACTGTGAGAACAAAAGGACAGCGTTAACATCGGCATGGTAGCAAAATAGCGTCCTGGCCCTGGCCCCGCCCCCTGGAAAAGACTTCCCTTAACGCTACCTCCAGGGGAAAAATATGGCTCTATATGTTTAACCATTTCATTTCAATTAAATTTAATTAAATTAAATTTTGTAACGCCCCAAATCACAACAGTAGATGCCTCAAGGGGCTACAGTGGAAAAAACAGAATAAACAATGTTCATAGAGACTAGGTAATGTCCCAGCATCC
Organism: Chaenogobius annularis; assembly: GCA_015082035.1. Taxonomy (NCBI): domain Eukaryota; kingdom Metazoa; phylum Chordata; class Actinopteri; order Gobiiformes; family Gobiidae; genus Chaenogobius; species Chaenogobius annularis. The sequence continues at coordinate 393,467 of BJKM01000766.1, forward strand.
AGTTTAACTGAAATAACGTGATGAAATGTCATCTTGTGCAGTGTCTACCAGTATGCCTGTTTAGACACGGAGACGCGGAGACGCGGAGACACAGACACATCTGCGTGGCTCTCTTCTCCTTAGCCAATCCTCTGCTCATTTCCTCAGTTCTTTTTTATAAATCCATGAGGCCGAAAGGCTTGTCCCCCTCGATATTGAACAAGTGCATCCACAGTCGCATTGTGAAGCGAAAGTAAAAAAAGACCCCTTGTGCACTTGTGCTTTTAGATGCTCCGAGGGCTTTATTAATGCTATAGAGGCTGAATATGTCCACGACAGACGTGAGGAAAGCTCAAATCCAAAGTGCAGGCAAAGGTGAGAAAAAAAAAAAAAAAGACAAGAAAATAATCAGACTATTGGCGCTAAAAAGAGACTATGAACTAATGTATTAATGGGAACTGCAGAACAGAGGGCCACAGGCAATGACAATGCAGCGATTCCTTCAAAATTTTGCACCTGGCATAGTTTTGATGAGCCACCACATCTTTAATAAGGCTTGGAACATTAATTTAGGTTTGTAAAACATCAAAATGCGCGAGAGCAGACGTTATGAGCAGATTTTTATTTTTATTTTACACAAAACAGTACTACTAAAAGTTATTTCGGCAAATTTAGCAGGAAGCATGAGGGCCTTTTGAGACGTAAACAGCGCTGTGCGTTCCAAGCAATGTAGCTTTATATATACTTCCAACAGTTTTTAATGTCATGTCTGTGTTCTGGAAAGGACCACACGAAACTTGCATACAGACCAAATGACGGACAAAATAACACAGAGGACGGACAGAAGCCTCTATGCGTATCTGTATGCGTCTGGAATGTAGAGCATAAATGAGCCTTTGCTGTAACAATCCCATAGAAAACATGAAATTCCCCTCCAGGGTGAGGTCACTACAAAGTACTTTGAGGTCAATCCAAATATTCATGGTACAAATGTGAGTGTGAAAAGGAGAGGTATTAAAAGGCAAAACTTTATATCAGTGAAGACTTGTCACACAAAACAATCACCTTGGTCAAAAAAGTAAAGAAAATAAAAAGAGGGTAGTGTAGTAGACTGCTTACCAAGCTGGGGTTAGCTCTCATCATCTGAGAAGTGAGGTTTAGCAATAACCATCTCCTCCTTGCTGCTGGCAATCATCTTGCACTTCTGCAAACACAAAACGAGCATTTTAAGTATTCTGACGCATCTATGTTGAATTATAATCTTTTTTCCATTTATGCAAAATTTTAATACTAAAAGAAAAAGTATGAATGTATGAATATTTATTTTTGTGCGTAAAATCTATTTGTATATGAAGAAAATACACATTCTAAAAGACAGAAAATCACATTTACAATTAAAAAGATTTTGAAATACGTGTGTGATCTCTTACTTGTTTACAGATGATTTTTTTCTTTTTTAGATTTCTTCTTTGAGAATACTACTTTCAGCTGTGTTCAAACTACCAATATAAGGTCACTGCTCACAGATGAGCAGAGTCCTAGATTGGACTGACATGAGACACTTTTACACACTTTTGCCTAATAATTATGCATTTCTTTTGGATACTTGAAATACCACTCAACGTTATTAAGATATCTATAGTAAATGCATCATTAAAAAAAGGCAAACATGTGTCTTTACACTGGTTTGTCTTTATAATGATGCATGTGTTTTTTATTCAGTTTGATTTAATATTCAGTTTGCACAGCGTTATAAATCAGTGTATGAAAAAAACAATGATTTAAAATGCACTTAGCAAAGACAAAGCTGCGTAAACATATTCAGTGGCTCCACGCTGCATCCGGAGGTCTGCCTGGAGAGGTGGAGGAACACGTGCCTTCAGATAATTCTGCTGCGGCTATTATCTTACATAGTATCAGAAACTAAGGATGGAAATGCTGTCTCTCTTGTTGGTGATAAGTTTAAATGATGAGACTTTGTGTCATTGACAGGATGGTGACAACTCAATAAAACCACAACAGGGGGTGCTTCAGGATAACGTATACCATGACTCTTTCTATCGGCCAAGTTTTGAACTAATCATTAATAAAGATATTGATATAAATAAAAATATAACCCACATACTCAAAACATAATTTTTTTTATTTGGCAAGCTGGCAAGAGGCACATTAGTTCCGTAAGGCCACGCACGGCTGCAAAAGTGCGCACCACCCCTACTTGTCACCCAGTGAAAATTGACGAAAAGCAAGGAAAATTTGCAGACAAAAAATCTTGCTTTTCTACATTCTGGTTTTCTTTTTTTTTTTTCTAAAATTCAAAAATCTGTTCAAAAAATGCATTGCGAGATAGGAAATGGCCCAAAAAAATCTGATCATAGAATAATGAAATTTGGCGCAGAGGTAGATAATAGTGACAAGAGAAGTAAAAAATATTATTACAACAACGCCGTCGGCCATGTTGGATAAAGATTTGCTAAGCGTGACTCACCAGTTTTGCCAAATGTACTTTTACAAACTCCTGCTAGAGCTGACATTTGGTGAAAATGGTGTAGAGGAGTGGGGCATCAAAAGTTATCCAATTTATTTTGATACTTTTTGCGGTCTCTGTGCAGCAAAGCCGCAAAATGTAGCTAGAAATTCTGAAATTTGCACATACAAAGTCCAAATTGCTTCAAATGTAAATCAGTTGTTAAACTTGTTGCCCTTTGGTGCATTACACCCCCTACAGAGTGAAATAAAATTTTATATAGGGAGAAAAAAATACAGTTTTTCGAAATGTCATATTATATTTTGGCATCCAGATCAAAAAAGTCAATGAGCCCATACCATATTTCTTACGGCGTAGTCATAACGATGACAGAAACCTCCAATGTTATTCCAGTTGGATAATTGCCAAATATCTAAAATGTTACACATTTTCACATCATACTTTGACAAACTCCTCCTTGGGCGTTAGTCTGACCAAGCTTAAATTTGGTGAAAACCATCTTGAAGAGTTGGGTATCAAAAGTTATCCAAATGTAACTTTTAAGTGCTATAATCGCTGATTTTTTTTTTTTTTATTATTAGCCTTTGGTATGGATTGAAAACATTTTTGTTTGTCACAGATTACGGGAATTTTGCACAAAATTAAAGTCTGGCCTCCCGATCAAAAAAGTCAAAGAGACTAGGGCTGCAACGATTACTCAAGTAAATAGAATAATTTGCCTCAATGATTCATTTAACTTACATATTTAATTAAAAACACGTGTATATCTGTGGTTAGCGGGGCGCGCGCAGCGGCTTGTAGTGCTTTTGTTTCCCACGGAGCTTGTTCCGCTTGGACGAAAGCGCAACAGGGAAGAGAGCGGCTCGTATGTCGGCGGGTTCCAAACTCATGAGAGCGACCAGGAAGAGTTTTGTTGTGTGAAAGAGCCATGGATCTAAGAGCACGGTGTCCCGAGCTGGAACTCAAACCCCGCAACTTGTGCCGGGCGCCGCCCACCCCAGCCCCCGCAGAGAGTATGATATAACCAAATATAATCAGAAGTTAAATTGGGACTTTGAGAAAAACTTAACATTTAAATTAAAAAACAGAAACTGTATTTGAACAAAGTGAATTTGAAAACATTGTATTTTCATACACTGAAAATAAAAACTGTTTATTTTAACAAGCTCAGTACAAAAGCTATGTATTTTTATTAAGGCTGCAATGAGTACTCGAGTAATTTGATTACAAAAAAGCTTAGATTATTATTGTATTGCCTCGATGATTCGCTTAATTTACATATTTAATTTAAAACACCTGAATCTGTGGCGCATGGAGCACACGGAACGACTTGTGGCGCTTTTGTTTCACACGGAGCTTGTTCCGGTCAGACCTGCCGCAACAAAAGCTTAAAAGAGGAGAGAGCGGCGTATTTTAAACTCACAAGTGTGACTGGGAAGAGTTTGGTTGTGTGAAAGAGCACGGTGTCCCGAGCTGCAACTAACTACTAGGTCCGCGTGCCGCCAACCGCTCAAAACACCAGGGATCACTGGTCCCACCCAACAAAGTTTTACAAACAAATTTCTCATTTTAATGTATGTGACATAAACACAAATTAATTCATAGCTACCTTAACTGTTTACAAACAGTCTGGTGACAAGTCCTTTAAATATAATCTTTATATACAAACAGAGCAGTTTGGACTGGTGAAGTGAAATATGGCGTTTTAGGGACATACTTATGTGAAATTGAGAATTATTTATATATTTTTAAGCAGAAACTCCTTATTTGTTAATTACTATGATCTATAACGTTTATTTTAACATGATTTAATATGCTTTTGAATGGTTTACGGAACGTACCAAAAAATTTACCGATTATATTGATTAATTGAAGAATAGATAGATTACTCGCTTACTAAAATAATCGATAGCTGCAGCCCTCATTTTTATCGTTTTTTTTAGATATGGTATTCATATTCAACGAATAGTTTGACTTGATTCAATGTTAATTTAAATGCAATAAAGCAAAAACATTAAAATTACATACATTCAGTGTAAAATAAAAACGATATTTGTATTCACAAAGAAACCCCTAGCACAAAAAAAATAATTCTTATTCACAAGTAGGAAATCACATGTATTCTTAAATTGTTGATTTTTTAAATGTGGAAAAACTGTCAAAATGTATTTTATGATATACAATAAATACCAATAAATATGCACACATTTTAAGGCACGTCTTAATTGACAGTAACCTTACCCCATAATTGTTTTCATATTTTCTCGAACTTTTTTGTTTAATATATTTAAAATATTTATCCATAATATTCTACACATTAGGACGGTGGTGCCCACAGTGAAAATTGACACTATTCAAATTATTATATTTTTGGGTGAAATTGGGTCAGATAACACACTAGAGAAAATACATATACACTTCATTTTAAATGGTTTACGACTATATTTTTTTTACAGACATCAATTAAAGTTTGCTGTGGAGGTAGAGTGTAAGTTGGCATGGTTATTTTGGGGGTCCCAGCCTAAAAAGTTTGGGGGTCCCAGCCTAAAAAGTTTGGGAACTAAAATGTTAAGAAAAATTGCATAAAGTGTAAATATTTTGTCCATAAAATGCTATTCAATTAATGTAAAATATGTGGGCCTAAATGACAAATATAGTTTAAAAAGGAAAAAAGACATGTTAAGGAATACCTCGGTGAGTTCCTTGATGGTGTGCACATTGGCCTGGTGGGCCACTTTCCTCTTGGCCTCCTCGATGTGGTCAAGGTTGAGGTTTGGGGCGGGCGGGGCCAGGCAGGGAGGAGGTTTGTTGGTGATGGTGGGCAGAGGAGCCAGGGGGGGCATGGCGGCCAAAGCCCCCATGTTTGTGAGGGCCGCCGTCATGGTGGCCGCAGTCATGCTGGCCATAGCGGCACTCATTGTCATGTTGGACATGCTTGGCATCCCAGAGAGGCTAGACAGGCCCATTGCACTCATGTTGGGCATCCCCATGCCCATGGGGAGGGGCAGAGGCAGAGGCAGGGACAGCGGTGCAGGGGTGGGAGTGGGCAGTGGCAGCTGGAGAATGGCTTTGGGACGCAGACTCTCAGGGATAGGCACACCAGCCTTCGCACACATGGCAGCAGCGTTGGCTTTGGCAATTTCCAGCAACTGGTCCTTATCTGAAAGACATACACACACACTGTAAAACAAACTATTGTACAAGAATGACAAATGACGAGATCAGTTTTGATCCTATTCGAATCGAATAGGATCGATCGATTTTTTTTAGACCAATGAATACCATTGTTTTTGATTAAAGAAGATTAAAAGAGGTGTGCACACCACTGGCCTGGTCAACAAAACTACAAGGAAACCAAAAAGAAGAAAAATGTAAACGCTTTTAACCAATTATAATTGCCCAATGTTTTTCTAACATTGTCGTTTTGAAGTGAAGGCCTGGCACGGCATTCCACCAGGTTTGTTTCAGCAGCAGGGAAACGAAAGTGCTGGCACACACTAGCAGCTTGGTGCGCCGGCAGATCTGACAAGCTGCTTTTCATTGAGGACAGCATGTCAGGACGATGTTTCCTCATGGCTTCAGGGGCACAGCGCAGCATTGTTCCTGCCTCTTCTGCTGACACTTTGGGACTTGGACAGGGGCCTTGACTGGATGCTGCCAAAGGCAACCCATTTGCAACAGGTTCATTACTGTTTGTTTTAATGAACATGTGTTTAGCTGGGACTTTGTAGTGACTTCTGTTGTAGTTCCCAATTTGGGTTAGGGATGTCACAATAAAAAAGGTAAATAAATAAAACACAAATGGGAATAAACAAATAATAAATAAATAAAATAAACAAAAACAAAATAAATAATATATCAATAGGTTTAAATAAAATAAAAATAAAAGATATTAATTATAATAATTTTAATCCTAGCAATAATATATAACTAAGAAGGCATGTCGTTCATTCAGTTTATTCACTTCAACCTAGATTATATTGGCATTAACTAAACCACACACAAAAAAAACTATTCTTCTAGTCCGTGCAGACTTTTAAACATTTCATCCTAGAGTCAAGATGTATTTTTTCATAAGAAATAATAGGAATTAATAACCTGAGTTGTTCATACCAGATGTTTAACTCAAGTCACTTTACAGTTGGATATTTCTTTTTTTAGTTCTAATGTGGCTTCCTTCGATGAGGTTAATTTAATCACCTGTCCTCCATCCTCAATGTTCAGCGTTGCTGGGTGTTTCAGAAAAGTCTTGATGTTCATCTGGTGCAGTTGCTCCCTCAGTGGCCAAAAGTCCTTTCTACACGCCCACGTAGTTGCAGAGATTCCACTCTCATCTTAAAAGCCCCTTTTCTGAACGCGGTGCAGTTTGAAAAAAATAATGCCCGGATACTACAATGCGTCTTTCCCAAGTCTGCGAAAGACGCTTTTTCAACATCCTCTTCTTTCAGCTTTAGATTCAACTTCTCAGCCAAAGTTTTAACCAGAAAATAAGGCATTGTCCTTCTTGTCTCCCTCTGGGACAGTCAGCATCCGCAAATTATTCTTGCAGTGCCTGTTCTCCAGTTGTTCAATTTCAATACCTCAGTGTATGACGCACTGGTTGTTCAGTGCATTTATCCACAATCACTTGTACACCAGACAATAGTCTTCACAAACAAAAACGGCTTTAGGATCAACCCCCACTGCCTCGGAGATCAAGAGCGACCGGTTAGAGGCCACTAGCCTAGAGCCTAAATCATTTCATTTAAATAATCTAGCTCATGCACCTAATTTTGTACCGTACAGTAGGCCACAGTGTCTGTTTACAAATAAAATGATTGTCTGTGCATGCTCTGGCTCAACTCTTATTTAGTTAGATCATAAAAAACATCACGACTGATAGACATTTAGGTCATAAGATTTAAAAGGATGTCTAACTACAAGATGAGAGCAATTTAAGTCCTAAGACAGAACACGGTCACTCCTTGCATTCACAGGTTCAATCGTGGCTCTGTGTGGTAAAATGGTGCCACTTAGCGGAGTGAAATCTTGCATTGCAGATGGTCAAAATCATGCAATGGACACTGGAGATGGAGCTAGATTCAGCCCAGCATTTCAGGAAAAGAATGGACGTTAAGTGATTTTGATGGAATACTGAATTACCCGAAACACGTGGAAAACGAAATAAAAATATTAGTAATATTAGGAACTGAAGTAAGGGAAAAATTGTTAGCACAACATTTCCATTCCAAACCCAATCGAAACAACCTGCAATATACCTTTTTGGTGTAAATGGTTTTTAAGTGTATGCAGCCTTACCCAGCTCAGTGATCCGTGGTGGAGTCTTGCTGTTGCTGCGCCGAGCTCTGGAGCCTGAACGCCGCTGGTTGCGGAGAATAAGCACAGGCGAGTGACTGGGCTCTCTCTTCCATCTGTCCCGTCTGTCTAAGGAGCCACTGCGAAAGGCTGGCCTTCTGCCTCTGCCCCTGGAGCGGGACCTGCGTCTACGGTCAGAAGAACGTGTGCGGGACCTCCTACTCCTGTCTCCAGAGCGAGACCTCCTTCTTCTGCCTGCAGACCTGCTCCGGGACCGCTTGCTTCTACCTTTGGAGCGGCTGCTGGAGCGTTTCCTCCTGCCTGCTGATCTGCTTCTGGATCGTTTACTTCTCCCTACAGACCTGCTCTTGGATCGCTTTCCCCTTCCTGTAGAGTGGCTCCTAGATAGTTTGCCTCTACCTACAGACCTGCTCTTGGACCGTTTCCTCCGGTCTGTAGACTTGGAGCGTCTCTTTCCTCTGGCCGTGAGAGAACGGCTGCATGAGCGTCTCTTCCTGACTGGAGATCTGGACTTGGATTTGCGCATCCTTGTTCGAGACTTGGAGGAGGAGCGTTTACGACGAGAGGTGGAAGGGGAGTGACTGGACCGCCTTCGTCGACCTGGACTTCTGGATTTAGACTTCCTCTTCTTTTGTTCTGAAGGAGACTTGGACCTATGGAAATAATAACAACCTTAAGACCCTTTTCTTTCTTTCAAGGATTTAACAACATTTTTACACTTGCTAGAGGGCTCCCTCAGTACGCACTAGATTTAGTTCTGTTGATTTCACTTTTGGGCCAGTCTTGCTCATGTGCACCGCTCCTCATTCTCCCCAAACGACGCAGCATGAGCCACGTGACAGGCATGAGATGACACCGCACCTATTTCTATGGCGGAAGGGCTTCAAACGAAAAGAGCCGGTTACGCACGCTCACTTTCCCTGTTGCTGTACGAGGTGGTCTTTTGGTAAATTCACAGAAACTGCGATGCATGAAGGTGGCAGCAGAGAATAATCTGTCTGAGCGGCACACGGTAGAGGTAAGATCTTAAGCCCGAGCCCGAACCCGACCCGGGTCTAAAATGACAATCATTACGTTCGGGTCGGGCCGGGCAGGGCTTATCTCTCGCTGACTTTTTTAATAAATATGTTTATAAAAATGTATACTAAAACGATGTGTGGATACTAAACTAAGGAATACTTGCTATAAATAAATAATTTGGTTAAAACAGAGAAGGGGCTGTAAGGTAATTGCTATAGAACTATTACTCAACAGGAAGCGCAGAGCCTGGGAACGCTTTGCGCACTTGGCGTGAATGTAATCTTCCCTCCTCAAGTCCGCATCTATTTTGTTTAGGTCTCCCTGATATGGAGCAGCAAGAAGTCAAGGAGAAACTTAAGACAGGGGAACTGAAAAGGCAAACACGCACCGCCGTGTCTCCGCGTAATGAAGCGAGTGCGTGTCAAGATCTCTCTTTCACTCTCTTTATCTGGCCTCTTATTCTGTGTTCCAGCGTTATTTCGTTGTTCAAATGCATTTATCATGATCATAAAAATATGTAGATTATTTCAACCTTAAGAAATCTTGCGTTTTTTTTCTGCCAAAAATACTATGGGATAAATTGAAATTTCGGGTTTGCTTCGAGCTCGGGCAAATCAAGTTAATTGGTCGGGCTCAGGCTGGGTTGGGCTTTAATGCCCGCGGGCCTAGGTCGGGCTGAATTTTTTAGGCCCGATCTTACCTCTAGCACACAGTGGCTTTGGCTGTGCAGAGGCTTTCACACCACACTCTACGGCAGAGGTGTCAAACTGATGGCTCGCAGGCCAAATCTGGCCCCTCAGACGTATTAATCCGGACCGGCCGATATCCGATAGATATATAGCATTTTTATCGCTAGAACTGCACGTCCCACAATCCTTTGCAGCGGCTGCCCCTCCCCCACGCTGCTCTAAGCTGCTGCATGTGCTGCCGGTGCACGTGCGAAGGTCTTAGAAGTACCGACGCGCGTCGCGCATGTAAAAGATTTGAACAGAGGCCTGATCGAGGAAAGAGATGTGTGGTTTTGGGAAGAAGGAAAGGAGACGGGTTTGTGGACATTAGAGCTGCGCTAAAAGTGGAGCTAATGCGGAGCTAACAACAAGAAAACAAACTTCTGTGATGATGCTCTGTGAGGAAAACATCCAAACCAGTAAAAAATCTGGACAGATCATGAGCCACAGGTAAAAACACTGGTCAGAGTGTAATAAAGTATGAACATGACTGTGTCCACACTAATGGGACTGTGAATACAAACACAATGCACTCATTTGATTCACTACATAAATAATTTGTCACTAAAATCATCTTAAACTATAAAAAAATAATGAGCTCATATCGAGTTTGTGCAGCAACAACCAACAGGTCTGTGAAATGTTCCCGTTCCTGCTGCTGATGTATGAATATGGTGCTTCAGATTTGCGCAACAGTGTCCACATAGAACTATTATTAGGCTATATAAAGCTATTTATTTCTTATATCTTTTATTGTTTTATTTTTTACGTTATGTTAGGCCCACAACCCTGCCTGAGCCTCGAAATTCGGCACGCGGCCCAAAGTGAGTTTGACACCCCTGCTCTACGGTCTCGGTTTCCGAGTACGAAAGGAGCCGCTCTGAGACCATCGGCTGTTTAATACGGTCCACAAGAGAGAAAGCCCTTTTATGTGAGGCTAACTAGTGACAAAGCGAAAACGACCGTAAACAAGAATATTAATATCAATATATACAATTTACCAAGAGCAAGAATAATGTGTCTGAATGTATCTGTACTATGCAAAAGAAACTACTAGTCAAACCACAACTAGGACTGTCACAATCGATGGAAGCATAATTTTTGGGGGTCAATATTTATTGTGGATACTTCTTATTTGCCCTCAACATTTGCCTCTCTTTCACGCCATGACTGTCAAATAAAATAAAAAAGCCTTTCAGGACAAAACATTTCATTCCGCTATTTATTTATTGACGCTTATGTTTCTTAAAACTATATTGTCTATTTAGATTTTATTAAATATATAATCCAGCTTTTGGGTTTGTGTGTCAGAGGCATAAAATGTATTTTTATATTATCGTTTATTGTCTATATTTTCTACAGCAACATAACACTGTTATCATGTTAGGCCTAATAGCAACACTGGACAATAAACTCACCGCAACACCTTCTTGCAGGGCTTGGGTGTGGATCGTGGTGATCGCCGGTCTACTGGGGATGTGGAGAGCTCCTTCTGTGCGAGTGGAGATAATTTAGATCCACTTTTAGCAGGATATTTCTCTTGTTCACTGTTCGGTATGGACTTGCTATCTTCGTCTGCATTCAGATGACTGGTCTCCTCTTTGTTCTGGTCAATGTCCAGAGGTTTCTCTTGAAGCCTTTCTGAAGTGTTATCAGTTTGAAAACAGGAAGCAGCTTCACCAGACATTAATTTCAAGTGAGCTGCAAATTAAAAAGACATCAAATGATATTAAGTTAAAAAAATAACAGAAACAAAGGACTAAAAAGTAATATTCAAAGCAAGGTCCTCACAGTGACAACCCAGTCCCCCAGAGCAGTTAAAAGGTAACTGTTAAAAACTGGACTCATTGTTGTCAATAACGATGTAATTGCACATATTATTTACAGGAACCCCAGTTCCCCTGTATGGCCAATTGGCTCATTTGTTTCAAATGGTCACTGAAACACTGTGGGGAGTTTGGCTTGAGACGATGCAGACAGTGTTGACCAGACTGCAAATCTTATACAGAGAATTTCAGTCCAGTTTTACTAGCATCACTTCATTTTTAAGGACGTTTTTTTATTATTCTACCGTTTCTAATGTGTTTCTGTGCCTAATCTGTCTTAGTACTAAGTACTTGCTTTAAAAACAGGAACTAAGCTGTCCCCAGTTCCTCCTATGTGAGGGGATCAACGCAAGAAAGCACTAGGTTCCATACTTACCATCCGCATTTTCACCGTTGAGGTCCTCTTCTTTAGAAGATATCGGCCCTTTCCCCTTAACTGGAGAGGGTGATGTGGACCTAGCTGAAGAGCTGCCTTTGGACTGTGAATCACTTGATTTAGACCTGGATCTCAAGAGGTAAATTTTCTTTTTGGGCGTTTTAGACTCTCTCTTGGCAGGAGGCGAGCGTGACTTTGTTCGTGGCTTCCTGACTGGACTCCTGTTTCTTCTTCCCGGGGTGCTTGACCGTTTTCTGGCCGGTGAGCGAGATTTTGACCTCCAGCGTGGAGATTTGCGAAGACTCCTTGATTGTGAGCGATGACTGCGTTTTGTAACTGATCTTGATCTAGGCCTCCTGCCCCTGTGTGTGGAGCGAGATCTTCTGGACCTTGGAGGTGGGGACCTGCGAGGTAGAGATGTGGATCTGGAACGCCTACCTGTCTGTCTGTCCTGTGAGCGTGTCCTAGACCTGCGAACACCTCGCCTCGATCTGGAGAGAGATCTTCGGAGCCTTGTGACTGAGCCTCGGCCTGTTGCACTGCGTTTAGGTGTACGACTCCGAGACCTCTTCGCTCTTGCCCGAGACCTTGACTTAGATCTTTGACTTCTTTTGGGAGATTGTGAGGAGGACCTTTTGCTGCTGCGTTTGGGGGATCTCAACTTTTCTTTCTTTGGGGAAGAGGAGCTTTTGTTGTGTTTGGGTGACAGAGTGGTCAGTTTGTGTTTGGGAGATTTAGAAACTTTTTTCTTGGGTGTGATGGAACGGGAACTTGAACGGGAGTGTGAAAAGTCCCTTTTCAGTGGTCTAGGAGATGGAGACAGTCTAGTTTTAGGTGACTTTGAACGTGATTGAGAGGACTGGCAAATCTTTTGAGACATTTCCTTTAAAGGTGAAGGGCTTTTTGGTTTCTCGATCATTTTATTCTCATCTTCATTAGGTAGTTGTGAACTTTCACCAAGGCTCGGAGGTTGTTGGTCACAAAGCTCAGATATTGTGACATCTAAGCAAGTGGGCGAGGATGAAGACAGTTTGGTTTTGCACTTGGGGAGCACTTGTAGACTGTCGTGGGGTTTCAGACATGGGCTATCCCTGAAAGTAGAACCTTCCTGTTTGGGGACGATGTCTGGAAGAGCATGGGAATGGCTGAATGAAGTCTCTTCTGGATCCTCCTCCTTTCCCACATCAGCTAGTGGTTTACAGTTGTCATCCTCTGATGTGGACATAAACCTGACTTCTGCTTGAGTTCCATTGGTGCTGCTGTCCTTTGGCACAGATGGGGAGCGAGTCCTGTCTAGGATCTTCTCTTTGATCATCTCGGGTAGTTCAGACTTGACTGTTAGTATGTGGATCTCTTTCTCCGCTTCCTCCTGGGTGTTCATTTTGGACACTGGTTCTGTGAGGTCTAGGCAGACTTTATTATCTTCAGGTTCCTTGGGTGCCTCGTCCTCAGTGTCTGAGGCTGACACAGAACTGCTTTCTGTCGGAGAACCAGAGGGAGACTTTTTCTCCTGCTTTTCATCCTTCTTTCTTTTTTTCTTTTTCTTTCTGCCAGCATGTTTTTTGTGCTTTTTGGATTTTGAGTCTCCTTCAGCCCAATCTATAAAGATAGTAAGGATGTTACAAGTCTGAATTTTTAATGTGGTAGGGGATATTTCATTTTAAGATGTAGGCAAAAAACAGAAATTACCTGAAGTGACAGGCTTTTTGCTGCCCCCCTTTGACACAGTCTGATCTACTGCTCCTACGGCTGCTGCCAGCCGAGCACTGAAATAAAGCATGCGTTTCATCTCTTAGAAACATTCAAAAGACATCTAGGCTTACTTTGAAAATTGACCTTCTTGAGAGACTTTGGACCAGATGGGACTTGTACATTGCTGGGTGAGATGTGCCGTAGTTTCATTTCATTTAATTGGATATTTGGTGTTGCCTGTGTTTTTGTTTTATTTTTGCTCTCTCTCTCCATTGCATTTCATATTCTGTGTTTTATGTGCGGATGCGCTGTGGACCACGGGTGCGCCGCGAGTCCAAAAGACAACTGGTGCAAATATCTCGTGTTACAACGCGGGCACCTGCGGCTTATTGACATGTGCAAGTTCTTGTTTTTTCGTAAATTTCGTTGGAGTGGCTTTTATTCAGGAGCACTGTATAGCCCGAAAAGTAAGGTAATTAATGCTCTGTCCCTGCTCTCTTGCACGCGCCTCTGTCCCTACTCTCTTGGTTCCCTTTGCTCCCTTTCCGCTTTGATCCCATGTGCTTTTTGTGTTCAATGTGAAACATAAACGCAGCGGTACGAGTCAGCAGAGCACAGAAAGCTGTGTGTGGCAGCCATGGACCTGCCATGGTTAAAGTGATCCGCAGTGACGAGTACCGTAACTTTCGGGCTACAGAGCGCTCCTGAATAAACCGAACTAACGAAATTTACTAGGGCTGCAACAATTACTCGAGTAAATCGAATAATTAGATTAAAAAAAGCTTCGATTATTATTTTATTGCCTCGATGGTTCATTTAATTTACATATTTAATAAAAAACACGTGAATCTGTGGCGCGCGGGGCGCACGGAACGACGTGTGGCACTTTTGTTTCATACGGAGCTTGTTCCGCTCTGACGAAGGCGCAACAGGGAAGAGAGCGCCGCGTTTGAAACTCACGAGTGCAACTGGGAAGAGTTTTGATGAGTGAAAGAGCCATGGATCTATTATAATAATCCAGAGCTGCCACTCTAAACACCGCATCTAGCTCCTAACTTCTCAGTGAATATGAGCCGGATTGTAATAAAACACACATCATTTTGAAGCTTAACATACAGAGAACATGTCTTAAGACATGTGCCCTAAACAGTGCTTTCACTGACGTCTTCTTTTACAGTGTGTAAAATGCCTACGCTTCCAACTAATGTTCCCCCGTGGCCGTTAGCCAGTAAAAATCTATAAATTAGCCACACCGTTGTATGGGCCCCATGGTTCAAAGCGTGGGACAAGCGTTTTATGTGAGTTGAGTTTGTTTGAAGATTTACATTTTGGTCACACACCACGGATATACACTAATTTCACCGTACAGAAGTTGGAGAAATGAGGGCCATTGTGTGGTAAAGATGCTTCAGTGATTCTCACCTTGCTCGTGTTGTTCTCACAGGTCTCTGGGGCTGTGCCTCTTTCTCTGATTCTGCAGATTCAGAGGTGCTGTCCTTCTCACCCTTCCTTCTCCTCCTCTTCTTCTTACTTTTGTGTTTTCTGTGCTTTTTATTTTTCTTGTATGGCATCTCATCCACTTTTGAGTCACACTTTTCTGGGGACTCATCCCCTCCTACAAAATAAAAACACATGCCACTATTTAGGTTGGGCTGGGAAATATGGAGAAAAATTTAACTTATCTCGAGATACGATATACTGTATATATCTAGATAGCTTTTTAAAGTGAATTGTTGATACTGATTGATACATCGCTCAAACTCTAATTTAGGTTTTCTAACAAGGGATATATCGGCCCAGTATCGGTCGATATTCACGACACTGAGTAATATCGGTTTCAGCCTAAAGCGCCGATATCAGTCCGGCGTTGGCCTTTGGTAACGAAAGAGTTAACTCTGCCGTTCCTTCACAGAAACCGGAAGAAAACAACACCAATAGAAATGACAAAGTTACAGCCTCTTAAAAGCTCTAGAAAAGTTTTAGATGAAAACCTAATAAATGTTACAAATTCACTTGCAACCTCCACAACCTGTGACTAGTTTTCAACAACCTGTTTAAATTTTTTTACATACAACTTTAGTGTAAGTGGTTCAAAGAAGGAGAAGAGAAGAGCAATGAGTGTCTGATCAGACACAGCATCTGAAGAGGAGACACTAGCTGTTGCTGTTACAGGAGGAGGTAGAGCAACTCGATGACACACGGACTGGAGAGAGGCACTTTAATCTGAGAAATAATCTACCGTTAATAAAACAGGAAATTCACAGAATGGAAAAGTGCGCTGGCTATTTTACACTAATAAACAATATTGATAGCCTAACTATATCTAAACATAGAGCTAAATAAATTATAGCGCTATCAAACCCTTCTAACTGGTTCTATGTCTTTAAAAATAGATTTGATCCTCGTTTTAGAATTTAAAAAAATTTACAGCAAGATTTGCCACATTTAAAATAATTAAACAAAATACAGAAAATATCGGCCTAGTATACATATTGGTGCAGTATTAATTATAACACATATCTTCAGAAAAAAACGCATTGACTGGTGCCAACTTAAAAATAAAATGTCTATTAAAGTGCCAAAATCCTGATTTATATAGCAGATGTAATGTCCAAGTCATGAATGTGCATTGATCGCTTAAGAACATCCTCATGTGACTGTGTTCTTACTCACCTGACAGAACCTCTACACTTTCCATGGCAGCGCCTCTGTCCCAAGCCACTTTTTTCCTGAGCAAACCCAGTGCCACACTGAGGAAAAGCAGTTACAACAGTTAAGAAAATTAAAACAAATCCCTATACAATTAAAAATTATATCATTTTTAGGTGCCAGACAATGTATGACACCAAAAAGCTCATTCACAGACTCGTGCTGCAGTCATGGCTCTCGCATCGCGCTGAGCCTCATTCATAAAGTTTCACCAGTGGCCGCTGGGGTCGCAGACGCGCAGCTTAGAGGGAACATTGGTGAGGGGGTGATAAGGGGTTGCTATGATTGGCTGCGTAGCGCAAGTAAACTGTATTGCATCATTGGCTGGACACCGGTCACTCACAGCGTTACAATGAAAAATGGTACCAAAAAAAACACATTATTGGTCCATTTAATTAGATTAGGTCTAATATTAGATATTTCTCAATATGTTTATTGTGAATTTTATGCGCTGCATAGATTTTCTTGTGCACTGAGAATGTGCGAGCAGTGCGCAATTGCACAGGCGCAGCTTAGAAGGAACATTGGCTGCAGCCCTATCCTCATGCATGAAGCGTTCTTACAAACACATTTTTTGGACTGTGTTTCAAAATCACAGCCCTCACATGCTCTTTCACACGACAAAACTAAATTTCCCCAGTCACACTCGTGAGTTTAACATAGGGCTGCAGCTATCGATAATTTAACTAATCTATCGATTCTTTGATTAATCGGTTCATTTCTTAGTACATTCCGTGAAACTACTACTACTACTACTACTACTACTTACTACTACTACTACTACTCTTTCACACATCAAAACGCTTGCCGGTCGCACTCGTGACTTTGGAACGCGCCCTCTTCCCGGTCGGAACAAGCTCTGTGTGAGACAAGTTGCGCCTCAGATTCACGTGTTCTTAATTAAATAACGATTAACCGAATCATCTAGGCAATAAAATAATGATCAAAACTTTTCAGGAATCGATTAATCGTTTCAACCCTCAATCTAAAAGAGCAATTTGGACTGGTTAAGAGAAATGTTGCTGTTTAGGGGACATGCTTATGTGAAATTAATAATATATATTTTTTCATTTTAAGCAGAAACTCTTTGGTATTTGTTCATTACTATGAACTATGCTTATTTTACATAACATATTGATTACACGAGAAATCAAAGAACATAATCTATAGATTACCCAATTACTAAAATAATTCGTTTTAACCAATCAGATTCAAATATTCGTCATGACTACGCCTTTTCCGGCTGCTTTCGACGAGAGCCTGTCCAGATTAATTCAGACTGCAACCCATATCTGGCGCAGGCAACGTTTCAAAATTACCGGGAAAAAAAAACCGATATTACACTTTCACATGTCTACTGGTGGTAGTTGACATGTGAAAACAGCAATTTTCTGAGCACTCGAGCCTCAGATGCCGAACAATAAAGGATTACTCGAACAGGCAGGGATAAATCAAAATACAATTTTGCCTTTGAGGAAACTAACGATAAGGAAACACTTTAAAGTTCATTCAGAAAAATATGTCCCCTATACGGACTCTAGTCTGCGTGCAATTTTGTACTTTTATGCCCATTATATGGTCATGGGTCGAGAACAGTACAGTAGACCATGTGAGGCCTAACGTTATTATCCAAAAAGCTATTGTGTGATGTTGTGGTAACTCGATGTAGACTTAGCTTTACTTACCTCAGGCCAAGGCCCGTCTTGTGCGCAGCAGCCTTCATTCAGTCAGCTCGTGTTAGCCCAGAGCTACGCTAACTATGTTATGTATATATCTTTCTATTGAACGAATTTCCCCCCGTTTTACTTGAAATGTGCCATATGACAAATACAAGCAGAATAACTTTGCAAATCGTTTCAGTTGCGTATCCACAGTTCATAGTAGCTATGTTAGCATGCTACCTTACTAGCCTACGTTTTACACGTCGTTTGGAGTATTTTCGTTTGTATTTAACGAGTAATACATGGTGAATACACTTACCAGAAGCAGTCCGGACAAAGCTGAAGCAGAAGTGCTAGTACACTCGGCGTCAAAACTCTTGCGAACACTGCTGACGTGCTAACGGCTCACATTAGCCTCCAGCTAACGCATCCGCCATGATTCGGAAAGAATATCCCACAATGCTCCGCAGGATCGCCCGAATGTCGCTGTTTCCACAGCAACGGTGTAGTAGCTTGGGCCAGAATTTCAGTCATCCTTATGTTAAACCAATGGAGATGATAAGATGCTAAATACCATACTCAGCGTTAAGTTATAATTACTCTGTTGCTATAGAGTTATAAATGTATTTACTAGTAGCGACCGAGTTGTTTATCAGATAGTTGTCAACTTTTTTTTTGTTAACAATGTTTTCCTATGGCGTTTAGTCATGCGTTTAGCACACCAACAGCCCAGGTAGCAAGCAGATGGATGTGAGCAAGCACATGGATGTGAGCAAGCACAGTCCCCCAAGTAGGAATCGTGTTTTGGCTGATTCTGGCGTTCATCTGGCACTGCTGGCTGACACCGCGGTAAAGTGGTCCGCCTTTTACGAGGCGATGGTAATGTGGCCCGCACGAGAAAAGATGGTGCCACTTTTTACTGCTGATTATGGTAATCGCAAAAAGCACGGCAGTGGCGTTCCAGTTTAGGGACTGACCAAAACATGGAGAATGAAATCAAAGTTTGAAAAATAAAGTACGTATCCATGTAATGTTTTATTATTTATTTAACATAGTGTAAAAAAAAATTGCCTATTACTTCTACTGTATGGACATGTTTAAAAAAGAACGAAGAAAAAGAAAGAAGAGAAAAATGTGTGACTATTCATTTATATCTCATATTTTTTTTTCAAGTGTAAAGGATGTATCAAAACTGCAATAGTAAAGTAAAATAATAACAAATTTTTCATAATTCTTATTAAAAATATGTATGGCAAATATGTCAAATGTCAATTGACAACACCACTTTGAAGGTCCATAATATCTTATTCTCAAGAGGTGAGTGAGAACCCACACTGTGGATCTTTTCTTAGTGATCCCCTACCCTGCCAAATATCTTTCACTTTTACGGTAGGGATTCTTCATAATTCATATTCAAAATCATAATGTATAGCAAATATGTCAAACGTAAATGGACAACTACACAAATTTGTAGGTCCATAATATCTTATTCTCAATAGGAGTGTGAGAATTTACACTGCAGATATTTTCTCACTGGTGCCCTACACCAGCTTGGCAAGCCTCATTCATTTTTACTGGAGGGATTATTCATAATTCATATTCAAAATCACAATTTATGGCAAATATGTCAATTGTCAAATGGACATTTTGAAGGTCCAGAATATCTTATTCTTAAGAGGTTAGAACTTGTTAGAACTTGGATGACCGTTCCAGATTTTAGCTGCACAAAACTGAAATGCAGATTCACCATGTTTAGTCCTCAGAGTTCGAGATGGTTCATATGGCACTACTATGTGTATGTGTACTTTGGTGCTAGGTCATGGAGTGACTTGCATACAAGCAGAGCTGCTTTAAAGTCTATTCTCTGAGCCACACGGAGCCAGTGCATAGACCTGAGCATAGGACTAATGTGATAAATTCCTGGTTCTAGTCAGGACCCGAGCAGCAGCGTTCTGGATGTACTGCAGCTGTTTTACAGCTCATTTGGGAGGGCCAGTGAGCAGGCCATTACAGTAGTCTAATATAATGGAGACAAATGCATGGATAAGTCTCTCCAAGTCTGGTTTATACACTATACTTTTGATTTTGGCAATGTTTTTTTAGATGGTAAAAATCTGTTGATGTTATTGATTTGACGTGGCTGTTAAAGTCTGAGTCCACTATTACCCCCAGATTTCTAACTTGATTTGTAGGTTTTACAGCAAGACTCTGGAGGTAACTGCTAACACTTCCTCTTTGTTTCTGTGGGCCAAAGACAATGAGTTGACATGATCGACAGTGTCAAAAGCAGCACAGATCTAACAGAATTAAGACTGAGGCTTTGCCAGTGTCAGTGTTATCAGAATCAGAATCAGAAAAGGTTTATTGCCATTGTCAATGAACAAACTTCACAGGCATAGGAACTTGTCTCGGCATGAAGGTGCAACACAAAACACTGAGCAATAATAAAACAATATATATTCAATCAAACAAAAGGGCATATCAATGTGTTATATCATTTGTCACCTTGACAAGAGCAGTCTCAATGCTGTGATGATGTATAAAACCTGACTGAAAAACATAAAATGAGTTGTTTAATAAGAGGAAATCAGAATTTTTTTTTAATCCAAGATGCTGGTGTTCTTTGTTTTGTATGTTTTTGTTCGTACATTGTGTGTCTGCGTGCTTTTACACCCGTGAAGAGCTCTTGTCCTTCCGAACCACAACTCCTATGGACCTAGTTCCAGTTTTTTTTAGCATTTGTAGCAGAATTAGCCCTTCTTTTGGCTAAAAGAGTGAGAAGCCGCAGACGAGGAAAACGTGCAGGGGTCCTTGTGCGCCTCCATAGACGTGGCACTCGAACGGCCTTACCCGGAATTTTTCTCTCTAACGTTCACTCACTCTACAACAAAATGGATAAACTGGCGCTGTTGATGACACAAAACAGAGACTTTTCTTCATCTCCTGTTTTGTGCTTCACGGAGCCGTGGCTCAGCGAGCCGGTCTCGAACTGTGCCTTGCAGCTGGAGGGCTTCGAGCTTCTTCGGAAGCAGACAAAGAGATTTCTCCGGGTGGAAAACACGCGGTTCTGTTTTTACATCATCACAACGCCTGGTCATCGGATGTGATTGTGATCTCCAAGCACTGCTCTCCTGATCTGGAATATCTTTTCATTAACTGCAAACCATTCTACTCGCCACGTGAGTTCGCTTCATTCATTCTGGCTGTTGTTTACATCCCACCGAGCGCAAACCTGCACGTGGCACAGCGAGCGCGGACCAGATTCTGAGTGTGGAGCGGATCTTCCCGGACTCTTTGTGTATTATCCTGGGTGATTTTAACAAGGGGAATCTCACGAGCAGAGCACGTTGGATCATTGTTACACAACAGTCAGTAACACCTTCCGCTCGGTGGCTCGCGCTGCTCTCGGTTTTTCCGATTACGCCATGCTTCACCTGATCCCCACTTACAGACAGAGGCTGAAGCTCTCAAAACCTGCATTGAGGAAATCTAAGAAGTGGACCAGTGAGGCAGTGGATGAGCTATGTGCGTGTTTGGACATTACAGACTGGGAGGTTTTCAGAGCTGCCACAGATAGTTTGGATGAGTACACGGACACTGCAACATCATACATTTGATTCTGTGAGGACAACGTTATACCAACTCAAACCAAAGTCACTTTCAACATTGACAAACCCTGGTTCACACCAAAACAGAGGAAGTTAAGGCAGCAGAAGGATGTACTTCCTGCGGTAGCTGAGGAAAGCCAAGCTGCCAGTAGTAATATAATATCAGAATCAGAATCAGAAAGGGTTTATTGCCAATATTGTCAATGAACAAAATTCACAAACATAGGAACTTGACAATGAGTAATAATAAAACAACATATATTCAATCCAAAGGGCATGTATATCACGTCCGGGGTGCATGGCATAGTGGTAGGAACGTGTAACTGCACCCTTAAAAAAAAAAAGAAAAAAAAGTTTGTCTTTTTTATTTTTTTAAATAAATAGATATATTTATCTCTAGGGTTTTTAAAAATAACTGAATAATTTGTGTTTAGACTAATGGTGCGGCTTGATTTCCCCATAACAAATAATTTTGCACTAGATATATACATCTTAAGTCAGAGTTCAGCTGGAGAAAGTTGTTTTGCATCCACACACTGATCTGTTTGATGCAGTGACAGAGTGAATCCACTGGTCCATATTCACCTGCCGTCAGTGAAACATAGATCTGAGTGTCGTCTGCATAATTGTGATAGGACACATTCTCGCTGCGTATCAACTGACCTAACGGCAGCATGTAGAGGTTGAACAGAAGGGGTCCCAGGATTGACCCTTGAGGCACCCCACAGGTCAGGGGCATCTGGTCTGAGACACAGTTACCAATTTCGATAAAGAATTTCCTGTCTTCCAGATAGGACTTTAACCAGTTTAGAGCAGTGCCAGTGATGCCCACCCAGTCCTCTAGTCTCTGTAAGAGGGTCCCATGATCGACAGTGTCAAAAGCAGCACTCAGATCTAACAGAATTAAGACTGAGGCTTTGCCCGCGTCAGTGTTCAGGTGGATGTCATTTGTCACCTTGACAAGAGCAGTCTCAGTGCTGTGATGAGGTCTAAAACCTGACTGGAAAACATCAAATGAGTTGTTTATTAAGAGGAAATCAGTGAGCTGTTGGTAAACAACCTTTTCAAGGACTTTGCCCCAAAATGGCAGATTAGAGATGGGCCGGTAATTACTCAGTACTGCGGCATCAAGACTGCTCTTCTTTAGGAGAGGCTTTATGACAGCTCGTCTGTCAAATCACCCAGATATGGTCCTGTGGGTGGGCACCATTCACCATCACGTGATGTGAAAATTACTGTCAGGTGTCACAAGTGATCACCTTGCTGTCTTGCAAAATACTATTAAAACTAGACATGAGAGTAGGTTAATATAACATATAAAGTTATTAGACAATTAACATCCCAAACATGATATAATATTAAGACTTATGTAAACAAACTGGAACAATATTTACACCCAGTCTGATTTAATTGACACCTATGAGATTTTGTTAAGATACATCGATATGTATAACAAAAATTGCCCATTCCAAAAGGTTAAGGAAAATCAAAGTTATGTAAAAATCGAAATTATGAAGAAAAAAAAACTTAAGGGTTAGAGAATGTATGTATGAATAAGAATTTATTACATAAAATGTTTTTCCAACTCAGAACTAATGAAATATAAAAATGACAAATCAAATTGGCAAGCATCTTGAGAAAAAGTCAAAAGGATTATTTTCAAAAGCTGTTTGAAGAGCAAAAAGAAAATATTTTAAATCTGTTTTAAATCTGTTGTGCAGTAGTGCTTTCCTATGGTCAAATTAAGACAAGCACACATACGCCCGGCTCCAAGAACAGCCGGCCGCAGTGTCATGAGTTTGAATCCTGTCTCTGACAGTTTACCGCATATCCTCCCTTCTCTCTCACCTCCATTTCACACTGTCCTTTCCTGTCTAATAAAGCCTGCGGGCCAAAAAAAGAAAAAGAAATCAGGTGGGCAGAATGTAGATGAACTCAGTCTAGTGATGATCTCCTGGACAGTTTTGTCAGGTACAAGTGCAAAGAGAATCAGCTCCAAGTGTCCAGTTGGTTTTAGGGTTATTATTTGAGTTGTGGAATTTATAGCAGTTTTAATGCCCTGAACTTTGTCATTAAGGAATAATGCAAAGTCATTACACATGGATGTGGAAATTAGTTCAAACGGCAGCTGAGCCGGAGGATTTATTAATCTGTTTAATGTGCCACACAGAACACGCATGTTATGAAGGCATGGCTGTAATGCTGTATTTACCATGTTAAGTTAAGTTGAAGTACCAAACCTGACCACTAGGGGCGCAGCTTCTTAATGGCCAGACAGAACGTTTACTGTGTTTGTATTGATCTGCGCTTCGGAGATGGTGGCAGCATGATACCTTAGTTCCCTGTTCCGTGTGTTATTGCTTAGTGTGCGTCCATGAGACAGAACCACACATACACGCACACATACACACAACCAAGACACATGCACGCTCATTATCTTCAATAAAGAAAAGTAAAGATCCATCATGCCTCATTGCATTCTGACCGAAGCCCACACCGCGATCAGAACTCTACTGAACCAGCCAGTAGTAGTAAAGCCTTCATAGAATATTGAGGTCTTTCAGAAGTCTCTAACAACGCAAGTTGTTACTGCAGCTTCCAATTATTTCAGAAAAATATCATTGCCTAGTTCTACATAAAATGAGGTTGTACATCAGGGGTCCCCAAACTTTTTCCTGTAAGGGCCACATAACTTTTCCCTTCTCTGATGGGGGGCCAGGGTCAGTTTGTAACAGAAAAAAGTGTGACGATCGCAGGGGTGCCTAAATGTAAACATGTATTGTTTTCCAGAAAGCCACATATAACCAAATATGAATAACCCTTTCCGAGATCAAATAACCCTCTCTGGGTTCTTCACAGAAAAAAATAATTCAGGAAATATATAATAACACTATTCATGAAATCAATAAAAATCAAATAACCCTCTCTGGGTTCTTCACAGAAAGTGTTGTGCCGTGCACAGTCTTGGGTAAAAGTTCAGCTTCAGTTGTCAGAGCAGAATCTATGACTCATATGAGCATGAATAATGCGTCTCTTGTATTGTTCAGGCCGGGCCGTAGTTTGGGGACCGCTGTTGTACATGTACAACTTCTCTCTTTAAATCTCTCTTTGAACCTGGCGCTTTAACTTGCGCCATTAATGTGGTGTCACTCCCTTTTCTGTGCCCTGACCGAATCATCATTTCTCCATGGTGCCTTCTGCTTATTTTTAACCATTTTAGCCTTCATAGGGGCAATGGTGTCCAGAACATTCAAAACACTTGATGTAACAGAGTTCACCATTTACTGTACATTAGAACATGAGACATTTTTAAAATGTATCCTTTCCATAAACAGTGCTCCTGTGCTGTAATTGTATTTTTATGTTTCCTCTGAACAACTGCGGGACCAGCCGGTGGTTTGGGAGAAACAGACAGGTCAAAAAAGACCCAGAAATGATCAGACAGAGCAACATTGACTTTGTTGATATTTGAAATAATAGCTCCTATTAGAAGATCCAGAGTGTGTACTCTGCTGTGGGTGGAGCCACTCAAATGCTGCGTTAGACCAAAAGTTTGAAGGACAGCATCAAGCTCTTTAGCATTTCTGTCAGAAATATTATCAACATGAACATTGAACTCACCTGTAATGACCAAACCATCAAAGTCTGTGAAACAACTGAAAGCATCTCAGTAAAATCATCAATACAACTTTGGCAGTGCTGGGCAGGCTTGTATAAAACAATAAAGAGTATGGTTGGAGACTGTTTTAGTTCCATTTTAAAGGATACATAAGATGATGAAAACACCCCAAAGGACAACCTGTTGGTAACTATTTCATCTCTAAAAACTGCACAGACACCTCCTCCCTTTTTGTTTTCTTGTGTTTCAGATTCAAAATTAAAGCTGGGTGGAGCAAATTCTAATTAGAACCACATTCCCTGTGCTTTTGTCAAGCCATGTTTCAGTTATAAACATAAAATCAAGATTATAATAAGAACAAAATGAATCAATTAAGAATTATTTGTCACCTAAGGATCTAACATTCAGCACAGCACGTTTCAGTGGGACTGGGTATTATCTTTTTACAGAGAATATGCATACATTTTCCCAGATTAGGTAGCCTTACTCCCATCTGTGTGATATGACAACAGAAATAGCACGGGAGGCTGTTTTTACACAGGGCCCCGGGTTGGTTTTATTTTTTATTATTACTATCTGTCCCGACAACGCTGAGACCCAGTGCATTCTTGCTATTGGAGATAATAGGTGAAAGGTGAGGGGGGATAGGTGGTTGGGCTTTTGTTGGTGTAGCGGTAGCCGGGAGAGTTTGGGACCAGGTGAAATGCCATGTGGTATAGGTGGGGCGGCTTTTTTAGTGTAGTAGCAGGAGTCGAGGTTTGTGTGAGGAAGAGTTAATCATTGTTTACATCAGAATTCTTGATCTTGCCATATTAGGCATGAGTGGAACCATTTAGTGCCATATATGATCAGACATTCAAGATGATTGGGAAGGCCCCAGTGTGAGTGGAAATGGAAAGGAGAGTGAGGATTATGTTGTGAGAGTAGATGTTGCAGGGGAGACCCAGGGCTGCTCTGAGGGCAGAGGTGATGACATGGGTGCTGCCGGGTTTGTCACAGGTGGGTCCCAGGCCTTTGATGAGGACCCTGCGGTAAAGAACTGAAATGACTCCTGCGCCGGCCACGGTGAAGATTGTTGTGGTGAGGCTGCTGATGAGTCCTTCGCTGGAGGCAGTGGAGGTGATTATGGAGCAGCTGGAGCTGAAACCTTTGCTGGTGGTGGTGGAACGGTTGCTGATGAATCCTTCGGTGGAGGCTGTGGATGAGGTAAAAACACAGGTCAGTGTGATAAAGTATGAACATGACAGAGTGAAGCTGCTGTGAGCTCTCATTTTATTCACTACATGAATAATTTGTCAATAAAATAAGCTTAAACTATAAAAATAGTGAGCTCATATTGAGTTTGTGTAGCAATATCAACATGTCTGTGATACCAACATTTGATATCAGAAGTCCATATTCCTCTTCCTACTGCTGATACATGAATATGGACAAATCTGCAGCAGTCTTTCACCTGCTGCAGATTTGTGCAACAGTGTCCTCATATAACTATTACTAGGCTATATAAAATGTGTTATATTTGTTGTTGTTTTATTTTTGTCCGGCCCGCATCCCAGCCTGAGCGTCGAAATTCGGCCCATGCCCAAAATGAGTTTGACACCCATATTTAAGATCGATCCAGTCGGGATGGCCGCCCTCCTGTCTGCCATCCATGTTCGTGGCTACCCAGTCTGATAACCCTGCAGTCATCGACACCATCAGAACATTGGTTCCCAAGGCAGAACTGTCATTGACCCCAGTTCCTCCATTCTCAGCTACCTCATTCCACACCTATTACAGCTTCCGCTCGTTCCATAATGGCTTTGACATACTCTCCCTAACCTATTACGTCCTGTTCACCTTGGACAACCAGTCTCTATTAACTGCTACTTAAAGCCTGCCTGAGTGACATCAACATCTCTTTAGACTGCTCTTAGGCTCGGTGATCCCCTTTCCGGTCTGCGAAGAGACCAAACAACAATGGTTGTTAAAGGCTTGCATTGGCATGTTCTTTTTCTCCTTCTTCAGTTTCCTCCTCAGAGGTTGCCCTGTCCATGACCATTCTCCTCACCCCTGCATCAAGGACCTTCAACCGACGCCTAGTCTTCCCCTCAAATGAGCAAGATCAATCACAGTGGTAGTTCAACCACGATCTACTAAGCTAAACTCTGTTTCGAGCTCATTCACAATCTTCCAGGACTTCTCGTACCGGTTGTCATGTGGCACCTTCCCTCAGGACTCGCTCCTCACTACTGAATAAGGCCAGATCACATCAGGTTCTGGTTCATCCCTTCAAGTCGATCCTCGCCTGGTCCCCACATTTCCTACCAGACATTTTTCCCGCATCTGCGCAGCTACATCTGTCTCCAGTCAAGGAGTTGCTGACTGCCTCATTAAATCATAGAACACAGGTCCTCCATGGCCTTCAAGGTATACACCCACCATAACCTCTGCCACCTCAAGTCCGCCGATTGGCAATGCCTCGGTTGAGCTTCTTTTGTGCTTCTTTTTGGTTAACTTAAAAAAGTCAGAATTAAAAATGTTTCAATCTGCGTTTGTATGCCGCTAAAATCTGGAAGTTTTCCTGAAGATGGGAGACAGGTCTCTACTGGCTATGTTCAAATCTAAGCTAAAAATTGTTTTGTTTGCAATCTTCTCTTTTATGTCTTAAACTGCTTTGTAATTTCTGTCATGTCTTTATGATTTTTATTATGTTTTGCCTTTTGTGTGAAGCCCTTTGAATTGCCGTGTGTACGAATTGTGCGCGACAAATTAACTTGCCTTGCCTTGCTCGGGGGGACGAGTGAGAAAAGATCTGCAGTGTAAGTTCTCACATATCTCTTGAGAATAAGATATTATGGACCTTTAAAATGGTGTCCATTGACGTTTGACATATTTGCAATACATAGTGATTTTTAATATGAATTATGAAAAGTGCATTATTATTTTATTTTATTATTGCTGTATCGATACATACAGTATCAATATATACACTTGAATAATGAATAGACACATTTTTCAAAAAGATTTTTTAAAAACCATACAATAAACATACTGTATATATAATAGGCGTTTGACACTGTTCAATACATAATAAAACATTACATGAATATGTACTTTATTTTTCAAAACTTTGATTTCACTCTCCCTATTTCATTTCTAAACTGGAAGACCACTGCCGTGCTTTTTACTCTTATCGAAATTAACAGGCAAAATGCGCAACAGCTTTTCTCCTGCGGTCCACATTACCATCGCCTCGTACAATGCAGACCACTTTACCGCGGTCTGGCAGACTGATGACTCGATTGTCAAATACAGTGCCACGATCGAAACACATCGAAGTCAACATTGATCAATTCATCGGCCTGTAGTAATAGTAGTGAACAATAGTGAACCAAGTTCGATTACGATTATTACACAAAAGGATAACAAATAATTGGGAGTTTTTGTCAAGAGCTGCCCTCTAGGAGAAAAAAAAGAAATAGTTTTAAAATAAAACCTTACATGTAAAAAAATTATTTATATTCATATTATTCCAGAAACACAGTTGCATCAATAATACACAAAGCTAAAATGCGTTAGTTATTTTATCAGCCACCATAGCACATAGACTGTGATTTGAACCCATGCTCCGGTGATGTTTGAAACACTATGGATGCGGTAGTACTAAAACATGGATGTCACTCTGGAGAAGTGTTTCAAAGACTTGAAACATTTGGTTCAAATGCTTTGCTGTTTCATGAGGCTTCACTTTGCCCATCGTTCCAAACCAATTAAGGACTCACGTCAGGTTTTACCCATGCGGCTTATTGCTGTTTTACTGTTTCTAAAAAAATTTTTTTTGACGTCATTGTGAATGGTGTACGCGAACTGACCACGTACACGATCCTCGTGAACAAGCATCAGACGAGCATGTCAGACGAAAACTAAACAGAAGCAGAAGAAAGTGGACATGACGAGACTAACGATATGAGTAATTTGTGTTTTATGTCATTCCCCACATTCACACATCTTTTAATATGAAGTATAAATTAGCAATTACACACAAGCTACGTTTCGGTACCCAAAAAGATGCATTCGGAATGACATTCCATGATTTCACGGCTCATGCCTTCTGCAAATAAACCATTATTTTCTCAGTCCAAAATAGAAGAGACAAATTGTTTAAATGTGTTATGTTTTCTTCAGGTAAAGTTAAACACAGACCAAGGAAAAGTAGAAAAATAATGGGGAAAGAAAGTGATGTTTTTATAATGTGCAATTAAAAACAATTACCAATATATGATCTTGTGCAATGGGTAATGTCTTACGTATATAAATGTAAACATATTTAAAATTGACATTCATTGACAAAGCGGGGTTTCTAGTTGCTACAGGGACAAACATTTGAAGGGGTATGTTATATAACTTGTATAATATGAGGCTGTGAAATGTTCTCTGTTTATCTCTCAGCAAAATGGTACAGTTTACTGAAGTTGTCCTTTTCACCAGAAAACTGTGCAGCCCTGGAAACAAAGTCTTGTTTTCGCTGCAATGTAGAACTTAATCTGCACTGGTGGACTGGTGTCCTTGTGGAAGTTTGCCAGAGGTTGCTTTCAACAAGGCTCTGCATCTTTACAAACTGCACTGATTCCCTCTGATGGCTTTTGCAAACCTCCTCGATTCTTCAGGAGAAATAGCGAATGGACAGAGGTCTCAGATTTTATTGTGTCAGTGCATGGTGTGCAAATAAGTTTTCCATTCAGCCATAAAAAATAAAGCCCACAATGTTTTAGTACAATAACAGGATGACGCAACTGGCTTATAATGTAGACTGTTGGACACCAAAATGTAAATCTCAATAAATTGACAAAAATGAATCTACATTGCAACAGAAACACAGAACAAGATCACAATAGTTTAACATTTATTTGTCTCCTTAAACTGCTGAATAAAAGTTTAAACTTTGTGTTTGGGTTACAAAAATAAAGTACTATGCATACAAATGCTTATGAAGCTGAAACAAAACCTTAACACCGGAGCTCCCGAGTTATCACAATGTTTTGGCTACTAAATCTCGCGTACTTCAGACGTGGGTAACTTTGCTGCTAATCTGAAACATTGACCGCTAACTTGCAACTATAAGCAGAAAACATCGAAACAGTACTAACTACTGATAAAACATTAAGTAATGACCTTATAGTAGGATGGCCATTTTGAAACATGCGATTCGACACTGTTTCAAAACCTCGAAGCGCATGCGTGTTGAAACACTGTGCCAAAACACGATTCAAAATGCGAACGAGGGTTCATGAACCCTTGTTTCCAACACGTAACGTTGGCCTGTTTTGAAAACATGAAGCAACAGCCCGAGTTAAACTAGCCCTAGACAATCCGAAACACCGGCTGCACTTGAAGCCTGGGTTGTGGGCTGTGACTTAACCACTCGACCACCATGCATCACCGAAACAGTATAATTAAAAGGATATGTTTATCTAGTTTTCCAGGATCAGTTTGTTTACCAGACAGAGGACCCTGTAGGAAAGAGTTGTGCTATTTCCCCATTTGTTTAAATTGTCCACAAATTACTTTTGTATGCCAGCAACAACTGTACCATGTGAGAGACTTTTTTCTGAGGCAGGAGAAGTGACTAGTGAGAAAAGAAATAGGCTAAATCCATCCACAGCAGAAATAATTGTATTTTTGAATAAAAAACCTTTAAATGTAAAAAGAAAAATGCAGTTTCTTGTTTTATGTAATGTAAAACTTACGCAAATACAAAAATGACACACACAACAATACATATAACCATATTTGAAGGGTAACAATTCTGGTCATGTGTCATCTTTTGGTCAAAGATGGTCATGTTTCAGAAAGCACTTGGCGCAATCATTTAGGCTTTTGTTGTACTAACATGTTGCCACTAGATGTCACTGTGGAGAAGGTTTCAAAATGTGATTCGAAGCGCCGGCTGTAATCGCTTCAACTGCTTTGTTGTTTCATTGTGCTTCATGTTATCCATCCCTACCGAAAGGACCAAGAAAGATCACTGAATAAAAGCCCTCCTTTCTGGGCTAAGTCTTGGCACCAGCTTGGCCCCAAAAGACCAAGGAAATAGCCAGAGAGTCTAGACTGTATCGAAACCCTTATTTATGGGCTAAGACTGAACACCAGCCTGGCCCCAACAGGGCCAAAAAGACCAGGCCAGAGTCCCCAGAATCTAGCACTAACCAAAGGACCAAGGAAAAGGCCCAAGAGTCTGGCCTGTATAAAGCCATCCTTTCTGTGCTAAGTTTGGAACCAGCCTGGCCCCAAAAGGGCTAAAAGGACCAGGCCAGAGCCCCCTGAGTGGATCCTGAATAGATGCCCTCCTTATTGGGCTAAGACTAGGAACCAGCCAGGCCCAAAAAGGGCCAAAAAGACAACGAAAAATGTCCCAGAGTCTAGCCTGAATCAAAATCCTCCTTTCTGGGCTAAGACTGGGAACAAGCTTAGCCCCAAAATGGCCAAAAGAACAAGGCCAGAGCCCCTAGAGTCTAGCGTGAATCAAAACCCTACTATCTGGGGATTTGCCTGTCCCCAAAAGGGCCAAAAGACCAGGCCATAGACCCGAGAGTCTAGCCTGGTTAAAAAAAACATGCCCTCCTTTCTGAGGTAAGACTGGGCACCAGCCTTGCCCCAACAGGGCCAAAAAGACCAGCCCAGAGACCCCAGAGTCTAGCCTGAATCAAAGCTCTCCTTCCTGGGCTAAATGTTGGCACCAGCCTGGCCCAAAAAGGGCCAAAAGGACCAGGCCAGAGCCCCCTGATTCTAGCTTTTATCAAAGCCCTCCTTTCTGGGCTAAGACTGGTTACCAGCCTGCCACCGAAAGGGCAAAAAGAACCAGGAAAATAGCCTCAGAGTCTAGCCTGAATCAAAACCCTCCTTCCTGGGGTAAGTGTTTGAACCAACTTGGCCCCAAAAGGCCCAAAAGGACCAGGCCAGAGCCCCCGAGTATAGCATGAATCAGAGCCTTCCTTTCTGGGCTAATTTTGGGAACTACCCTGGCCCCAAAAGTCCCAAAAGGACCAGATCAGAGCCCCCAGATGCTAGCATGAATGAAAACTCTACTTTCTGGACTAAGACTGGGCACAAGCCTGGACCCAAAAAGGCCAAAAGGACCAGGAAAAACACCATTGTCAAGCCGGAATCAAAACCCTCCTTCCTGGGGTTAGTCTTGGCACCAGCCAGCCCCCTTTCGGCCAAAAGGACCAGGCCAGAGCCTATAGAGTCTATCCTGTATCAAAACCATCCTTTTGGGGCCAAGACCGGGAACCAGCCTACCCTCAAAAGGGCCAAAAGTCCTAAAGTACCAGGCCAGAGCCCCCAGAGTCCAGCCTATAATAAATCCCCCCTTTCTGGGCTAAGCCTGGACACCAGCCTGGCCCAAAAGGGCGATAATGACAAGGGAAATGGCCCCAGAGAATAGCCTGTATCAAAGGCCTCCTTTTTGGGACAAGACCGGGAACCAGCCTACCCCTAAAAGGGCCAAAAATTACCAGGCCAGATTCTCCAGAGTCCAGCCTATATTAAAGCCCTCCTTTCAGGGCTAAGCCAGGGCAAAAGTCTGGCCGTTAAAGGGCCAAAAGGACCAGGGAAACTGCCCTTAATCAAAGCCCTCCTATCCTGGCCAAGTCGTGAAACCAACCTGGCCCGAAAAGGGTCAAACGTACAGGCCAAAGCCCCCAGAGTCAAGCCTGAATCAATGCCCTCCTTTCTTGGCCAAGACCGGGCACGAGCCTGGCCCCAAAAGGGTCAAATTGACCAGGCCAAAGCCCCCAGAGTCTCACCTGAAACAAAGCCCTCCTTTCTGAGGTAAGTCTTGCCACTAACCTGGCCCCAAAAGGGCCAAAAGGACCAGGCCAGAGTCCCCAGAGTCTTGCCTGAATCTAAGTTTAGACACCAGCCAGTCCACAAAAGTCCAAAAAGGAAAAGCCAAAAGCCCCCAGAATCTAGCCTGAATAAAAGCCTTCCTTCCTGGGGTAAGTTTTGCACTAACTTGGCCCCAAGAGGGAAAAAAGAACTTGCCCAGAGCCCCATGAGTCTAGCCTTTATAAAAGCCCTCCTTTTCCTGGCCAAGTCTTGAAATAAACTTGGCACCAAAAGGGCCGCACGGACAAGGCAAAAGCCCCTAGATTCTAGCCTGAAACAAAACCCTCCTTTCTTGTTTCTATCTCTGCACGAACCTTGCCACAAAAGGGCCAAAAGGACAAGGTCAGAACCCCCAGAGTCTAGCCTGAATCAAAGCCCTCCTTTCCTGGCTAAGTCTTGGACTCAACCTGGGCTCCAAAGGGCCAAGTGGACCTGGCAAGAGCACCCAGAGTCTATCATGAATCGAAATTTTGCTTTTTGAGCCAACATTGGTCATAAGCAAGGCCCCAAAAGGGCCAAAAGGACCAAGAAAAAGCCCCATGAGTCCAACCAGAATTAAAAGCCCACCTTTTTGGTTTAAGTTTTAGATCCAGCCTAGACTCAAAAGGGCCAAACGGACCAGGGAAATGGCTCCAGTGTCTAGCCTTAATCAAAGCCCTCCTTTCCTGGCTAAGTCTTGGACCCAAACTGTTCACAAAAGGGCCAAACGGACCAGGCCAGAGCCCCCTGAGTCTAGCATATATAAAAGCCCTCCTTTCTTGGATAAGTCTTGGCACTAACCTGGCCCTAAAAGGATCTAAAGGACCAGGCAAAAGTCCCCAGAGTTTAACATGCGTCAAAGCTCTCCTTTCTGGGTCAAGACTTGGTACTAGCCTGGCCCCAAAAGGGCAAAAAGGGCAAAAGGGACGAGGCCAGAGCCCCCAGAGTGTAGCCTTAATCAAAACCCTCCTTTCTTGGCTCTCTTGGCACCAGCCGGTCCCCAAAACATCCAACATGACCAGGGAAATGGTTCCAGAATCAAGCCTGAATGAAAGCCCTCCTTACCTGCGGTAAGTCTTGGCACTAACCTGGCACCAAAAGGGCCAAAAGGACCAGCCAAAAGCTGAGTCTAACCTGGAAAAAAGCCCTTCTTTCTTGCATAAGTCTTTGTTGGAATAATTGTAAAGATTTTATCTTTCTTTTATACATTCCTTATTACTGTATGATTTTGTGTGCTTAATAAACTGCTTATGAGACTGTGTTGCAGAAGTAAACTGCTGAGATAATCCAGCAGCCTGTTGGACTTTGGAACTGATGACCAGTAAAATAAACATGGAAGGTCCACACAAGATGAGTTGCTGGGAACCTAAGGTCAACCAATGTTCAACAGTCAATGGATAAGTAATGTGTGCACAGCTTTCGCCAATTGTTCCCTATCCTTTAGGGCGTAGCTGATCATATAAACAGGGCGTCCCTTATCTTTAATAAAAGAGGAAGACGGATGGGGATGCTTTTTAGGAAGCACAGGCAGATGGAGCTGGAAGCATCCCCCTGCTCGTCTGTCCTCCTCCGGAGAAACAATTTTGATTCCCTTGTCTTTTTTCTCTGTTTGTTAATAAATGGGTTTGTGTAGATTATAGGCCCATCATTTTTGGTCCTTCGATAGCCGGATTCCAAGAGGATTCCGTCTAGGATTCCGAGACCAGAAAGTCTGTGGCCACAGCAAGCGATACCTTTTTAAAAGGCTGTTTCTCTGACTTACGGACGGAGTCTGATGGCTGAAGGAATTCCGAGGGAGAAAGACAACAGGAGTGAGTGATTTTGATTTAAAAAGCGTGTGACTGAGGGTTACAGCGGGTTTAAAAAGCGTGTGACTGAGGGTTACAGCGCGTAAAAAAACCCTAATTATTCTAGACTCTGATTAGGTAAGAACATAGGAGGACAGGCTCCTCCTTAGGGTTAAATTCTGCAAAGAAAAAAAACAAATAAAAATAGAAACTCGTGTTAAATTTTTGACGAACAAAACAAGTTTTATTAGATTGAATAAATAGGAGTGTGAAAGGACGAATGTGTGGGAGATAAAACCACTAAGTTTGTGTCTTCATGAAAACGGGTTGGAAATATAGTGAGTTGTTGTGGATACAATAAGTAAGATTTCTCCGCCTGGAACGAGGCCGAAGTGAGAAATACCACAATAATCCTTACCACTATAACTGACCTATGAAACAACATCCCAGTCCATAGAGACCTCCCTAGGAGTGAAAGGCCCGGACCAAATTCTACAAAAAGGGGCAAAAAAGTAGTAAGGAAGGTTTAATACAAAAATTACCCGTACAAGATTGGAAAGCAGTGTACGCTAAACACCTCGAACGATGGATAAAAAGATATAACTTCACAGGAGAATTAAAATTAAATAAAATTAAAGAACTAAAGGGAAAAAATTAAGAAAAATTTATTGTGAAGTATACTATGAATTAGAGAAATGGGTTTATTGTGTTTAGTTGTAACGTTACAGTAAAAGTTAAAGTTGAAATTAAAGCATGCATTATGGATCCATTGTGAAGAAATTGTAATATTTTTTGAGTTACTTAAGTATCGCTAGCATTTTGGTTGTTTTTGTTTTTAAGTGGGTTTTTGGATTCTGAGGCTGGCCCTCTAAAGCCCATGGGGTTTTGATTTTGGGATTTGTTTTTGGAGCTTTGGCAGTTGTGTTCTCTACGAGAGTCAGAGGTGACTGAGGAAAAACACAGCAGTGTTGGGGGCGGAGCTAGTGGCTCCTTCCTATGTGTGTGAGAAAGAGCAGGAAGGGAAAAAAAAAAGTGCGAGGAGAAAGTTTGGATGAGGAGTGTGATGAAATGGGGGAGGAAAATTTACTTCTCTGTTGTTACGGGCGTATTGTTAGTTTTATTATAAATTAAATTAAAAAAGGACTACACTGTGTGACGCCTGCATTCAAATCACGACAGAACAGACAAAGACAGGAAGTAGTCGACCGAGACGAAGTGAGAGGACCAATGGGAGGGGCTGAAATGGGGAACAACCATCCTACACTGGACCTGACAGATCTGACAAAGAGACGTTACCAGAGACCAGAGAAGACCTTAACTGGACCGATGACTAATCTAAGACGGAAATTGACGGGAAAAGACAAGGATACTCCAAAGAGATGGGAAGTGTTCCAGTAGTTGAATATAATGGTCAGATAATTGAACTAGTGTGACTGAAGGGAGAACAAGTTCCAGACTGAGTGCCACAGAAGCAGAACTGGAAAACAATAAGTGGTTCATGGTTAACAGACTTTGGGTCACCAGTTACTAGGAGATTAGGCATTTTAAATCCCTTCAAGCAAGACTGTGACCCCAGAGGGCAATGGGGGCGTATCCAATGATTCAAAAAAGCCAACCCGAGGACGGGACAATCAGTTAACCCAAACCAAGAAGGGGGAGAATTACAACCAGAGACCATTTTAGTACACAGACTGTGGACTGACGGAGAATTGACTTGGCAATTAAAGGCATAACACCAGCAAATGAAGACGTCACTGAATACGTTGAGCAAATGGAATAGCTAAGAGCGTCATATAATTTAGATGGATTAGAAGTAGAGAGAGTGGTCAGAAAATCTCTGGGACACCAGTGGGCATCAGTGAAAGGTGACCGGGACAAGATGTTAAATGGGACATTACGACATGACTTTACCAGAACTGACCAGACGATTTAATGAATTGTGTTAGAATTCAAAACTAAATTTGAGAGGCGAGCTAACTATTCCGAAATTAACAGAAAAGAACAACGAAATGACGAACCATTTGAAGAATATAGATACAGAATTGCTAAAAGTTTTCAGAACACATAGTGCACTCCAAGATGTACCATGTGACTACTAGCAATATGCCCACACAAACAACAATTGAATTGTAACACAAAAACAGGCATAAGAGCCTGGGTGTCAAAACATTATATTGAATTCACAACAAGCACACTTGAAGAAATACATCACACATGCAGCAGCACAACGCAGAGAAAGTGATAAAAGAAAAAGAGAAGCAAAAGAAAGAAAGTCAGACGAAAGTGTTTGTATTAGAAGGAGATGAAATGCAAGTATATCATACCGGGAATAGAGGTTTTCAAGGAGTAAATTGAAATGAGTGATGTGATAATTATGTTTTGATGTTTAGTTTGTGCGGTGACATGAAAATCCTCACATAGTAAAGAATTGGTGATTAATTCAATTGGATGACAATCTAATATGTCATCCAATTGAAAGAGTTGTAGTTAAAACAGCTTTGTCGCCATCTACAGGACAATAACTTTTTCGAAGTTTTCCAGTCAGGGTTCAGAGGCCCACCACAGCACTGAAACTGCACTAGTTAAAGTCACAAATGATTTGTTATTAGCTGCTGACGATGGACTGGTCTCAATCCTGGTTCTATTGGACCTCAGTGCAGCGTTCGAAACCCATCGACCACAACATTTTACTGCAGAGGTTAGAATCTGATGTAGGTGTCAGAGGGACAGCCCTCAGCTGGTTTAAATCCTACCTATATACGGATAGGTACCAGTTTGTTAATGTAAACCAGAGCTCCTCACCCTGTTCTAAAGTAACATACGGTGTGACACAGGGTTCAGTTCTCGATCCAATTCTGTTTACTCTTTATATGCTGCCGTTAGGTAACATTATCAGAAAGCATAGCATTAACTTCCACTGCTATGCAGATGACACACAGCTGTATTTATCAATGAAACCCGATCAGACCGATCAAGCAGACAGACTTGGTGCTTGTGTGAAGGATATAAAAAAACCTGGATGAAACTTAATTATCTGCTTCTTAACCCTGAAAAAACCGAGGTCATCGTACTAGGCCCTAATCATCTACGAGACGCTTTATCTGAGCAGATAGTCACACTGGACAACGTCAGTGTAGCCTCCAGCTCCACTGTAAGAAACCTTGGGCTGAGGAAACTCTTATTTGACCAAGAGCTCTCATTCAAAGCACACAAGCCTGTAAAAAACAGCCTATTTCCATCTGCGTAATACAGCCAAAATCAGAACAATCTTGCCTAAAAGCGATGCTGAAAAACTTGTCCATGTGTTTTGTAACATCTAGATTAGACTACTGTAACTCCCTGCTTGCAGTGTGCCCTCAAAGCGCCATAAAAAGCTTTCAACTTGTTCAAAATGCAGCAGCAAGATTACTAACAGGAACTAAAAGAAGAGAGCACATTACGCCGGTGCTCGAGTCTCTTTCACTGGCTCCCTGTCGAGTTTAGAATCAAATTCAAAATCCTCCTCCTGACTTACAAAGCCATAAATGACCTGGCCACATCCTACCTCAAAGATGCTATAGTATCTTATCATCCAAACAGAGCACTTCGCTCTCAAAAATGCTGGACTTGTGGTCCCAAGAGTCTCTAAAAGCACAGTAGGAGGTAGAGCGTTTAGCTACCAAGCTCCTGTGTTGTGTAATCAGCTCCTGTCCATGTTGTGTAAAGAGGCCGACACAGTCTCTTCATTTAAGACCATCAGGCTTAAAAACGTTCCTCTTTGAAATTGCTTATGGTCAGGTCAGGCCAGTTAGGAACAGAAAATAAAAAACCTTATAGCTCCCAGCTCTGCTGCCCTAGGAGCAACTATACTGGGGGAAAGTATGGCAGTTTGAGCACTATCCTCTGTTTTGTTCGTTCACTACTTCTCTATCAAACAATATTTAATATTTAATTTCACTGGCAATTTGTTCATCGCTTTTTCCTTCTTTTTCACCCACTTCCCCGACGGGAGTGGAGCAGGCACATGGATGACCTGTGGATCCAGATGCTCCTTCAACTGCCTGGAGAAACGGTCTGCCTGGAGAATTGGTCTGCCTGGAGAAACGGTCTCTTGTCCTCCGTCCATATGAACGGTTTCTTGTGTCATCGGCCTCGAAGAACTGGATTCTCCTCCTGAGTGGGTTCTTGCTCCACCGCCTAGTGTATCTGCAAATTGAGGCGCGTCCGCCTGTCCGTCCCGTACGGGAGTCAGATCTCTCCTTCACTTGTGGAACTCCTACAGGTTTCTACTTTTTTTCCCAAAGAAGTTTGGTAGTTTTTTATCCTGGCCCGAGAAGGCAGGGTCTAAGGACAGGAGAGCTTGGGACATCTGTCTACTAGGACACAGGACGCTGGGACATTTCCAAGTCCCTATGAACATTGTTTATTTTGTTTTTCCACTGTAGCCCCTCGAGGCAACTACTGTTGTTGATTTTGGGCGTTACAAAAATAAATTGAATTGAATTGAATAAATTTGTATCGAAAATTTTAATCTTACTCATGAATGAATGAGTGGAGGCTATTTAGGCGTCATCAGGGGAGGTGACCGAGGAGAAAGGACCCCTAACGGGGTTTGGGGGGTTTTTTTTTTGGGTCTCCTAATCTCTTCGATTGGCCCGGCCGCGAGAGAATTTTTACCTACTTGGAGAAGTGAAAACAGACAAAGCATAAATGTTTTTGAATGTTTAGTAGATTTTTTGCTCTCGTTCTCGCTGGTCATAATAAATACAAGATTTGAATTAAGTACCCAACTGACTAGGGAGTGGACGATGGAGAAACCACATAATTGCAGAGAACCTGCCTGAACAGCTGACTAAATGCAGACCTGACCTAAGTGATATATCCTTTACTGATGGACTGATTCTATTTGTAGAAGGTTCATCTAGTAAAAACACTTAATGGACAGACGCAGACTGGATATGTCATAGTGACCAGTGAAAAAAGTTTTGCAAAGCAAAAAGCACTCTCTTCAATTTATACTCCCTCTTCACCTACGACTGCAGACCCGTGCATGGATCTAAAACTCCATCATCAAGTTCGCGGACGACCACCACGGTGACGTGCCGCAAAACCAGCAAAACCAAGGAGCTCATCGTGGACTTCAGGAAGGAGAAAGGAGGCATGCATGCACCCATCCACATCAATGGGATGGACGTTGAGCGTGTCTCCAGCTTCAAATTTCTGGGGACCCACATCTCGGTAAGACCTGTACTGGACCACCAACACCTCCAGGCTTGTCAAGAAGGCTCACCAGCGCCTCTTCTTCCTGAGGACACTAAAGAAAAAAACCATCTGTCTTCAGCCATCCTGGTGAACTTCTACCACTGCGTGATCGAGAGCATCCTAACAAACTGTATCAACAGTCTGGTATGGGAGCTGCTCTTTTTGCGGAGCACAAGGGACTGCAGCGGGTGATGAAAACTGCCCAACGCATCACACAGGAACTCTCCACTTCCAGCCATTGAGGAAGTCCAGAGAAAACGTTGTCTACGTCGAGCTCGCAGCATTCTCAAGGACGCCTCCCACCCTGCACACAGACTGTTCTCCCTTCCTGCCCTCAGGCAGGCGCTTTCAGTGCCTCCGGACAAGGACTAGCAGACAGAAGGAAACAGTTTCTTCCCCCGAGCTGTGTCCTTATGTGAACTCTGCCCATGCCGATGAACCCCCCTCCCCCCTCCCCACTCCCCAACCATCACCACCCAACGCAAACTCGTCATATCCACCCCCCACTGTCCAGCCCTTACTGAACCTAGCCTGCACTCAAACATTTTGGATTCTGGTTGCACTGAAAATCGTACTGTTACATTGCAGCTTGTCTAGTAAGTTAGGCAGGCTACTGTTTATTATTATGCACTATTTAAATGTTCGACTCAATCTGTACTATTGTAGAAAAAGATTCAGTTGATAGTCATCTGGACTCTGTTTTAGAAAAAACAAAACGTTTCAACTCTCATCCAAGAGTCATTCTCAATCTGAATGACTGCGATGAGAGTTGAACACCGTTTTGTTTTTTCTAAAACAGAGCCCAGATGACTACAACTGAATCTTTTTCTACCAATGGAACACTCCCTGGACGAAATGAGGATTGCCACCGTCAATTCTGTACTACCTTAATTTATCAGATGCCCATTTGCTTTGTAAATTTATGTCTATAGTCCCTGTTTATGGTCTAGCATAACAATATATATAATATTGCACTCTTACCTCAATCAATCTGTATATTTGTACTTATATACTACAGCTCCTTATTTTAGCTATCACCTATTTATTATTTATCTGTATATTGTACTTACTATTATTGCACTCTGGGTTGGTATGCTAAACTGCATTTCGTTGCTTTTGTACTGTGTACATGTCGTAATGACAATTAAAGTTGAATCTCTAATCTAATCATAATTCTGCACAAGCAGCAGACATTAGTGGCATTAAACAGAAGCCTGTAAATTGATGGAAAAACGAATCTAGTGACAATCTACACAAGATAGTCAATATGCATATCTCGACTAACATTGGAAGAGATGGAGGCATGATACTTCAACAGGCAAACCCCGAGACACATGCAAAGCCTACTCACTGAGTTACTGGAAGCAGTACAGCTACCCTTCTGAGATTAGCCAGTATGCAAATGCTCAGCACATACTACAGGGAAAGATCCTGTGTCAAAAGGAAATGCATTTGCAGACCAAGATAGCTAAAGAAGCAGAATGTAAGCGAATACATGTGATGCATGTTTCTGCAGATCAAGAATTAGAAAAAAGGTACCTGAAAGACAGCAGCAGCAAAGCCTTAAAACCAACGAACAGCGAAATGTGGAAAAGAAAAGGGGCAACACTGAAAGATGACCATCTATGTGATGACCCTTAAATAAGCCATTCCTACCTAAAAATGTATTTAAATATGGCAGTCAATATTGAGCCATGTATGACACATGTCTCACAGGAGGCATGGTAATTCAAAGTTAAATTAAGTATATACCTAAATACGATAACTATCTATGGATTCAATATGGATTCAATAATTAACTAAAAATTTTAACAAAAAAAAACCATTTGTTAGAAGCATTGTATTATCTGATGCCTAAATATACACAACTCCACAGGGAGGAAAAATCCCAGGTCTTAAATATCCATTTTAAGAAATGCACATGGACTTCATACAATTAAATAAGAGTGAAGGAAAACATTACTGGTTTAGTAATTTCCTGCCAAGAATCCTGATGCTCTGACAGTGGCAAAAGCACTGTGTAAAGAAAGTATTCCTCGATATGGGATACCTGAAATCATTAGATCAAATATTGGGACCCATTTTGTAAATGACGTAATTAACAGAGTGGGACAATTGTTCTGTATAAATTTAAAGAACCACTGTGCTTATCATCCTCAGAGTTGCAGGGCCTCGTGGAAAAGACAAACAGAACATTTAAAAACAGACTAAAGAAATGCATGGAAGAAACGGGGAGACCATGGACAATGTTTAGAATTAGTAAAGCTATACTTAAATACTGTAAGTGTTCTCGGGGTTAACTCCTTTTGAAAAAATGTATGGAAGGACCATTTCAAGTACTTTTGACAACACCTACTGCGTTAAAAATTGCTGAAAGAAGTTACCTGGATACAATTTAACGCACTGTAAAAGATCATAAAACTATGCCCCGCCTTAGAAGAGAGCCAGAGTGGCTCCCAACAGCTATTTGTATGTTTTTATTTCTACTGACACATGTGTGTGATGTCTGTTATCTGTTAATACTGTGGTATGTACCTGGTCACGGAAACAACTTGTGAACATTACTGAACCAGACCACCACAGGAGCCAAAATCAAACATGCAGACTGTCATCAAGACCTGCAAATTTCAAGCGTGATAAAACTAAGAAATAAGAGAGAAACTGCAGATGAATTTAAATGCGGATGCGTGGTATGCAACAATAGGAGCAGAATGGGGAGATTTGAATAGGAGAGACAGATTATGACTGGTCTAGTTTGTAAATATATAATGCTGTGAAAGAGCGAAAGAAAGTCAATATACATAAAACTATGACTGGACTGACACTGACTTTTTGCAGCCAGTAGTTTATCTATGAGCTGTGGGCTTATTCCAGTGGAAGTAATCCTCAATTTCATTGTAGCATTATGCTATGGTAACAGAACCAAACCAGAAATGCCACCCTGAACAGTAACTGCAGGTGGGAAGATATTGGTAACATCAAAACTTCACAGTTGATAATTGTTTTTCAGCAATATCTGGAATATCTGGTCAAAAGAAGAATTGGCTTCTTTATGGCGGAACAAGCTGCTGAAGCAACTAAAAGAGACTGCGTGGTCTGCTTGGGGCCAAGGCCAATACTTTGTGTTGTCCCTGCCTCATTAACCTCCACCTGTCTTTCTAAATTGAATGAGAAAAAACAACCCCATCACCAAATTGATCCTACTGGGATAAGATCCACTCATTAGCTACAGAGGAAAATATTTTTTTTCAATTTTCAGTAAAAATGTAGCTCGGGGAAGTTTAAACCTGTGTCACGCAGTAACATCTGGACGTGGTGTGGAGAAAATTAACTGTATGACCTTTCACCTAGAAATGCTTTAGTGTCATTA
Source organism: Chaenogobius annularis (assembly GCA_015082035.1). Classification (NCBI taxonomy): domain Eukaryota; kingdom Metazoa; phylum Chordata; class Actinopteri; order Gobiiformes; family Gobiidae; genus Chaenogobius; species Chaenogobius annularis. The sequence goes on from BJKM01000766.1 coordinate 436,735, forward strand.
CTTTTGCCTACATTAGTATTACCCTCTACAGCTGATGAAGTAATATCAGCAACTCATAGTGTTACACCTGAGGATTGGAAACGGGAGAACGTTTCTTTATCATGGAGAGGAGAAGATCCAACCTATATTGATGTAATAGGAGTGCCTAGAGGGATCTCAGATGAATATAAATTGGTAGAACAAGTCACTTACTTATGGATTTGAGTATTTTTATATGGATAACACCAAACAAAAATCTTGATAGAATCAACTACATCCACTACAATGTCCAGAAACTTGGAAATTACACACAGCAAGGTTTTGAAGCGGTTCATGAGCAACTTGCAGCGTCATCTATGATGTCATTACAGAACAGATTGGCTGTAGACATGATCCCTGTGGAAAGGGGCGGAGTCTTTTCAGCGCTTTTGGGATCAATGCTGCACGTTCATTCCAAACAATACTGCCGCAGACGGACGCCTGACCAGAGCCATGAGGGTCTGAGGTCTATGAATAGGCGCATGAAAGAGCAGTCAGGAGTAGATACTACTCTCTGGAATAACTGGTTGAATGTGTTTGGCAAATACAAAGCGATAGTCTCATCTGTTCTGTGTCAATTGCTGTGTTTGTAGCTATCTTAACATTGTGTGGATGTTGTTGAATTCCATGTATAAGATCTCTTTCAGAAAGAATAATTTCCACTGCTAGCTCACCACCTGATAAGGCAATGCAGATGTATTTATTGGCTTGCAGTGATGCTGAATCCTGAAGGTGCACTTCCTAAAATGTTCCAAGAAACCCTCTGCTCTGAGTGTAAGAAAAAATTTGATTCTGCAACTGAAATACTCACTGTGGAGAGGTTGAAAGGTGATGCATAAAATATACGATAAACAGGAGGGAAATGTTGGAATAATTGTAAAGATTTTATCTTTCTTTTATACATTCCTTATTATTGTATGATTTTGTGTAAACTGCTTATGAGACTATGTTGCAGAAGCAAACTGCTGAGATAATCCAGAAGCCTGTTGGACTTTGGAACTGATGACTAGTAAGATAAACATGGAAAGTCCACTCAAGATGATTTGCTGGGAACCTAAGGTTAACCAAAGTAATGTGTGCACAGCTTTCGCCAATTGTTCCCTATCCTTTAGAGCGTAGTTGATCATGTAAACAGGGCGTCCCTTATCTTTAATAAAAGAGGAAGGCGGATGGGGATGCTTTTTAGGAAGCACAGGCAGATGGAGCTGGAAGCATCACTCTGCTCGTCCGTCCTCCTCCGGAGAAACAATTTTGATTCCCTTGTCTTTTTTCTCTGTTTGTTAATATGTGGGTTTGTGTAGATTTTAGGCCCATCAGTCTTTTCACCAGCCTGTCACCAAAAGGGCCAAAAGGACAAGGGAAATGGCCCCAGAATCTAGCCTGAATTAAAGCCCTTCTATCTAGGTAAAGACTTGGTACCAACCTAAACCCAAAAGGGCCAAAATGACAAGGCCAGAGCCCCCAGAGTCTCGCTTGAATCCTCATTCCTGTGAGTCTTTTTACCAGCCTGTCGCTAAAAGGACCAAAAGGGCAAAAAGGACCAGGCCATTGCCCTCAGAGTCTGGCCCAAATTAAAATCCTCCTTCCTGTTGTAAGTCTTGATAGAGTCAAAGTTTAAAAGAAATTTTGTGTAGAATGACCAGCTCTACTTATTCTGCAGATATGGTTTAGATACCTAGTTTACTTTTTTTTAGAACTCAGGGCTGAAATTGCATATAAGGCAATACAAACAAGAAAACAACCAAGACTTAAAAACGCAATATGATAGAACTAAACTTTGAATGATATATTGTTAACATTGACAACATCTACTTGCTCAGCAAATTTGATTCATTTATCTCCTGTAGTTTTTTACAGAACTCAAAATCAACTTTTAATGAGCTGTCAGAGCTGATCTTGCTGTAAAACCATTTAAAACAGCTGTCACTCAAAAATGCACCATGATAAACTCAAACTTTAAAAGACATATTGTGTAGAATGACGAGTCCTACTGACTCAGCAAATTTGGTTTTGATATCTTGTGTACGCTTTTCAGAACTCACAAATAGCTGTTCGAGGGCTCAAAATGCATATAAGGCAATAAAAATAAAAAAACAACCATAAGTTAAAAACGCAATATGATACAACTAAACTTTAATTATATATTGTTTACATTGACAACATCTACTTGCTCAGCAAATTTGGTTCATTTATCTGCTGTAGATTTTTACAGAACTCAAAATAAACGTTTCATGAGCTGTAAGAGCTGGTCCTGCAGTAAAACTATTTAAAACAGCTGTCACTCAAAAATGATAAACCCAAACTTTAAAAGATATATTGTGTAGACTGACAAGTCCTACTGACTCAGCAAATATGGTTCAGATATCTCGTGTACTCTTTTCAGAAATCACAAATAACTGTTTGAGAGCTCAAAATGCATATAAGGCAATAAAAACAAGAAAACAACCATAACTTAAAAACGCAATATGATAGAACTAAACTTCAAACAACATATTGAGTACATTGACAACATCTTCTTGCACAGTAAATTTGGTTCATTTCTCTCCTGTAGTTTCTTTCAGAACTCAAAATCAACGTTTCATGAGTTGTAAGAGCTGATCCTGCAGTAAAACCAATGAAAACAGCGATAACTCAAAAACGCAACATGATAGACTCAAACTTTAAAATACATATTATGTAGAATTACCAGTCCTACTGACTCAGCAAATATGGTTTAGGTATCTCGTGTACTCTTTTCAGAACTCACAAATAACAGTTCAGAGGGCTCAAAATGCATATAAGGCATTAAAACAAGAAAACAACCATAAGTTAAAAAAGCAATATGATAGAACTAAACTTTAATGATATATTGTTTACTTTGACAACATCTACTTGTTCAGCAAATTTGGTTCATTTATCTGCTGTAGTTTTTTACAGAACACACAATCAACGTTTCAAAAGCTGTAAGAGCTGATCCGGCAGTAAAACCATAGAAAACATCTTTTGCCTGGTCTTGGCCCAGAAAGTAGGGCTTTGATTAAGGCAAGACTCTGGGGGCCCTGGCAAGGCCTTTTGGCCCTTTGGGCGGCAGGCTTGTGCAAAACTTACACCAGGAAGGAGGGCATGGATTCAAGCTCGTCTCTGGTCAGAGCCTGGTCCGTTTGGCCTTTTGGGGGCCATGTTGGTTCGAACACTTGGCCAGGAAAGGAGGGCTTTGATTCATGCCAGACTCTGGAGCCATTTCCCTGGTGCAAAGACTTACCCCAGAAAGGAGTGCTTTGTTTCACGCTAGACTCTGCGACACTGGCCTGCTTCTTTTTGTCCTTTTGGGCTTCTTTTTGTCCTTTTGGGCTTGTGCCAAGATTTACCCAAGGGAAGAGGGCATTGATTCAGGCCAGAATCTGGGGACTCTGGCTTGGTCTGTTTTAGCGTTTTGGGGCCAGGTTGGTGCCCGGTCTAGGCTCAGAAAGGAGGGTTTTGATTCAAGCTAGTCTTTGAGAGCTCTGGCCTGGTCCTTTTGGCCCTTTCGGGGCCAGGTAGGTACGAAGACTTACCCCAGGGCTTTGTTTCAGGCTGTTCTCTAGATTATTTTCCCTGGTCCCTTTTGGCCCTTTTGGGTCCAAGCTTGTGCACAGTTTTTTTTTTCAGGAAAGGAGTGTTTTTGATTCAAACTAGACTCTGGGGACTCTGGCCCAGAAAGGAGAGCTTTGATTGAGGCTACACACTGGAGTTATTTTCCTGATCCTTTTGTGACTTTTGGGTCACTTTAGGGTAACTTTAGGGAAATGGCTCCAGAATCTAGCCTGAATTAATCCCCTTCTTTCTGGGATAAGACTTGGCACCAGTCGGGCTCAAATAGGGCCAAAATGACATGGCCAGAGCCCCTGGAGTCTTGCCTGAATAAAAGCCCTCCTTTCCTGGCCAAGACTGGGCACTAACCTGAGTCCAAAAGGCCAAAAGGACCAGGCCACAGCCCAGAGAGTCTAGCTTAAAACAAGGCTGGACCCCAAAGGGCCAAAGGACATGAGCAATCGCTCCAGAGTCAAAGCTGAAACAAAGCCCTCCTTTTGGGGGTAAGTCTTGGAACCAGCAGGTCCAAAAAAAGGACCAAAAGGACCAAGAAAATTGCTCCAGAGACTGGCCGTATTAAAAAGCCCTCGTTTTATTGCAACATTTTGAAACCAACCTACCACCAAAAGGGCCAAACGGACCAGTCCAGAGTCCCCAGAATCTAGCCTGAATAAAAGCCTTCCTTCCTCATGTAAGTCATAGCACACTAACCTGGCCCCAAAAAGGCCAAAAGGACGAGGCCACAGCCCCCTGAGTCTATCATAAATCAAAATTCTCCTTTTTGAGCCAACATTGGTCATAAGCCTGGCCCCGAAAGGGCCAAAAGGACCAAGAAAAAGCCCTCTGAGTCTAACCAGAATTAAAAGCCCTCCTTTTTGGATTAAGTTTTAGACGCAGCCTGGACCTAAAAGGGCAAAACGGCCCAGGAAAATGGCTCTAGTGTCTAGCCGGAATCAAAGCCCTCCTTTCCTTGCTAAGTCTTGGACCCAACCTGATCCAAAGGGCTAAACGGACCAGGCCAGAGTCCCCTGAGTCTAGCTTGAATCAAATTTCTCCTTGACTTGAATAAGATTGGTGACAAACAAGGACGAGGCAAAGTCTCCCAGAGTGTACCCTGAATAAAAACCCTCCTTTCTTGGCTAAGTCTTGGCACTAACCTGGCCCTAAAAGGGCCAAAGGACCAAAAAAAAGCCCCCAGAGTCAAAGTTGAAACAAAGCCCTCCTTTCTGTGGTATGTCTTGGCACCAGCAGGTCCAAAAAAAAGGACCAAAAGGACCATGGGAATTGCTCCAGAGACTGGCCATATTAAAAAGCCCTCCTTTCCTTGCTAAATTTTGAAACCGACCTGGCCCCAAAAGGGCCAAACGGACCAGGCCAGAGCCCCCAGAATCTAGCCTGAATAAAAGCCTTCCTTCCTCATGTAAGCCATAGCACACTAACCTGGCCCCAAAAATGCCACAAGGACGAAACCTTATCAAAAGGGCCAGGCCAGAGCCCCCTGAGTCTATCATGAATCAAGATTCTCCTTTTTGAGCCAACATTTGTCGTAAGCCTGGCCCCGAAATGGCAAAAAGGACCACGAAAAAGCCCCCTGATTCTAACAAAATTAAAAGCCCTCCTTTTTGGATTAAGTTTTGGACCCAGCCTGGACCCAAAAGGGCAAAACGGACCAGGAAAATGGCTCCAGTGTCTAGCCTGAATAAAAACCCTCCTTTCTTGGCTAAGTCTTGGAACCCGCCTTGCCCAAATAGTCCCAAAAGGACCAGGAAAATCACTCCTTAGTCTAGCCAGAATCAAAGCCCCCCTTTCCTGGCTAAGTCTTTGAACCAGCCTGTCACCAAAAGTGCAAAAAGGACAAAAAGGACAAGCCAAATGCCCACAGAGTCTACCCTGATTCAAAACCCTCCTTTCCTGACTAAGTCTTTGAACCAACCTGGCCGTAAAAGGCCAAACAGACCAGGGCAGAGCAGAGCTTCCAGAGTCTAGCTTGAAACAAAAGCTAAGTCTTGCCACCAAGCTGGATCCCAAAGGGCAAAACGGCCCAGGAAAATGGCTCCAGTGTCTAGCCTGAATCAAAGCCCTCCTTTCCTGGCTAAGTCTAAGTCTGATCCAAAAGGGCCAAACGGACCAGGCCAGATTCCCTCGAGTCGAGCCTAAATAAAAGCCGTCCTTCCTGCGGAAAGTCTTTGCACTAACTTGGCCCCAAGAGGGCAAAAAGAACCAGCCCAGAGCCCCATGACTCTAGCCTGAATCAAATTTTTCCTTTACTTAAATAAGATTGGTGAAAACAGTGAACCCAAAAGGGCCAAAAGGACCAAGGAAATTGCTCCAGAGACTGGCCTTATTAAAAAGCTATCCTTTGCTTGCTAAAAAGAAAGGCCAAACGGACTGTGCCAGAGCCCCAGAGCCCCCAGAATCTAGCCTGAATAAAAGCCTACCTTCCTCATGTAAGTCATAGCACACTAACCTGGCCACAAAAAGGCCCCCTGAGTCTATCATGAATCAAAATTCTACTTCTTGAGCCAACATTTGTCATAAGTAAGGCTTGGTCCAAAAGGACCAAGAAAAAAACCCCTGAGTCCAACAAGAATAAAAAGCCCTCCTTTTTTGAATAAGTTTTAGATCTAGCCTTGACCCAAAAGGGCTAAACGGACCAGGGAAAATTCTCCAGTGTCTAGCCTTAATCAAAGCCCTCCTTTTCTGGTAAGTCTTGGACCCAAACTGATCCCAAAAGTGACAAATGGACCAAGCCGGAGGCCCCTGAGTCTAGCCTGAATAAAAGCCCTACTTCCTGGGGAAAGTCTTTGCACTAACTTGGCCCCAGGAGTGAAAAAAGAACCAGCCCAGAGCCCCATCAGTCTAGCCTGAATCAAATTTCTCCCTTACTTTAATAAGATTGGTCAAAACACTGGCCACAAAAGGGCCTACAGGACGAGGCAAAGTCCCCCAGAGTGTACCCTGATTCAAAACCTTCCTTTCTTGGCTAAGTCTTGGCACTAACCTGGCCCCAAAAGGCCCAAAGGACAAGGCCAGAGCCCCCTGAGTCTATCATGAATCAAAATAGTCCTTTTTGAGACAACATTTTAATAAGTAAGGCCCCGAAAGAGCCAAAAGGACCAAGAAAAAGCACCCTGAGTCTAACCAGAATTAAAAGCCCTCCTTCCTGGGAAAAGTCTTTGCACTAATTTGGCCCCAAGAGGGCAAAAAGAACCAGCCCAGAATCCTATGAGTCTAGCCTGAATCAAATTTCTCCTTTACTTGAATAAGATTGGTGACAACACTGGCCCCAAAAGGGCCAAAAGGACAAGGCAAAGTCCCCCAGAGTGTACCCTGAATCAAAACCCTCCTTTCTTGGCTAAGACTTGGCACTAACCTGGCCCTAAAAGGGCCAAAGGACCAAAAAAAAGCCCCCAGAGTCAAAGTTGAAACAAAGCCCTCCTTTCTGCGGTAAGTCTTGGCACCAGCAGGTCCAAAAAAAGGACCAAAAAGACCTTGGAAATTGCTCCAGAGACTGGCCTTATTAAAAAGCTATCCTTTGCTTGCTAAATTTTGCAACCAACCTGGCCCCAAAAGGGCCAAACGGACCAGGCCAAAGCCCCCAGAATCTAGCCTGAATAAAAGCCCTCTTTTCCTGGCTAAGTCTTTGAACCAACCTTGACCGAAAACGGCCAAACATAGCGGGCCAGAGCGCCCAGAGTTTAGTCCATCACAGAACCCCAAGAGTCTAGCCTGAATAAAAATTCTACTTTACATGGCTAAGATTGGTCACAACACTGGCCCTAAAAGCATCTAAATGACAAGGCCAGAGCCCCCAGAGTCTCGCTTGAATCCTCATTCCTTTGAGTCTTTTAACCAGCCTGTCGCTAAAATGACCAAAAGGGAACAAAGGACCAGGCCAGTGCCCTCAGAGTCTTGCCCAAATTAAAACCCTTCTTCCTGGGGTAAGTCTTGATAGAGTCAAAGTTTAAAAGAAATTTTGTGTAGAATGACCAGTTCTACTTATTCTGCAGTTATGGTTTGGATACCTCGTTGACTCAGGTTAAGTTTGAGTCTATCATGTTGCGTTTTTGAGTTATAGCTGTTTTAAATGGTTTTACAGCAGGGTCATCTCTTACATCTCAAGAAACATTGATTTTGAGTTCTTTAAAAAACTACAGCAGATAAATGAACCAAATTTGCTGAGCAAGTAGATGTTGTCAATGTAAACAATATATCATTAAAGTTTTGTTCTATCATATTGCGTTTTTAACTTATGGTTGTTTTCTTTTTTTTGTGTGCTTAATATGCATTTTGAGCCCTCTGAACAGTTATTTGTGAGTTCTGAAAAGAGTATACAAGATATGAGAACCATATTTGCTGAGTCAGTAGGACTGGTAATTCTACACAATATGCTTTTTAAAGTTTGAGTCTATCATGTTGCGTTTTTGAGTTATAGCTGTTTCATTGGTTTAACAGCAAGGTCAGCTCTTGCAGCTCATGAAACGTTGATTTTGAGTTCTGTAAAAATCTACAGCAGATAAATGAATCAAATTTGCTTTTTCTTTTTTTCATTACCTTATATGCAATTTCAGCCCTGAGTTCTAAAAAAAGTAAACGAGGTGTGTAAACCATATCTGCAGAATAAGTAGAACTGGTCATTCTACACAAAATTTCTTTTAAACTTTGACTCTATCAAGACTTAACCCAGGAAGAAGGGTTTTAATTTGGGCCAGATTCTGAGGGCACTGGACTGGTCCTTTGTTCTCTTTTGGTCATTTTAGAGACAGGCTGGTTAAAAGACTCAAAGGAATGAGGATTCAAGCGAGACTCTGTGGGCTCTGGCCATTTCCTTTGGGCCCTTTTCTATTTATTTTTTATAAGACTATTTCCAAGATCCAAATGGCCTTCATGCCAGAAACAAGGGTTTTGATTCTGACTAGACTTTGGGCGCTCTGGCCTCGTTTGTTTAGCCTTTTCGGGCCAGGTTGGTTCAAATACTTAGCCAAGAAAGGAGGGCTTTGATTCAGGGTAGACTCTGGAGGCATTTGGCTGGTACTTTTTGCCCTTTGGGGACAGGTTAGTGAAAAAACTTACCCCAGAAAGGATGGCTTTGTCCTTTTGGGGCCAGTTTTGTCACCAATCCTATTCAAGTAAAGGAGAAATTTGATTCAGGTTAGATTCAGGAGTGACGTTCCTGGTCATTTTGGGACTTTTTGGGCCAGGCTTGTGCCAAGACTAACCTTTTTCTGGCCAAGTCTTGAAATGAACGTGTCACCGAAAGGGCCAAACGGACCAGCCAAATGCCGAAAAAGTCTGGACTGAATCAAAACCCTCCTTTCCTGGCTAAGTCTTGGCAACAGACTGGCCTAAAAAGTCCCAAAAGGACCAAGAACATCACTCCAAAGTCTAAACTGAATCAAAGCTCTCCTTCCTGGGGGTTAGTCTTGGCACTAACATGGCCCGAAAAGGGCCAAAAGACCAAGCCTGGCTAAGTCTTGGACTCAACTGGCTTCCAAAGGGCAGAACTGACCTGGCAAGAGCACCCAGAGTCTAGCCTGAATCAGTCCTCCTTTCTGGAGTAAGTTGATTTTACTAACCTGTCCCCAAAAGGGCAAAAAGGACCAGCCAAATGCCCACAGAGTATACCCCAAGTCAAACCCCTCCTTTCCTGGCTAAGTCTTTGAACCAACCTGGCCCGCAAAAAGGCCAAACAGACCAGGCCAGAGTCTAGTCTGAATCAAAACCCTTGTTTCTGGCATAAGGGCCAATTGGTTGGACCTAGGAAATGGCCCAAGATTATTGCCTGAATTAATCCCCTTCTTTCTAGGATAAGACTTGGCACCAGCTGTGCTCAAATAGGGCCAAAATGACAAGGCCAGAGCCCCTAAAACTCTTGCCTGAATAAAAGCCCTCCTTTGCACCAACCTAAACCCAAAAGGGCCAAAAAGGACCGAGAAAAACCCCCCTGAGTGGATTAAATTTTAGACCCAGCCTGGCCCAAGCAGGTCCAATAAAAGGACCAAAAGAACCATGGAAATTGCTCTAGATACTGGCCTTATTAAAAAGCCCTTCTTTCCTTGCAACATTTTTAAAACCAACCTGGCCCCGAAAGGGCCAAAAGGACCAGGAAAAAGCCCCCTGAGTCCAACCAGAATTAAAATCCCACCTTTTTTAGATCCAGTCTAGACCCAAAAGGGCCAAACAGACCAGGGAAATGGCTCCAGTGTCTAGCCTAAATCAAAGCTCTCCTTTCATGACTAAGTCTTGGACCCAGCCGGGCTCAAATAGGGCCAAAATGACAAGGCCAGAGCCCCTAGAGTCTTGCCTGAATAGAAGCCCTCCTTTCTGGGGTAAGTCTTAGCTCCAACCTAAACCCAAAATGGCAAAAAGGACCAGCCAAAGTCCCCCAGAGTCCACCCTGTATCAAAACCCTCCTTTCTTGGCTAAGTCTTGGCACCAGCCGGGCTCAAATAGGGCCAAAATGACAAGGCCAGAGACCCTAGAGTCTTGCCTGAATAGAAGCCCTCCTTTCTGGGGTAAGTCTTAGCACCAACCTTAAACCCAAAATGGCAAAAAGGACCAACCAAATGCCCACAGAGTCGACCCTGAAACAAAGCCCTCCTTTCCTGGCAAAGTGTTTGAACAAACCTGGCCAGAAAAAGGCAAAACAGACCAGGCCAGAGCGCCCAGAGTCTAGTCCGAATCAAAAACCTTGTTTTTGGCAAAAGTCTTTTCACCAGCCTGTCACCAAAAGCACATAGAGCAGTGGTCCCCAAACTACGGCCCGGGGGCCGGATACGGCCCGCCTCCACATTTGACCCGGCCCCCTGAACAATACAAGAGACGCATTATTCATGCTCATATGAGTCATAGATTCTGCTCTGACAACTGAAGCTGAACTTTTACCCAAGACTGTGCACGGCACAACACAAACTTTCTTTCTGTGAAGAACCCAGAGAGGGTTATTCGATTTTTATTGATTTCATGAATAGTGTTATTATATATTTTCCTGAATTATTTTTTCTGTTGAAGAACCCAGAGAGGGTTATTTGATCTCGGAAAGGGTTATTCATATTTGGTTATATGTGGCTTTCTAGAAAACAATACATGTTTACATTTAGGCACCCCTGCGATCGTCACACTTTTTTCAGGTTCTAACTGACCCTGGCCCCCCATCAGAGAAGGGAAAAGTTATGTGGCCCTTACAGGAAAAAGTTTGGGGACCCCTGACCTAGAGTCTTGCCTGAATAAAATCCCTCCTTTCTGGGGTAAGTCTTAGCACCAACCCAAACCCAAAAGGGCCAAATGGACAAAGAAAAAGCCCCCTGAGTGTAACCAGATTTCTTTTTGGATTAAGTTTTAGACCCAGCCTGGACCCAAAAGGGCAAAACGGACCAGGAAAATGGCTCCAGACATTTTTGGGCAAGCAAGTGCCGTGACTTTGCGAAGAAAGGAGGGTTTTGATTCAAGCTAAACTCTGGGGGTCTGGCCTCATCCTTTTTGCCCTTTTGGGGCCAGGCTAGGACAAAGTCCTAACCCAGAAAGGAGAGCTTTGACGCAGGTTAAACTCTGGGGGATTTGCCTGGTCCTTTAGACCTTTTTAGGGCCAGTGTTGTGACCAATCTTAGCCATGTAAAGTAGAATTTTTTATCCAGGCTAGACTGTGTCGGTTCTGTGCAGGTCCGTTTGGCTCTTTTAGGGCCAGGATACTGCTTTTTTTCAAACTAGAGTCTGGGCTTAGCCAAGAAAGGAGGGTTTTGATTCAGGGTAGACTCTGGGGGACTTTGCCTCGTCCTTTTTGGCCCTTTTGAGGCCAGTGTTGTCACCAATCTTATTCAAGTAAAGGAGAAATTTGATTCAGGCTAGACTCATGGGGCTCTGGGCTGGTTATTTTCACCCTCTTGGGGCCAAGTTAGTGCAAAGACTTTCCCCAGGAAGGAGGGCTTTTATTCAGGCTAGACACTGGAGCCATTTTCCTGGTCCGTTTTGCCCTTTTGGGTCCAGGCTGGGTCTAAAACTTAATCCAAAAAGAGGGGCTTTTAAATCTGGTTACACTCAGGGGCTTTTTCTTGGTTATTTTGGCCCTTTTGGGTTTGGGTTGGTGCTAGGACTTACCCCAGGAAGGAGGGCTTCTATTCAGGCAAGACTCTAGGGACTCTGGCCTTGTCATTTTGGCCCTTTTGGGACCAGTGCTTTCACCAATAATATTCAAGTAAAGGAGAAATTTGATTCAGGCTAGACTTATGGGGCTCTGGGCTGGTTCTTTTTCTCTTCTCGGGTCCAAGTTAGTGCAAAGACTTACCCCGGGAAGGCAAGGCAAGGCAAGTTTATTTGTAGAGCACAATTCATACACAAGGCAATTCAAAGTGCTTCACACAACAGGAAAAAATTCATTAAAATCCCAAAGACATGGCACAAAATAATAGTTCAAGACATAAAAGAGAAGAGTGCAAAGAAAAGCATTTCAGTCATATGCACAGCCAAACAAAACAGTTTTTAGTTTAGATTTGAACATTGCCAG
>BJKM01000767.1:0-438212 GCA_015082035.1 Chaenogobius annularis
ACCCAACCATCCAAGCCGTGCGCACCCAGGAGAAGGAGCAGATAAAGACGCTCAACAACCGGTTCGCCTCATTCATCGACAAGGTGCGTTCGCTTTGCCTTTCTCTACTTTGGCTGCAGAAGGCGGTCCAAAAAGGAACCGTTCTTTTAAAATGACTCAAAAGTAGTCTTAAACGGACTCATGTTAACTTAGATCTCTCTGGTTAAAAAAGACAAAAGTCAAGCTCAACGTTATGTTTTGGAGTCGTTGTTGTTGATGTACATTCATGCACAATGTGGGCTCGATCACGAACATCCAACATGCGGAGCACACACTACAATGTGCCACATCCCTCCGACACACATCCGCACACATGCCCCACACACACATGCACTAACACACACATGCCCACATGCGCACACACATAGCACCAGCCACAACCACACCACATAGCCGCCACAGGCGCCACAGCACCTTGGTTTTGATGCGCCTACACCAACACCATGATGACACGCTAAAACACAAAACTGCCCACATAGTGCCACACACACATATCACACACTACAACAGTGCTCGCGTCATGTCACACGTTGTTGCCTTCCGCTAACCTCTCACCACACCAGGCGCGTCAGAAACTAAAAGACAAACAAACTTAAATAAACTTAATAACAAGTATTTTAAACATGACCAAAGAACATGAGGCCCTCATGGACCTCTTTGACATCATGGGCCTCATGGGCCTCTGCAAGGTGACTGCAGCTCCCTCATCACACAGTACTTGAGGAGCATCAGAATGCCCCGGGCGTTCAAACCATGTCTTCTCCTGCTCAGAACCTTCAAAGAAGATTAGTTTCAGGTGAAACTGTAAACAGGACAGGCTATTATCAGAAGGCGGAGCTTACTGAGAGTAGGGTAAATATCTGAGTTCCCAGACTCGATCCACAGATTGAGAATGACTCTTAAATGAGAGTGGAAAGGTCTTGTCTACAATAGTCCCTCTGAGTTGTGCTATATTCACCTGTTTGTATTCACATGATGTGAAACATCTCCCCTCTCTGTCCCTCTCAGGACGGTGAGCCCTGAACTTAAATCTTATGCTCTGGGAGTCCTGTTCCTGCTGCTGCGGCTGCTGGGTAAGAGACACACATTAGTGTATTGTTCTTTAGTTGTTTGTGGGCACAGCTAATGTGTGTAAAGATGGAAAAAAGGCAAATGTTTCGACTGGGTTAGCGTTTAGTGACCGTGAACACCTTTCTTCTGGACTTGTGTTGACATGTGTCCTCCAGTCTGACCCGCCTGTCGCCGCTCTCTCCTCAGGCTTCATCCCTCCTCCTCTGATCTTCGGCGCAGGCATAGACTCCACGTGCCTCTTCTGGAGCTCCGAGTGTGGCGAGCGTGGCGCGTGCCTCCTCTACGACAACGTGGCGTACCGGCATTTGTACGTGGGCCTGGCCATCGTCCTCAAGGGCATAGCCTTCCTGCTCTACGCCACCACCTGGTACTGTCTGCGCAAGAACTACAGGAAGTACATCCATGGTCAGGAGAGCCACCTCAGCCCTGCGCAGTTCTACCCGGCCCTGAGTGACGGGCCGGGCACGGTGGACCGCACCAAGTTCATCTACAGCCTGGAGGAGCACGAGTACTGCGAGAACATGGAGTCTGTGCTGTAGACGCTGCTCACGCCAATGGAATATTTATTAAGGAGTTTATTCTTATTTTATTGAAAGGATGAAATGTTTTATTGATTATTTTGATTGACAATTTGTTGTCGGTCTGTTGAGGGGGAAGAGCAGCGACGGGTCATTCCACTGTGGAGGAGTCCATCAGGAGCCAAGTCATGCTCCTGCTCAACCCCATTCCCCAGTTTGAGTCTGCACAGGCGCAGCCGACAGCACATATGCCATCCAGTTCTTTAGTCTAGTCTAGTCTTTCGTGGAAGGCACAAATTACAGAAATATTAAGCTTATAAAAAATCTAAAGTAAATGGCTAGTTTCCATCTGCAGTCTCTTTTACTCTTAACAACAGAAACATGGAAGGAACCTGTCTTTATTTCAAAATAAACCTCATGAAACTGTCTTATCAAACTCTATTTAACTTAAATGGACAACTGACAGAACATTTGAGCACTTTCATGCTCTTTGAATAATGAAAATATAGTCAAGCTAACGACTAGCATGGTTGACTCAAATTGGGGAATGACCGGGAGATCGTTTGGAATACTGATGGGGCCAATAGATCCTACAAAAGACATGATCCACATTTATGCAGTTTCTATGAAAATACCTCAATGTACCTGGCATCACATTTGAGATTCTAAAAGCAACTTGAGGGATGATACTTTTATAGAGATGTTCTCAAACGCAGTGTCACATGTTTGGTTTGTGTTGTTCCATTTGCACTCACCGGAAGCGTCTGTTGGAGCCATGTGGCCAGAGCCAGTCTGGATGTTTTTTACATTAAGTATAAAACAAAAGACTGAAACAGAACTGGACCAGAGAGAGAAAAGTAGACAAAAATCCAAACCAGTAGACATCCGATGAGGAAAAAAAGGAAATTCATTCTGTTCAATTTATTTTTGTAACGCGCGAAATCACAGCAGTGTTTGCCTTGAGGGGCAAATTAAGGCACATATAAAACTATTTTGTCCAAAGTCTGTCCAATATGTCCATGTTCTAATCGGGTCCGAATGTGCTTTTTTCAGCTTTTGATTTCATTATGGTTCACTGCCCACTGTCACCAGCAGAGGGCGACTAATCCTTATGCTCTGAGCCTGGAAGCAACAAACGGCGCATACTTCCGTTTCGACTTTTTCTACTTTTTCTTGATGTTTTGAAACCTAAAATAACCTCACTAAAATATCCCATCATAGTTTCAAAGCCAGAACAACACATAATGTGGGATTTAAATAAAAATACATATAATGACTACTTCTACAGCCATAGCTGCCCTGAGGTCAGCTGACAGCACCAAAAACTCGCCCGGAGCAGGAAGTTAACCTCTGACCTTGTTAATGCAAATAGCATAAAGATATCTTTTCCTCAAAAAGCTTTGGCATGTAGTGGACACTCCGCCCCCCCTCGGGCCCCCCTCAGGCCCCCCTCAGGCCCCCCTCGGGCCCCCCTCAGGCCCCCCTCGCCCCCTCAGGCCCCCCTCGCCCCCTCGGCCCCCCCAGGCTCATCTAGCGCTGTAGTTACTGTGTGCAGGTGCTAAAGGAGAACTAGCCAACAGACTTGAAACTACTAGTTGCCATATTGTCTTTAGTTTTAAAACACACACTTTTCTATGGATGTGTATTCAAAGTTGCCAAGTGTTTACAGCCTCTTAGCTGAAGTGCTGCTGAGGCCAGGCAGATGGGGGTGTTTCTAGTGGCCTATAGTTTCCAAACTGCCAGAGATAAATAACTTGATGCACTGTCTGCGTTCTTTTTGCTGGATGTAGACAAAGCTTTTGATTCTAGACGCTTGATGTCTCATTTATTAGCTGCAAAAGATGTGCACTGCATAGTTACGTCATATTTAGACTGTTCACAATGCAGGTTTAGAAACGTATACTCGGTTTGTCTCGACAATAATAATAACAATAATATTAAGGGATATATATTACAAGCAGGACTGTTAAATGTTACAAAAGAAAATTATATTTTTTGTGTTTTAAGAAATTAGAGGTAATATATTTGTCTATGAAACGATGGTTTATTAGTCAGCACTTGAAGGATTATCATTATTAAATATATTGGAACGACGTGTGGGGCTGTGTTCCGTCAGAGTCGGCGTTCATGTCACTTGTCACAGGTCGAAAATGCCATAGGGGGCGTGTTTGGAAATGTTCACATGTTTCGTTTCTTACTCTTTTGTATGGCAACATATGGTTTATTTTACTCTGGAAATAAATAATTTTGCATAAAAGAACATGTTTGCTTTCTTTGTTTCTGACATTTATGTCTGCAGAGGGCAAAAGAAGAGGGGACAGAAGAGCTCACCAAACTTAACCATAAACTCAACGTTAACGGCAACACAACGGAACGGGTCAAAAGTTCCTCCTGTTTTACACCATGCTGTCAGTCTCCACCAGAAACGAACTCCACAAAATCTCACACATGGCATTAGGAGAAAACATGAATCAGGAAATATTAGAGACGTGTTTGGACGTGGACTCTTTTTCGATCAGCAGCGATGACAAACGCCGCTCCCTCGTGTGCGCTTTTGCTTTGGTCCTTTGTAAAAGACTCATGGAGCTTCAGTGATTTTAGTTTTGCTACAGAGAGAAAATAACTCATGTCTGAAAGTAAAAGACTTAACGTGAATCAGGTGTTGCACATCTGTGTTTGCCACAAAGTGGAGTTTAATGCTGAGCCCGCATGGTGCCGTATGTACGTTTTAAAAATACAATTCTTTCAACTTCCGGAATAATGGGCATTTAGCTTGATCGTGTTTGTCAGGGCTTTTCGTCTTATTAGGAACATGTTGGTGTAATGCCTCATTCGTCCAGGAGGGTTCCATTGCAGAAAAAGATTCAGTTGTTTCATCTGGACTCTGTTTTAGAAAAAACGTTTGGACTCTCATCAAGAGTCATTCTCAATCTGTGAAACAAGTCTGAGAACTGTTATCCTACTCTGTGAAAGCCCTGCCCACAGGGCGGGACCTCCTGATAATAGACCATTGAAACTTCTTTATTAGTAGTTCACCTCGGGAGACCCAATATTTCTACGTAGGAGCAGACATATGAAGAGACTGGACACTTATCTAGGGAACATGTCTAAGAAACGAACGGCGCGGAGAAAGGGGCTAGCCACGCTAAGCCTAAAATGGCTGGCTCTGCTCGGGTGCGTACCTATGTTCAAATGTACATCAACATTTGTCTGATGTCTGTCCCTATCTCAGTCCAGTCCTTGATCGTTGGTGATGTTTGTCTCAGCCATTTCTTTGTGATGGCCTTTTTTCCTGCCATCAAAAGTACTTTTCAAATCTATCCATTTATTGTGTCCATGGCAGGAGTTTTGAGGCCCAAATACACAGTTCTAAAGTTCAGAGGGATGGCAATGTCAAAAGCAGTCTGCAGTGCATTGTGAACTTCAGTCACATATTTCTGAGCAACTCGACAGTCCCCGAACATGTGATAGTGCCGCCGCCTATAGCGCTGTCTCTCCAACGGCTGCATTTCCCTGTGAATAATGGGCACTTTGATATGGTGTTATGAAAAAACGTGACAACAGAATTTCCTCCAGACATGTGATTTTGTGGTCCTCCACTGGGATGCACACACATTTTCCCACTCCTTGTCCGGCAAAACAAGATTACCTTAGAATTTAAGGGTTAGGGTAAGTCTCCCCCATTAAAATCGGAAGAGCACATCACCTGGGCAAACCAAGACCACCTTCTGATAAACCACGAGGTCTGATCATGAGGTTTCTTAACAATCGTGTGAAGGAACGTGTCATGAATGCAATTGTTAAAGGAGACCTCCAGTACAAAGGCAAACGTGTCTACTTTGCCCTGGATATCCCATATGAGGTCAGGATGAGAAAACTGAGTAATGGCGACTCTTCTGGTGACTTTTGAAGGTAAAATTCTCTTGTTCAAGACACCAGGAGAAGCAGAGGTCCTTTCTCAAAAAGATGCAAAACACTGAACTGAACGAAAGAAGGTGCCCCCAGCATGTATGTGAGTTCAGAAGTTTAAAGAAACCTTTTTCTCTTTGTTTATATGAACGCAGTTCTTCATTGTACCACGGGGAGGCAGTATGATATGACAGTATAGGGTTTTGAGGGAAGACAATGAGGTCACTAATCTCTATTCCATATGTTAGAACAAGATCTAGAGTGTGCTTGTGACTGTGAGTCGGTTTATTTACATTTTGAGCAAAACCGATGCTATCTAACAGGGCATTGAAAGAATTACTGAGAGAGTTATCGTTCACGTTCATGTGGATATTGAAGCCTCCAACTATTACTACTTTATCCCAGTCTAACACCAAGTTTGATATAAAGTCTGAGAACTCTGTTAAAAACTCTGAATAGGACCAGGAGGTCGGTAGAGAACCACGAACAGGACTCCTTTTTGGTTTCCCCAATTTGGACATGTGATTGACAGCATGAGGCTTTCAAATGAGCGAAATGTATTGTTAATTTTAGGACTCAAGAGTCGGCTTGAGTGTGAGATCACTGCCACACCACCACCTCGGCCTGTGCTCCTGGGGGTCTGAAAGTTAACATGAGTGGGTGGGCTGGACTCATTTAGTCTGACATCATCATCTTGTTGAAGCCAAGTTTCAGTTAGAGCTGAAGATCTATGTTACAATCATTAATTAATTCATTAACTAAAAGCGATTTGGAGGAAATTGACCTCATGTTTAACAGTCCACATTTTACAAACTTATTTTATTTGTTTATTTGTGGGCGTTATTTTTATTAAGTTCTTTGGTCTGACGCCTGAACTAGCTTTTCTGAGGTTTGACTTTTTGACATTATTTGCACGAGGGACAAACACAGTCTCTATCTGCCTTGAGTCTGAGCACTTAATTTGTGGCAGAGCGGGCGAGAGCTCAGCGACAGAGGAGCGTCTTACACTGCTGCTCTGCGCCCGGGGCTCATCCCTGGGTGGTCACTTTAGACCACTAAGGCTAACGGTGAAATTCCGAACTAAAAGGGATGTACCCTCCGAAGTCGGATGGATGCCATCCCTGCGTATGAGCCCGGGCTTTCCCCAAAACGCACTCCAATTTCCAACAAAGACTACATTGTTTTGAGGGCACCAAGTAGATAACCAGCGATTGAATGCTGAACAGCGGCTGTACAGTTCAGCATTGATCCGATTGGGCAGGGGACCAGAAAATATGACGGTATCTGACATCGTCTTTGCCAATTCACACACTGCACCTACTTGTAATTTGAGCACCTCTGATTGTCTCCGCCTGCGTGAATCACGATTAGGCGGAACCTCTGTCTACTCTGCTTTAAAAGCCTAAGGTTTCCTTCGATGTCCCCCATTCTGGCCCCTGGTAAACATCTAACACTTGACGCTGTTAGCGTCACGTCTCTGACTATAGAACTTCCAATTACCAGAGTATCACGAGTCCATTCAGCGGGCGTGTGATCGCTGAGGGGAGCAAACCTATTGTAGACGGGAAGCTCGCGGTGCACTACAGGTTGGCGTTTAGCGCCTCGTTCCCTCCGAACTGTCACAAATTGGTCCCTATTTTGATCCTGGTCTAGTCCCGGCTGTGCGGGAGGCACTGAGGGGCTAGTCTTAGCCTTGCTAGCTAATGCTGCTGCTAATGCTAGCGCTGCTAATGCTAGCGCTGCTAATGCTAGCGCTGCTAATGCTAAATGCTAACGCTGCGTCCTGATGCACGGTCCGGTAAGTCTGGAACATTTTAACAATAATGAGAAAAGAGACCAATTTAACTAACTTTGAACATCAAAAAACGAACCAAATTTTGTAATAAAAATCGTATCAGTCATGATAAGGCAAACACAAGAGGGGAGTTGCAATATTGAACAGATTTTTAATGTAAGGACGAAGATATGTACTGATTAAGGGAAGTATTAATGGAAAGCTCTTACTCTACTGAATGTGTATGTTCCACCAGGGGGCGATATCACAGGTATAACTCACAGTCACAAGCACACTCTAGATCTTGTTCTAACATATGGAATAGAGATTAGTGACCTCATTGTCTTCCCTCAAAACCCGATACTGTCAGATCATTTCCTAATTACCTTTCAGTTTGTTCTTAAAGATTATCAAAACCCACAGAATAAAGTCAAAATGAAAAGGACAATATCGGAAAAATCTATCTCAAAGTTCAAAGAAATAATAGAGCCAATATTCAGCGACATTTCATGTGATCATGATCATGTCGATCATGTCATGTGATCATGTCATGTGATCATGTCATGTGATCATGTCATGTGATCATGTCATGTGATCATGTCATGTGATCATGTCATGTGATCATGTCATGTGATCATCATGTCATGTGATCTGCTGAGAACAGCCTTAGTCCCAGTGTAAGTGATCAATTTTGTCGACTTGACCATGAACTCTCTGAAGTCCGCTCTTGATGTTGCAGCTCCGCTAAAGCAGAAGGTCATTAGGCGAAAACGTGCCCCCCCATGGTACAATGAAGAACTGCGTTCACATAAACAAAGAGTTAGAAAATTAGAAAGACCCTTTGGTCGCTCCCACACGGAGGAATCCCTAACAGCATGGAAAATCTGCCTACTGTCCTATAAGCAGGCTCTGCGTAAGGCCCAAACCAGATACTATTCAAATTGAATAGAAGTCAACAAAAATAACACTAGATTTCTTTTCAGCGCTGTAGGCAAGGCAAGGCAAGGCAAGTTTATTTGTAGAGCACAATTCGTACACAAGGCAATTCAAAGTGCTTCACACAACAGGAAAAAAATGCATTAAAATCACAAAAGACAAGGCAGAAATCACAATCTTAGTTCAAGACATAAAAGAGAAGAGTGCAAAGAAAAGCATTTCAGTCATATGCACAGCCAAACAAAACAGTTTTTAGTTTAGATTTGAACATTGCCAGAGTAGCGGCCTGTCTCACATCCTCAGGAAGACTGTTCCAGATTTTAGCTGCATAAAACTGAAATGCAGATTCGCCATGTTTAGTCCTGACTCTGGGCACCAGCAGGAGGCCGGTCCCTGAGGTCCTCAGAGTCCGAGATGGTTCATATGGCACTAACATGTCCGAAATGTACTTTGGTGCTAGGCCATGGAGAGACTTGTATACAAGCAGAGCTGCTTTGAAGTCTATTCTCTGAGCCACAGGGGGCAGTGCAGAGACCTGAGCACAGGACTAATGTGATCGTACTTCCTGGTTCTAGTCAGGACCCGAGCAGCGGCGTTCTGGATGTACTGCAGCTGTTTTACAGCTCGTTTGGAGAGGCCAGTGAGCAGGCCGTTACAGTAGTCTAATCTACTAGAGACAAACGCATGGATAAGTCTCTCCAGGTCTGGTTTAAACACTATATTTTTGATTTTGGCAATGTTTTTCAGAGGGTAAAAAGCTGCTGATGTTATTGATTTGACGTGGCTGTTAAAATTCAAATCTGAGTCCATTATTACCCCCAGATTTCTAACTTGATGTGTAGGTTTTAGAGCGAGACTCTGGAGGTGACAGTTAACAATTTCTCTTTGTTTCTGTGGGCCAAAGACGATGATTTCAGTCTTGTCTGAGTTCAGCTGGAGAAAGTTGTTTTGCATCCACACACTGATCTGTTGAATGCAGTGACAGAGTGAATCCACTGGTCCATATTCACCTGCCGTCAGTGAAACATAGATCTGAGTGTCGTCTGCGTAATTGTGATAGGACACATTCTCTCTGCGTATCAACTGACCTAAACGGCAGCATGTAGAGGTTGAACAGAAGGGGTCCCAGGATTGACCCTTGGGGCACCCCACAGGTCAGGGGCATCTGGTCTGAGACACAGTTACCAATTTCGATAAAGAATTTCCTGTCTTCCAGATAGGACTTTAACCAGTTTAGGGCAGTGCCAGTGATGCCCACCCAGTCCTCTAGTCTCTGTAAGAGGATCCCATGATCGACAGTGTCAAAAGCAGCACTCAGATCTAACAGAATTAAGACTGAGGCTTTGCCCGCGTCAGTGTTCAGGTGGATGTCATTTGTCACCTTGACAAGAGCGGTCTCAGTGCTGTGATGAGGTCTAAAACCTGACTGGAAAACATCAAATGAGTTGTTTATTAAGAGGAAATCAGTGAGATGTTGGTAAACAACCTTTTCAAGGACTTTGCCCCAAAATGGCAGATTAGAGATGGGCCGGTAATTACTCAGTACTGCGGCATCAAGACTGCTCTTCTTTAGGAGAGGCTTTATGACCGCAGTTTTCAAAGACATTGGGAATGTTCCAGATTGAAGCGACATGTTAACTATGTGAGTGAGTGGTGCTAACAACTGTTCAGCACAGACTTTAGAAATCTGGTGGGTAACACATCGAGGCAGCAATGTAGATGAACTCAGGCTGGTGATGATCTCCTGGACAGTTTTGTCAGTTACAGGTGCAAAGTGAGTCAGCTCTAAGTGTGTAGGTGGTTTGAGGGTTATTTTTGCATTGTAGAATTGATAGCATTTTTAATGCCCTGAACTTTGTCATTAAAGAATAATGCAAACTCATTACACTTGGATGTGGAAATGAGTTCTAACGGCAGCTGAGCTGGAGGGTTTGTTAATCTGTTTACTGTGGCAAACAGGACACGCGAGTTGTTACTGCAGCTTCCAATTATTTCAGAAAAATATCCTTCCCTAGTTCTACATAAAATGAGGTTGTACATGTACAACTTCTCTCTGTAAATCTCTTTCTGAACCTGGAGCTTCGACTTGCGCCATTTTCGTTCGGCCCGACGGCACTCCCTTTTCTGTGCCCTGACCGAATCATCATTTCTCCATGGCGCCTTCTGCTTATTTTTAACAATTTTAGCCTTCATAGGGGCAATGGTGTCGAGAACATTCAAAACACTAGATGTAACAGAGTTCATCAAATCATTTTACATTAGAACATGAGACATTTTCAAAGTTTATCATTTCCATAAACAGTTTTCCCGTGCTGTCATTTATGTGTCTCCTCCGAACAACTGCAGGACCAGCTGGTGGTTTGGGAAAAACAGACAGGTCAAAGAAGACACAGAAATGATCAGACAGAGCAACATCGACCACATTAACGTTTGAAAGATTAACCCCTTTTGTAATTAGAAGATCTACAGTGTGCCCTCTGCTGTGGGTGGGGCCACCTCACGCGCTGAGTAAGTCCAAAAGTTTCAAGGACAGCATGAAGCTCTTTAGCGTTTCTGTCACAATATTATCTACATGAACGTTGAAATCACCTGTAATGACCAAACCATCAAAAGTCTGTGCATACGACTGAAAGCATCTCAGTAAAATCATCATAAAAACTTTTGCAGTGCTGAGGAGGCTTGTATAAAACAATGAAGAGAATGGATGGAGACTGTTTTTAGCTCCAATTTTAAAGGCTACGTACTCAAATGTTGAAACACACCCAAAGGATCAACCTGTGGGTAACTATTTCATCTCTAACAAAAGCACACACACCTTCCTCCTTTTTGTTTTCTCGTATTTAAGATCCAGACATAAAGTTGGGTGGAGCAGAGTCTATTAAAACTGCATTTCCTGTGTTTTTGTGGAGCAGAGTCTATTAAAACTGCATTTCCTGTGTTTTTGTGAAACCATGTTTCAGTTAAAAACATAAAATCAAGATTATAAGAAGAAATAAAATTATAATTAAGAATGATTTGTTACATAAGGATCTGACATTTAGCACAGCAAGTTTCAGACTAGTTTCAGTGAGACTGGGCGTTATCTTTTTACAGGGAATATGAATCAAATTTCTCAGATTGGGCAGTCTGACTCGCATTTTGTTTTTCCCATCTGTGTGATGTTACTACAGAAATAGCACTAGGGGAGGCTGTTTTTACACAGGGCCCCGGTTGGTTTGATTTTTAATATGACTATAAGTCCCGGCAACGCTGAGACCCAGTGCATCCTAGCTATGGAGATACCAGGTGAAAGGCGAGGGGGATAGGTGGGGGGATTTTGTGTGTGTAGTGGGAGCCGTGAGCGTTTGGGACCAGGTGAAAGGCGGGTGGGTTTTGGTGGGGTGATTTTTGTCTGTGTAGCAACAGTCAGGGGAGAGTTCATCATCGTTGATATCAGAACTCTTGCTAAATTGGAGTTGAAATTCTTTGCTGCAGGTGGTGGAGCGGCTGCTAATAAATCCTTTGGTGGAGGCTGTGGTTGTGGTGCTGCTGATGCTGAAAGCTTTGGGTCTCTGGTTGATGGAGCAGGAATTTTTCTCTCATTCTCTCTTCTCTAACTATCTGCTCAGGACCTGTTCCAGGCCCAGCCTGTCCAGGCCCAGCAATGCCTCAGAGCGTGGAGCAGGTTCTNTAACACATCGAGGCAGCATGTAGATGAACTCAGGCTGGTGATGATCTCCTGGACAGTTTTGTCAGTTACAGGTGCAAAGTGAGTCAGCTCTAAGTGTGTAGGTGGTTTGAGGGTTATTTTTGCATTGTAGAATTGATAGCATTTTTAATGCCCTGAACTTTGTCATTAAAGAATAATGCAAACTCATTACACTTGGATGTGGAAATGAGTTCTAACGGCAGCTGAGCTGGAGGAGGGTTTGTTAATCTGTTTACTGTGGCAAACAGGACACGCGAGTTGTTACTGCAGCTTCCAATTATTTCAGAAAAATATCCTTCCCTAGTTCTACATAAAATGAGGTTGTACATGTACAACTTCTCTCTGTAAATCTCTTTCTGAACCTGGAGCTTCGACTTGCGCCATTTTCGTTCGGCCCGACGGCACTCCCTTTTCTGTGCCCTGACCGAATCATCATTTCTCCATGGCGCCTTCTGCTTATTTTTAACAATTTTAGCCTTCATAGGGGCAATGGTGTCGAGAACATTCAAAACACTAGATGTAACAGAGTTCATCAAATCATTTACATTAGAACATGAGACATTTTCAAAGTTTATCATTTCCATAAACAGTTTTCCCGTGCTGTCATTTATGTGTCTCCTCCAGACAACAATTGCAGGACCAGCTGGTGGTTTGGGAAAAACAGACAGGTCAAAGAAGACACAGAAATGATCAGACAGAGCAACATCGACCACATTGACGTTTGAAATATTAAACCCCTTTTGTAATTAGAAGATCTAGAGTGTGCCCTCTGCTGTGGGTGGGGCCACTCACGCGCTGAGTAAGACCGAAAGTTTCAAGGACAGCATGAAGCTCTTTAGCGTTTCTGTCACAAATATTATCAACATGAACATTGAAACCACCTGTTATGACCAAACCATCAAAGTCTGTGCATACGACTGAAAGCATCTCAGTAAAATCATCAATACAACTTTTGCAGTGCTGAGGAGGCTTGTATAAAACAATGAAGAGAATGGATGGAGACTGTTTTAGCTCAATTTTAAAGGCTACGTACTCAAATGTTGAAAACACCCCAAAGGACAACCTGTGGGTCACTATTTCATCTCTAACAAAAGCACACACACCTCCTCCCTTTTTGTTTTCTCGTGTTTCAGATTCAAACATAAAGTTGGGTGGAGCAGACTCTATTAGAACTAAATTTCCTGTGTTTTTGTCAAGCCATGTTTCAGTTAAAAACATAAAATCAAGATTATAAGAAGAAATACATATTATTAATTAAGAATGATTTGTTACATAAGGAATCTGACATTTAGCACAGCAAGTTTCAGACTAGTTTCAGTGAGACTGGGCGTTATCTTTTTACAGGGAATATGAATCAAATTTCTCAGATTGGGCAGTCTGACTCGCATTTTGTTTTTCCCATCTGTGTGTGATGTTACTACAGAAATAGCACTAGGGGAGGCTGTTTTTACACAGGGCCCCGGGTTGGTTTGATTTTTAATATGACTATAAGTCCCGGCAACGCTGAGACCCAGTGCATCCTAGCTATGGGAGATACCAGGTGAAAGGCGAGGGGGGGATAGGTGGGGGGACTTTTGTTGGTGTAGTGGGAGCCGGTGAGCGTTTGGGACCAGGTGAAAGGCGGGTGGGTTTTGGTGGGGTGATTTTTGTCTGTGTAGCAACAGTCAGGGGAGAGTTCATCATCGTTGATATCAGAACTCTTGCTAAATTGGAGTTGAATTCTTTGCTGCAGGTGGTGGAGCGGCTGCTAATAAATCCTTTGGTGGAGGCTGTGGTTGTGGTGCTGCTGATGCTGAAACTTTGGCTCGGTCTCTGGTTGATGGAGCAGGAATTTTTCTCTCATTCCTCTCTTCTCTAACTATCTGCTCAGGACCCTGTCCAGGCCCAGCCTGTCCAGGCCCAGTCCAATGCCTCAGAGCGTGGAGCAGGTTCTCTGTCAGCACCCTCACTCCACCTCTGCATAGGTGTGGGCCATTTCTCTTAAACAGGTCTCCCGTTTCCAGAATAGATAGAAGTTCTCAATGTAGTGCAATTCTCTTGTTGCACACTCTTTAGACAGCCATGTGTTCAGCTGAAGCAGCCGGCTAAACTTGTTTATCTTCCTGTCAATGTTTGGAAGAGGTCCACTTATGAATGTTTTTATTTTCATTTTATCAAGCACGCCGAATAACTCCAAGAAGTCTCTTTTCAAAACTTCAGTCTGTTCCGCCGTCGTGTGTCCACTGCGCCCACGTGCACAATCAGCTGTTTAGCTCCTTTATGTGTGGCCAAAACATTAGAAATACGTGACGTAATTTCAGTAACTGTGGCGCTGGGAAAAGAATGTGTTTTGATTTTTTTCATGCATCACGTGACTTATCGCACCATCCCCAATCAAGACGACCTTGACGTTAGGCACAGATTCTCTCTCTGTCTGTCTTTTTGCCACGTCATGTCTCCCATTTTTCCTTTGTTCATTTATTTCAGTCTTTGAAAGTGGTAAAAATCTGTCTGTAAACTGTATTTTAGGTGGCGTTACATTATCTTTGTATTGCTTAGGCTTCGAACCGCCTTTAGACAGTTTTGGAAACGAAACAGAGTCACTCCGGTTTAAATTGAAAGTTGCTGTTTTTCTTGTAAAAAATGTGGACTTCTTACCACTGGATGACACAGGGATTGTATCGTGCAGTCCTTTTTCAGATTCCAAAGCAAATATCCGTGCTTGTAGCTCATGAATTTCTTGTTTGAAATTTCCAACAGCGTTTTACAGGAGTTTGTTTCTCTTCTCACGGACATGTCGCTGGTTCGTCAGATTTGTTGATTAAAACTCTAAAAATGTTCTTAAAATCCTTGGTTGACTTAAAAAAGTCATAACAAAAAATGTTTGGAAGACAAAAACTGATTTAAAAGCAAAATAAATAAGGAAAGCAGCTGAAGCAGGCAGGAGCAAGCAGGGAAGCGTCTGCACTCTTCGGAAGCAGGAAGTGTAGCCAGGCAACAAACTGTCACAGCGCAGTAGAGCCGTCACTCCCAGCCACTCTCAGCTCTAATGATTTTCTTCTAATTTTTTAACGATAAAATAAAAACAATCAGAGATAAATGAGATGAAACTCCTCCCACTATTAGCCCTGAACAAGCCCAAGCTGTAAAACTAGTGTCCCATAGAAATCCATCAGTGACACTAGAAAGGTTCACTGCTGTTGATCAAGCAGAGAGAACTTCAGCCATTATGTCCTCTAAAACGTCATCTTGTATTCTAGACCCGATTCCAAGCAGACTCCTCAAAGACATTCTCCCCCGAATTATAGATTCTATTCTTAATATAATAAATACTTCATTAGAAAGTGGTGATGTTTCCACAGTCCTTCAAACATGCAGTCATTAAACCGCTTCTGAAAAAGCCTCATCTTGATCCTGACCAGTTGATAAACTACAGACCTATTTCAAATCTACCCTTTGTCTCTAAAATCCTTGGAAGAGTTGTAGTTAAACAGCTTTGTCGCCATCTACAGGACAATAACTTATTTTAAGTTTTCCCAGTCAGGGTCCGGAGCCCCCCACACACTGTTAATGTAAACCAGAGCTCCTCCCCCTGGTCTAAAGTAACCTACGGTGTGCCACAGGGTTCAGTACTCGGACCAGTTCTGTTTACTCTTTATATGCTGCCGTTAGGTCACATGATCAGAAAGCATAGCACTAACTTCCACTGCTCTGCAGATGACACACAGCTGTATTTATCAATGAAACCTGATCAGACCGATCAAGCAGACAGACTTGGTGCTTGTGTGAAGGAGATAAAAACCTGGATGACACTTAATTATCTGCTTCTTAACCCTGAAAAAAACGAGGTCATCGTACAAGGCCCTAATCATGTACGAGACGCTTTATCTGAGCAGATAGTCACACTGGACCACGTCAGTGTGGCCTCCAGCTCCACTGGAAGAAACCTTGGAGTCTGATTTGACCAAGAGCTCTCATTCAAAGCACATAAATCAAGCCTGTAAAACAGCCTATTTCCATCTGCGTAATATAGCCAAAATCAGAAAAATCTTGCCTAAAAGCGATGCTGAAAAAACTTGTCCATGCGTTTGTAACATCTAGATTAGACTACTGTAACTCCTGCTGCAGCGTGTCCTAAAAGTGCCACAAAAGCTTTCAACTGGTTCAAAATGCAGCAGCAAGATTACGAACAGGAACTAAAAGAAGAGAGCACATTACGCCGGTGCTCGAGTCTCTTCACTGGCTCCTGTCGAGTTTAGAATCAAATTCAAAATCCTCCTCCTGACTTACAAAGCCATAAATGACCTGGCCCCATCCTACCTCAAAGAGGCTATAGGACCTTATCATCCAAACAGAGCACTTCGCTGTCAAAATGCTGGACTTCTGGTGGTCCCAAGGGTCTCTAAAAGCACAGTAGGAGGTAGAGCGTTTAGCTCCCAAGCTCCTGTGTTGTGGAATCAGCTCCTGTCCATGTTAAAGAGGCCGACACACAGTCTCTTCATCTAAGACCAGGCTTAAAACGTTCCTCTTTGAAATGGCTTATGGTCAGGCCAGTTAGGAACAGAAATAAAAACCTACAGTTCCCAGCTATGCTGCCCTAGGAGCAACTATACTGGGGGAAGTATGGCAGCTTGAGCACTATCCTCTGTTTCCTACTACTTTTCTATCAAACAATATTTAATATTTAATTTCACTGGCAATTTGTTCATCGCTTTTCCTTCTTCTTCTCCCACTTCCCCGACGGGAGTGGAGCAGGCACATCGACGACGACCTGTGGATCCAGATGCTCCTCATCTGCCTGGAGAAACGGTCTCTACTCCATATGAACGGTTCTTCATCAGCCTCGAAGAATTGGTTCTCCTCCTGAGTGGGTCCAGCTCCACCGTGTATATGCAAATTGAGGCGTGTCCTCCTGTCCGTCCGAGGGAGTCGGATCTCTCTCCTTCACTGTGGAACTCCTACAGGTTTCTACTTTTTCCCAAAGAGGTTTGGGAGTTTTTTTCCTGGACGAGAAGGAGGGTCTAAGGACAGGGGGGCTTGGGACATCTGTCTAAGGACACAGGACGCTGGGACATTTCCAAGTCCCTATGAACATTGTTTATTTTGTTTTCCACTGTAGCCCCTCGAGACCACTACTGTTGTAATTTTTTTGGCGTTACAAAAATACATTGAATTGAATTGAATATCACCTTCTATACAGCTATTATGGACCTGATTGTATTTTGATTTCATATATGTTGTTTTTATTATTGCTATGTTCCTATGTTTGTGAATTCTGTTCATTGACAATATAAACCTTTTCTGATTCTGATTCTGATATACCCATTTTTCTAATCCGCATGCAATCTATTCCAGAATAGACTATTTATTTATCTTCAATAAAGCCAGATCTAAAATCACTGAAGCAGATATAGGCACAATAGACCTAAGTGATCATGCTTCTATCTACATCTCTGTAGGCCTGGAGGAAAGATGAAAAAATACACTTTGGAGATTGAATACTAGTCTACTGAATGACCCGTTGTTAAAGGAAAACATTTCCAAAACATTCAGACTTATCTGGAAGAAAATGATACTGGGGAAATTTCTCTGCACATCCTCTGGGATGTCGGTGTAATCCCTCATTCGTCCAGGAGTGTTCCATTGTCGAAAAAGATTCAGTTGTTTCATCTGGACTCTGTTTTAGAAAAAACAAAACGTTTCAACTCTCATCCAAGAGTCATTCTCAATCTGAGAAACAAGTCTGAGAACTCTTGTTTTTATCCTGCTGTGAGTAGGATCCTCTGGGATGCTTCTAAAGCCTTGAGAGGATATTAAAACTTATGAATCGGAACTTTCAAGAGGATTCATATCTAAACTGTACAAATGTATTCACAATCTGGGCACTCACTCTACTGATTACATTAAGGGTAAATGGGAAAGAGAGGGTCACTTTGTTCTGGCTGATGAAGAGTGGGAAAGTATATGTACATCTCAGTGGAAAACCACAAAGTCACATGTTTGGAGGGAATTCTGTTGGAAAAGTGTGTCTCGCTTTTTTATAACCCCATGTCAAAGTGCCCATGACACAGGGAAATGCAGACTGTTGGAGAGGCTGTGGCAGCAGGAGGCAAATCACTATCATGTGTTCTGGGATTGTCCTGTTCACAAGTTTTGGACTGAGATCAATAAAGCCTTACAGACAATTTATGACATCACCATCCCACTGGATTTCAGAACTATGTATTTGGGCCTCAGGACTCCTGCCATGGACACAACCAGCAGTTATCTCTGGAACATCCTCCTGGTTGCAGAGAAAACAAAAAAATGGATGACACAAAATGCACCGACGATGAAGGACTGACATTATCAGATCAGAATCAGAATCAGAATCAGAAAGAGTTTATTGCCATTGTCAATGAACAAAATTCAAAAACATAGGAACTTGTCTCGGCCTTAAGGTGCAACATAAAACACTGAGTAATAATAAAACAACATATATTCAATCAAAAAGGGCATGCATTAAGAAACAATTTAAAATTACTATACAATACAAATAAAAATAGGCATTTCTATGTACACAAGTTTACAGTTATGTTTAAAGTTGTAGTGCAGAAAGTGACAGTGCAGTGAGTGGTTGAATATTGCAGTTAAAGTGACAGGTGTTTAGAAGTGTTCATGAGTCCAACGGCAGAGGGAAAGAAACTATTCTTATGGCGGGAGGTTCTGGTCCGGGGTCCGGATGGACCGTAGCCTCCTGCCTGAGGGGAGTGGTTCAAAAAGACCATGTCCAGGGTGAGAAGGGTCAGCTGTGATCCGACCTGCTCGTCCCAGAGCCCTGGAGACGTACAGGTCCTGCAGAGATGGAAGTCTGCAGCCGATCACCTTCTCAGCAGAGCGCACAATGCGCTGTAGTCTCTGTTTGTCCCTGGCTGTGGCTCCAGCAGAGGGCGCTGTAGTCTCTGTTTGTCCCTGGCTGTGGCTCCAGCAGAGGGCGCTGTAGTCTCTGTTTGTCCCTGGCTGTTGCTCCAGCGTACCACACGGTGATGGAGGAGGTGAGGATGGACTCAATTATGGCCGTGTAGAACTGCACCATCATCTGCACAGGCAGCTTGGCTTTCCTCAGCTGCCGCAGAAAGTACATCCTCTGCTGGGCCTTCTTGATGAGGGAGCTGATGGAGGGCTCCCACTTGAGGTCCTGGGTGATGGTGGTGCCCAGGAAGCGGAAGGAGTCCACGGTGGTGATGGGGGAGGATTATACTGGACATTCGACAAATGGAAAAGATTACATTTGGACTTGAGTTGAAAATGGACATATTTGACAGACTGTGGACTAAATGCGATGTTTGCTTTTGGTTCTGTGTGCCATGATTTTTGTCTTCTTTCTTTTTTTCATTTATGACTGCTATTGGATGTCTGCTTATTTTGTTTATGTCTCCTCGCTCTGGCCGTGTTTCTTTCTTCTGTGTCTTTTGTTATAAATTTGAAAAATAAAAACATCTAAATATATATATTAAAACCCCCTCAAACCACCTACACACTTAGAGCTGACTCACTTTGCACCTGTAACTGACAAAACTGTCCAGGAGATCATCACCAGCCTGAGTTCATCTACATGCTGCCTCGATGTGTGACCTCCAGATTTCTAAAGTCTGTGCTGAACAGTTTGTTAGCACCACTCACTCACATAGTTAACATGTCGCTTCAATCTGGAACATTCCCAATGTCTTTGAAAACTGCGGTCATAAAGCCTCTCCTAAAGAAGAGCAGTCTTGATGCCGCAGTACTGAGTCATGCCACGCCCATCTCTAATCTGCCATTTTGGGGCAAAGTCCTTGAAAAGGTTGTTTACCAACAGCTCACTGATTTCCTCTTAATAAACAACTCATTTGATGTTTTCCAGTCAGGTTTTAGACCTCATCACAGCACCGAGACTGCTGTTGTCAAGGTGACAAATGACATCCACCTGAACACTGACGCGGGCAAAGCCTCAGTCCTTAATTCTGTTAGATCTTGTTGAATCAAAATTGTTGTGAAGACTAACCGAACTCCAGACTTTCAGAAGTTTCCTAATATTAGGTAATAGTTACCTAAAAACTGCGGTCATAAAGCATAAATATTAGGTAATAGTTACCTAATATTAGGTAATAGTTACCTAATATTAGGTAATAGTTACCTAATAGTCTTTCACTGGCAAGGACTACGCCACAACAATATATATGCAAAGTATTTATTGAGATAATAATGGTGCGAAGGAAGAAGCGTTAGGAGGCTGGTTGTTGAGATTTAGGATGGGGGCTCTGTCTAAGAGGGTCATTACAGCCGATTCGGGACCCCCAAAGAATTAGATGTGCCCAAGAAGGAATGAGCTCGGTGAAGGTCAGAGAGATTATGGCGAATGTAGGAAAGGTAGGCGCGAGAGGTCCAGCGACCGAGGACCTGGATATCATTGTCGGGAATGCCGGCTCTGGCCGTGGAAATAGCTGTGGGTGGAGAACAAAAGAGGACATAAGCCGGATTGGCAGAGGATTCCTTTGAGGTGTTTGCTGAACGTGGAGGTGAGCTGGAAGAGGTGGATGGGAAAGGTGTTCCCCAACTGGTCTTACCCAGGCGTAAATTGAATATCAGCAGGTCGGGGGAATTAATGGCGAGATCTGACAACCTCAGGTGGATAGTGTGGTCGAAATTGGATGAAGTTGGGCCGAATTCTGAGCAGCGGAGGAACCCGAAAGAAGGCCAGAAGAAACATGCATTCTAGGGTAAGATCTACCTCTGGGGACGAGTATCCGGAGCATATGGTGCGGATGCAAGTGTGGAGTAGGTTGGCCGTGAGGGGAAGACGCTGCGACACGTACGTGGTAAGGACTTAAGTTACGGTTAAGTTAAGTTAAGATGGCACCGCAGACGGATGCCTTGGCCTTTAGGTGCTGAATTTGCCCTTCTTTTGGCTAAAAGAGTGAGACGCCGCAGGCGAGGAAAACTCTCGGGGGTCCACGTGTCCACACAGATTGAGGGTTTTCGTGCGGACCGCCATAAGGCTCTCTCCGGGGGTAAAACACGCGGCGGAGGAGTCTGTTTCTACATCAACAACGCCTGGTCTTCAGATGTGACTGTGATCTCCAAACACTGCTCTCCTGATCTGGAATATCTCTTCATTAACTATAAACCATTCTACTCTCCACGTGAGTGGAGCGCAAATGTGCACGTGGCACAGCGCGCGCTCGCGGACCAGATTTTGAGTGTGGAGCGGACCTTCCCGGACTCTTTGGTAGTTCGTGGCTGAGATTCCCTTTGTTAAAATCACCCAGGATAATACACAAAGTACAGACAGTTTATTAAAGTCCTGACCAGAGAGCAAAGCACATTGGATCACTGTTACACAACAGTCAGTAACGCCTTCCGCGCCGTGGTGAGCTGCTCTGGGCTTTTCAGATCACGCCACATGGCTGGAGACAGGGGGGCGCTACAAAGATGCGAAGAGGTTCTCGAGCGAGATCACAGTACAATACGCATCTGAAACAGCAGTTCTCAGACAACAAACCCGCCTCTGTGTGGAGGGGGCTCTGGCTTCTCACCAACCATAAGCCCAGAGCCCCCCCCCAGACAATTGAAAACTGGCTTAGCAACTTAACACCTTCTACTCCAGGTCCCAGGTCTCCACCCCGTCCCCACGGTGGCCACCTCCGCCAACCCAAACCTGGTCCCCCCACCTCCCCCCACCACTCTCTCAGTTCAGAAACAAGATGTTCACAGGCCTGGTCACATGCCGGACTCCACCTGCAGGGGGAGCACTGACTTCCTGACGGATCGGAGGCAGTGCATGCGGCTGGGGAAGAATGTCTCAGACACTCAGACTATCAGCACAGGAGCTCCACAGGGCTGTGTACTTTCTCCTCTGCTCTTCTCCCTGGACACAAACTGCTGCACCTCCAGCCACGACTCCGTAAAATGATCAAGTTTGTGGACGACACCACCCTCATCGGGCTCATCTCGGACGGGGATGATCTGTCTACAGGAGGGAGGTGGACCGGCTGGTGTCCTGGTGCAGCGGTAACAACCTGGAGTTCAACGCCCAGAAGACAGTGGAGATGATCGTGGACTTCAGGAAAGCCACCGCCCCCCAGCCCCCCTCATCATGACAGACTCCCCCATCACCACCGTGGACTCCTTCCGTTTCCTCAGCACCACCATCACCCAGGACCTCACGTGGGAGCCCTCCATCAGCTCCCTCATCAAGAAGGCCCAGCAGAGGATGTACTTCCTGCGGCAGCTGAGGAAAGCCAAGCTGCCAGTGCAGATGATGGTGCAGTTCTACACGGCCATCATTGAGTCCATCCTCACCTCCTCCATCACCGTGTGGTACGCTGGAGCCACAGCCAGGGACAAACAGAGACTACAGCGCCCTCTGCTGGAGCCGCAGCCAGGGACAAACAGAGACTACAGCGCATTGCGCGCTCTGCTGAGAAGGTGATCGGCTGCAGACTTCCATCTCTGCAGGACCTGTACGTCTCCAGGGCTCTGGGACGAGCAGGTCTGATCACAGCTGACCCTTCTCACCCTGGACATGGTCTATTTGAACCACTCCCCTCAGGCAGGAGGGCTACGGTCCATCCGGACCAGAACCTCCCGCCACAAGAACAGTTTCTTTCCCTCTGCCGTTGGACTCATGAACACTTCTTAAACACCTGCCACTTTAACTGCAACTCTTCATCACTCACTGCACTGTCACTTTCTGCACTCAAACTTTAAATTTAACTGTAATTTTGTGTACATAGTAATGCCTATTTTTATTTTTATTTTTGTTTTATACTATAGTAATTTTAATTGTTTCTCAATGCATGCCCTTTTGATTGAATATGTTGCTTTATCATTGCTCAGTGTTTTATGTTGCACCTTAATGCCTGGATAAGTTCCTATATTTGTGAATTTTGTTCATTGACAATGACAATAAACCCTTTCTGATTCTGATTCTGAACCAAAGCAGCTTTGGCGAGGAGGCCTGACAAGAAGGGCCTGCCCTTGGGGATGATGCGGATGGCGTAGCTGAGATGCGCGAGGAGTTGCCTTTTGGTGCATGTTGTGCCAAATATGACGTCTGTCAGAAGCAGGGAGAAGCGATGGACCTTCTCGATTGGAAGGGACGCGAGAAAAGTGACGGAATCGAGCGTGATGCCGAGAAATGAAGAAAGGTCGATAATGAGCCGTTTCTTACCGGAATACTTAAGTGTCCGCAAACTCCTTGGCCAGGAGATTGTCTACGGCTGTTTTATCCGTAAGAGTGGATTGGAGGTTCTTACACGAATATGATGTTTCGGGCTGAATTTCAATGACGGGGTAAAAGCCGTAGCGGAAACCGTTGAGGACAAAATTGATGAATGCTCGGTCGGGGTGTTCGCGCAGAGCGATGGACAAAGCATTTACCACTGGTGTGGTGACGGATGTTGAAGCGCTCTTGTCCAGGCTGGTGGGGTTGTGTGGGCATGCGTTCCTAGCGTGGGCACTGCCACAGAAGGAGCAGACGTGGAGGAACCTGCAGGAAGGTGAAGAGTAGCTCAGGTCGTTGAAATTATTGCAGATCATTCTGCACCCCTGATACAAAATGGAGCGCCCGCGCTTGTCAGCGCCCCTAGAAATGGGGATGTTTATGGTAGGGCGGTGTGTGGCAGGGCGGGAAATCACGGGCGGTGAGGAGCGGCGGAGGACAGGCGATTGAAAACTGTTTTTTTTTTTTTATTGGGGACCGATTGTTGGGGAGCGCTGCCACGAAACAAAGTGCTGTGGGAGGCGAGGGGGCGCCGCAAGAGATCGCATGCGAGGGGGCTGCAAGCGGCAAACACCCTGCAATAAAGCCGGGTATTGAGTGCCTCCCAGTAAGTGTTAAGGTTGAACTGCTGGAGTCTGCCTGCTGCTTGGGTTGTGAACAACACGTGATAGGTGTAAAAGCCGGTTCCCCAGAACCGGAGTGCGAGGTCGAGGGTGATAGCCAGGTAGTCATCTTTCGTGTCGCGGAAGAGGGAGAAGGCGAAAGTGAATTCGGTGGGGGTGAGGTCCCTGGAGCGTGAGGGCGTACTCTGGCACATGAGGGAAGTTTGACCCTGACTATTTTGCAGTTCCTGCAGTTGATTGAGGTTAAAAAGCGATGGTTGAATTAGCTGAACTAGATCGACGTAATTAATTCAATTAAATTATATTTATTTTTGTAACGCCCCAAATCACAACAGTAGTTGCCTCGAGGGGCGAGAGTGGAAAACAAAATAAACAATGTTCATAGGGACTTGGAAATGTCCCAGCGTCCTGTGTCCTCACACATGACACAGGAGCTTGGGAGCTAAACGCTCTACCTCCTACTGTGCTTTTAGAGAGCCCTTGGGACCACCAAAGAAGTCCAGCATTTTGGAGTAGCGAAGTGCTCTGTTTGGATGATAAGGTACTATAGCCTCTTTGAGGATCGGATGGGGCCAGGTCATTTATGGCTTTGTAAGTCAGGAGGAGGATTTTTCAATTTGATTCTAAACTCGACAGGAGGTGCCAGTGAAGAGACTCGAGCACCGGCGTAAATGTGCTCTCTTCTTTTAGTTCCTGTTAGTAATCTTGCTGCTGCATTTTTGAACCAGTTGAAAGCTTTTTATGGCACTTTTAGGACACGCTGCAGCAGGAGTTACAGTAGTCTAATCTAGATGTTACAAACGCATGGACAAGTTTTTCAGCATCGCTTTTAGGCAAGAATTTTCTGATTTTGGCTTTATTTTACGCAGATGGAAATAGGCTTTATACAGGCTTGATTTATGTGTGCTTTGAATGAGAGCTCTTGGTCAAATAAGACTCCAAGGTTTCTTACAGTGGAGCTGGAGGCCACACTTACGTTGTCCAGTGTGACTATCTGCTCAGATAAAGCGTCTCGTAGATGATTAGGGCCTAGTACGATGACCTTCTGTTTTTTCAGGGTTAAGAAGCAGATAATGAAGTGTCATCCAGGTTTTTATATCCTTCACACAAAGCACCAAGTCTGTCTGCTTGATCGGTCTGATCAGGTTTCATTGCCTAAATACAGCTGTGTGTCATCTGCAAGAGCAGTGGAAGTTTAATGCTATGCTTTTTGATCATGTGACCTAACGGCAGCATATAAAGAGTAAACAGAATTGGACCGAGAACTGACCCCTGTGGCACACCGTAGGTTACTTTAGAACAGGGGGAGGAGCTCTGGTTTACATGAACAAACTGGTACCTATCCGATAGGTAGGATTTAAACCAGCTGACCGGCCTCCTGCTGGTGCCAGAGTCAGGACTAAACATGGGGAATCTGCGTTTCAGTTTTATGCAGCTAAAATCTGGAACAGTCTTCCTGAAGATCCTTCCTAAAATTTGACTAATGTGTGCCTTAGGTTTAGTTTGTCTGTTTTCTCTCTGGTCCTGTTTTGTGGTTGTTTTTTTAAATGTCCCTAAAAGTAAAAATAACATTGAGAAAAAAACACTTTGAAACACGATTCTGGTTTGTCCAATGTAATTGCCATAAATAAATAAACTGAACTCTGAACTGCTTTCTCACTTTAAGTCTTCTTTAAAAAGGCATCTTTTCTCTCTGGCTTTTTGTTGGAAATGTTGACTTGATCAGTTTTAAAAAGATATATTGTTATATATATTGTTCTGTTGTTTTACATTGTGCTAATTTGTGTGTTCAGCACTTTGGTCGTTATTTTTAAGGTTTATGTTTTAAATGTTAAATTGTGATATTTCTCTTTTGAAAGCGCCACAGTGAGGTTTGAAGAACAGGCTTCACCGGGGCTGCAGCTGCAGAGGAAATCCTGCAGGCGGCGCACGGACAAAGGACACAAAGGCACAGACGCGATCACCGGGACGTGCGCTGCTCCCGAGAGTGGTGTGAGGCAGTGAGCACCGGGACAGGAGCGTCACCGGGACAGGAGCGTCACCGGGACAGGAGCGTCACCGGGACATACCGGGACATAAGCGTCACCGGGACAGGAGCGGGACGTGGACAGGAGCGGGACGTGGACCTCGGTGGACCCCTGTGGACCCCTGCGTCTCCACCATGCCGCCGTTGTCGCGCACGCTGCTCTTTGCGCTGGTGACGCTCATTGTGGTGGTCCTGATCATGGACGATATCACGCAAGTGGAACGGGAAAGCGCGTGAGTAGACCCGTGTGGCGTGTGCGCGTGTGTGTGTGTGTGCGTGCGTGTGTGTGTGTGTGTGCGTGCGCCCGTGCCCGTGCCCGTGCCCGTGCCCGTGCATTGTTCCTTCTTTGTGCGTTGCGGTGAAACGGGAAAGGACGGGACAAAACAAGCCTATGTTCACTGATGTTCTCATGAGTCCAAACCAGGTCTGTACCAGGACTAACCTGTGCCTCAAACATATGAGTCTGTTAAACCGGTAAAATGCTCAGTGGTCTTATTTCTAAAGAGCTTTTCTACCTTCAGTAGGCAGGTCATATTTGAAAGAACATTTCAATTGGTGCGTGATTCGGTTGGAATGGTTCAAGTCAGTGAGGTTAGAACTATTTGACTTTCACACTTAAGCCTCAAACAAATACACTACACGGCACTTCGACCCATCTTTGGACCCTGGCCTGTGGTTTGGAAACCCCAGAATCATAACTTTCACAGGAACTTAACAGAAAAGAGCTTCTGCCCTTTGGTTTTTCCAATTAAGGACAAGAACTGGCTGAACAAAGACTAAACAGGACTTGTATAAACCCATCCAATCCTGACGCAAGAACCGGCAGACAATTCTAAGCCTTTGGAAGCTTTAAGGTGAAGAGCACACAGCCTGGACCACACCACATCCATAAAACACATGCTATGCACTAAATATATTCTACTGCTGTAAAAGACCACACCTGACCCCCTGAGGTCAGGTGGTCAGCTGAGCAGATCATTCGTTGTACAGACTGTAGCCTACAATGCCCCCTCATGTGTCATGAGAACAGCCCATGGAGATGGATTACAAAAGATGGGCTTCAAAACAGGAACAGCCTACAACAATAACACAGCTCTCGAAAGGATTTTATTTCTTCATTTATGATTGGAAACACTATTAGCTTCCACCTTTAGTGGTTGCTAATCTTCCTGCTGTCGATTAAAAGTGTACCGTACAGGACTGTCGAGCTGCGGTCGATTCCGTTCATCATTTATCCGTCTTTTTTACGAGTTCACCTGATGAGACTCGATATTTTACGTGTGAGCAGACTTATTTCTCGAACATGAAACTGACAAAGAACAACAATGGCACCAAGAAACAGGCTAACAATGCTCCGGCTAAGCTAGCAGGCCCTGCATCAACCAAGCCCCAGCTCTCTTTCTTTAGCTACTCAGCGAGAGTGGTCAAGAAAGGCCAAACATTAGATCCAGTGAAGCTCTGCTTTATCCTGCTACGCTGAGGATCAACATGGATGGAAAAACACATTTTTGCTACACCGAATGAAGAGTTGGCGTTTGTGGACTCCCTACGGGATCCTTAAAAAAGAGGATCCCTCTGTTATGGAGGTTTGAGGTTCAATCTTTTGGCAGTTTACAGCAGCACTTTTGAAGCCATGGGGAAGCATCAGCCCTGGCCAGTCTGATGCTGATCAGGTCATCAGTGATGAGGGAGTTGCAGCCAGGTAATAGTAGGATTGCTATGGCCCTTTAATAGAATATTGGTTTCAGGTGAAACTCACAATGTAAACAAAGACAGGACAGGCTATTATCAGGAGGTTCTGCCCAGTGGGCGGGGCTTACTCAGGGTAGGATAAGTATCTGAGTTCTCAGACTAGATCTGCAGATTGAGAATGACTTAGATGAGAGTTGAAACGTCTTGTTTTTCTAAAAACAGTGTCCAGATGATTCAACTGAAGCTTTTTCTTCTTCTGTGTGTTGTGTTCGACCAGAAAGCTGTGTAACAAAAGCAGACCTACAAGAATGATTTCAACATGGTTATTACAATGGCATCTGAATAGTGAGGGTTGAAACTACTGTAAAAATGAACGTTTTGCCCAGGTTTCTCCATCTGTTCCACTCTTCCAATTTCCATCCCCAACCATCTGTTTGATGAGTGGAATAAAACAAGATTTGTGTGGCAACGCAAGAAACCTCGAATCTGATTTAAAGCTCTACAATTATTTTTTTTTAAAGGAGGCGGGGTTTGCCTTGTCTGGAAAAATTACTTTATTTCAGCTCAAGTCAGAGCGTTGCTGGTGTGACCTAGAATATGAAACTCAATGGAAGAATATTGAGATTAATGTGGTGCCGGGGGTTCCTGTACAGGCCTGGTAGAAGACAGATGGTTGAGTCATTTGGAGGAAGGAATCCCTGGGTAAAATCTGTGCTTACAACATGGAAGGAGCTGATCAAAACATACAAACTAAACAAAGACGTTAACATCTTAAACTGGTCGGTTTATGACCAAGGTTTTGAACCAAATAGAACTGACCTGAGATTCAAGATCTGGATTACAAAAGGTATAAAAGTTTTTTACCAGATTGTAAAAGATAATCAAATGTTGAGAGAATCCTTTGACTTGAAGTAACAGGACTTTTATAGGTTTTTACAAATAAGAAGTTACTATAACCGAGAAATTAAACGGGGTAATGACCATTGTGGCCCTCTGATTGAGATGTTTATCAAGGTTTATAAATCTGAATTTTCAAGGGGAATTATAGCAAAATGTTATCAATGCATTTCTAATCTGGACAACTACTCCACTAAATATATCAAAAATAAGTGGGAGAAAGGGAGCAGTCTTGTTTTGACGGACAAAGAGTGGGAAGGTGTTTGTACATCCCTGTGGAGGACTACAAAATCACATGTTTGGATTAAGGATGCACAAGGGACCCTCTTACAGAGACTAGAGGACTGGGTGGGCATCACTGGCACTGCCCTAAACTGGTTAAGGTCCTATCTGGAAGACAGGAAGTACTTTGTTGAAATTGGTAACTGTGCTTCTCAGACCAGATGCCCCTGACCTGTGGGGTGCCCCAAGGGTTCAAATCCTGGGACCCCTTCTGTTCAACCCTCTACATGCTGCGTTAGGTCACAGTTGATACGCAGCGAGAATGTGTCCTATCACAATTATGCAGACGACACTCCAGATCTATGTTTCACACGCTGACGGCCAGGTGAATATGGACCAGTGGATTCACTCTGTCACTGCATCCAACAGATCAGTGTGTGGATGAAAACAACTTTCTCCAGCTGAACTCAGACAAGACTGAAATCATCGTCTTTGGCCACAGAAAACAAAGAGAAGTGTTAGCAGTCACCTCCAGAGTCTTGCTCTAAAACCTACAAATCAAGTTAGAAATCTGGGGGTAATAATGGACTCAGGCTTGAATTTTAACAGCCACGTCAGATCAATAACATCAGCAGCTTTTTACCATCTAAAAAACATTACCAAAATCAAAAGTAAAGTGTCTAAACCAGACCTGGAGAGACTTATCCTATGCGTTTGTCTCTAGTAGATTAGACTACTGTAACGGCCTGCTCACTGGCCTCTCCAAACGAGCTGTAAAACAGCTGCAGTACATCCAGAACGCTGCTGCTCGGGTCCTGACTAGAACCAGGAAGTACGATCACATTAGTCCTGTGCTCAGGTCTCTGCACTGCCCCCTGTTGGCTCAGAGAATAGACTTCAAAGGGCCTATATCATGCAAAATCAACTTTTCAGAGCTTTTAACCTTGCTATTGGTACCTTGTATGTGTCCCTTTTTTTTTTTGATTGATTCCTGCAGTCTTTAGCTAGAGAATAGTCTCTATCCTTCCCCTCGGAGGGGCAGACAAACGGGGCCCGCG
This sequence comes from Chaenogobius annularis, assembly GCA_015082035.1. Taxonomy (NCBI): domain Eukaryota; kingdom Metazoa; phylum Chordata; class Actinopteri; order Gobiiformes; family Gobiidae; genus Chaenogobius; species Chaenogobius annularis. The sequence goes on from BJKM01000767.1 coordinate 29,675, forward strand.
GCACCCTTTCCTGTTTTAGCCCATCCTCCAAGAAGCGCTCTGTACCTGTAACACCCCTTCCCTCCCGCTTCCGCGGTTCATCAGGACGCGCGGGGGCTATTTATGCACAGTTAGCTTAAAACGCTACTTCTTTTGTTCCAACGCTGCTACCGCTGACATTTACCGCTGTGTATCGGCGCACGCCTCGGCCTCTGTTTACACTCCCATCTTCACTCTAGGCTACGTCACGGAGTGGGCGGGGAACTAATGCTCACGCTGAGACGACGTCTTGGGTTGGGCGGGGAAGACGTATCGCTCTTCGTGAGGGTGGGGGCGAATCTCAAACTAACTTCTGGATAGAGGAGCGGGGTCCAAGATGTGGGTGATATTTCATAACTACTATGTTATGGCTGTTGCACAACACTCATTATTATCAATTATGCCCTTAGGGTCGACTATGAAATGGCAAAAATAGCATAATATAGAATCTTTAAAGCGGCTCTGCTCTGCTTGTGTCTCTCCATGGCCTAGCACCAAAGTACATCTCGGAAAAATTAGCGCCATATGAACCATCAGGGACCGGCCTCCTGCCTGGTGCCAGAGTCAGGACTAAACATGGACCGGCCTCCTGCTGGTGCCAGAGTCAGGGCTAAACATAGAACGGCCCTCCTGCTGGCCAGAGTCAGGACTAAACATGGACCGGCCTCCTGCTGGTGCCAGATCAGGACTAAACATGGACCGGCCTCCTGCACTGGTGTCCTGCACTAAACATGGTCCTGCTGGTGCCAGAGTCAGGACTAAACATGGACCGGCCTCCTGCTGGTGCCCAGAGTCAGGACTAAACATGGACCGGCCTCCTGCTGGTGCCCAGAGTCAGGACTAAACATGGACCGGCCTCCTGCTGGTGCCAGAGTCAGGACTAAACATGGGGAATCAGCGTTCAGTTTTTTCATTTTATGCAGCTAAAATCTGGAACAGTCTTCCTGAGGATGTGAGACAGGTTCTACTCTGGCAATGTTCAAATCTAAGCTAACAACAGTTTTGTTTGGCTGTGCATGAGACTGAAAGGATTTTACTTTCACTCATCGCTTTTTATGTCTTTAAATGTTTTGAGTATTTTCATGTTCCTCGGTGAGATACAATCTTGTAAACTTGTATAAACTTAGCCTAACAAAGAATTAGGACAAAACCAGGACTAAAGCTGTAATTGCACTAAATGTGTTCTTAACTGGGGCATAATCAGGACGAAAGTGGGTCACAGTGATGATGAACTGCCTTAGTGCAGCCCAGTTCCCCCCGGACCAGACTGTCCAACAGAAGGAGCCGGAGAAGTGCTCTCAAAGGGAAGAAGGGTGAGGAAGTGCACTCTCAGGCCGCACGCCGTGCCGTGCAGTGGCGCTGGCGGAGGTGTTCTGGCGCTCTGGATCCTTTGGTGGTATTGAATATTCCCCGGACTGCTACAGCCCACCGCAGGCCTTTCAGTGAAGTTGTCAAAAGGAGATGAAACAAGCAGGTGAAGTGCCGTTGAAATGCATCTGGTGTTCTTTTCTAAATCAAGCCCATATATTCACTCTGCTACCTTTACTACCTCCGCACATTACGTCATCACCGAGTGTCTTGCACCGCATCAGCGCTGTTATTCCAGACCATGGACGATGAGAGATATATCAAAATAAAACTTCTGTGCTTGCCCCGTGTTTGAAGACACATCAAGTAGAAAAAGAACTGAAGTGAACAAAACCCAAACCATGAGGAACTATTGTTCTGTTTACTAGTAATTGCTATATACACGGTTAGTTATCATCGGGAGTCAGACCCTGTGACGCCGACAGCGCCGCAGTGCTCTGCCCTGTCACAAGCGGTCTGGGTCAGAAGATGTATTCTCATAAATTTGTGAACTCTCAAATATTGCAGGAAATGTATCTTGAATATTGTCAATGATAACAATAAGCACCTATGTCAGTCAGAGTAGAATTAGATTTGTTTCTGATGACATCAATAATAAAAAAAATCACTGCACTTATGACTAAAGACTTAATTCATCAAATTATTTCATTAGAATAATTCAGGCTAAGTAAGTCTTTTTTTGTATCATGCGTACTAAATCATACGTTCAATATGAAGGTCAGGCTTTGTTCAGGCTTTGTTAAGGTACTTCAAAATCTAATCAGTTCATCTATAATCAAATCTGATTTGATAACAGTCTAATGTGGTCTTATTACAGCTCCATCTGTGCTGGTCCTAACCCAGTCTGCCTCTCCACTTGAAAATGCTGTGAAGCAAATGCACCACTTACCCACTCTCCTTCTGTGCAAGAGCTCGCCTTACACAGTCTAACCCAATCTACTGTGCTTTTCAGAGGCTCCAGACAGAACCAGAAGACCCCCAAACCACGCAGGTAAGCGGTGGTGTCACAAGTGATTTTGTGTATTCTGCTGAATTTTAGACGTTCTATTTAAGCAGGTCATGGCCCATTCGCTTGGTTACATGATGTGGTTTTATTTTATATTTAGTTCCCCTAAACACACTGCACTCCAGAGCGTTTCCATGCGTGAGATCGTTAGCAATGCATCAACGCGAGGACAGCCACGCCGGCTCCAGTACATGGCCGTCTACACCGCCACTGGCTCGGTTTTGTTATGGGAAAGCCAATCAAACACATGAATTGGCTTGTATTTAGCGTCTGTTCAGGCTGAGCGCGGCAAACGGCAGGATAACGGCAGGAAAGCATGGATGGAGTCTCTCTGAACCTTGGCTCCTTCAAACGATCGGTAACTGTGGCGCTGACGCTATGTGCGCATACAACAAACACATGACTGGGATACGAGCCCACGTTCCGGTCAGACGTTTGTCTTTCCATTCACTCTTTTGCGTCTTGCTCCGTGAACATGAGGCAGATTGTCGTCAAATAAGTAACATTTTGTCTGTGCAGTCAGTTGTCCTCCAGTGGCGCTGATCCGCTCGTGCATGTTTAATCCAAGTCTGCTCCTAAACCTAACCCAGCTAAAATTGGGAGTGACACCTTGAGGGAGCGCTGGGAGAAGTGACCACAGGGAAAGAAGGAGTGATATAAAGTGTTGTGCTTTCAGGTGCCTCCAGGTTACGTGTCAGTGATCAGTTTGGAGTGAGTAGACACAAATCCAGCTGCACATTTGCACATGTCATACCAACGTTTGTAAGCAAACAGATGAAAAAGATAGCGGAGGAACTTCAGTCTTGTTCTTGGATTATTTTACTGTGTGGAGACGTGCCAAGCAGCACATTTGTGGACGGTGTCTGTGTAAAACAACAGGGGGAGCACGGAGCGCAGGGGAGAGCGTGGGGAGCGGTCACCACAGCCTGAATCAGAGCAGATAGAGCCGCTCCGGGGCCCGTCGGACTCGCTGTTCATATCGGTCACATGTCGCTGCTCTGTCACTCACTGGCCACACGTCTCTCATGTGGTTCCTGACTTATGCCTGCTCCACAGCGGTTGTAAAAGTTACTCCTGTGCATAAGTCCTGCTGGTGCACTGGTCATAACTACAAGTTGGTCTTAATTTCAGATTTAAGTCGGACGTAGTTTAAGACCGGTTTTATGACCAGGTGGTGCCCCCGGCTCCAAATGCTCTGGACCGTGAAGTTGAACAAAGCGGAACTTTTGGCAGCTGAAGCGGTGCTGAAACCAATCAGAGATTGAGCTCCATTTTTATTTAGCCTTTTTTTTTTTTTTTTTTAAAGCATTTTTTTTTTTTTTTTTTAAAGCATTGAGGAACATGAAAAACAGAAACAGAACAAGACCAGAGAGTGTAAACAGAGAGAGGGAAAACGATAGAAACTGAAACACCATATGAAACCCAAAATATTTTCCCATTTTGCCAACAAATGTCAAATTTGCTGTATTTCAATTTGAGTCCGAAGGTAATTTTTTCCATTATTCTCATGTCCAGAGATTTTTTTTTGGCCATCAGCTTTGTTTGTTCTGGTCTTGTGGCACTACCGGACTTGTGTCTTCCTTGTTTACTCATCTCTCGTCCTTGTTCTGTGGGATTAGGTGGGTCCACTCTATGTGCATCCATGACCCGGAACTCCTATACAGACTTTCTGTGCCATTTAACACAAATAATTATCACATTTCTTCCTCCAAAGTCTGACTTCTGCCCCAAACCACATGTTTTTACCTGTTTTTTTTTTTACTGACAGAGGATTGTCTGTCTTGTTCAAATTTATTAAGATTTCACATGACTTGAGCTCGATCTAAGGTAACCTTACCAACCTCCTTTTTCTTTTGATAACTGTACAGTTTTCAGTTGGATTCGAGGTTTCCTGCCTTGCCATACAAATCTTGACATTGCTTTATTCCACTCATCAGAGTCTGGAACAGATAGAAAAACCTGGGAAGAACATTCATTTTCATAGTTTCAATCTTTTGACTTAGACTTAAGTATGGGATAAGAGTCAATATTTCAATATCTTTTTTTATAGTGACAAAGAGAGGGGTAGTAGCATAACGGTGCAATCAGTAAAGTCGAGGCAACGGCTGTTATAATTTTGGGCATTACAAAAAGAAATTGAATTGAATTGAATATAAAAGCCTAATATTGCTATTGGCACAAGCACGTGATATTTTGTGTTGTGTCATAGCTCATGTGTTTTTTTCTCTCAGACAGACTGTTGTGCGCATTGACCCAACCACCGGCCCCCCCTCACTGACAGATCCGACCAGTGCAGATGGAAACAATCACATCTCCAGGCAGATGGGGAATTGGACCTTCAACCACACCCTGGCCACCCTCATCAGGTCAAGTCCTCTTCTGTCATCACAGCAGCAGACACAAAGAGCTTATGGGTTTTTGATTCCATGGAAGTCATTTGTGAATTTCTTTAGCACAACTTAAATGAGAATGTAACCTTAATTTTCATTGTATTTTTTACTTTCACCAAATCCAGAGCGCAGAAATGTTGTATTGGTTGTATAAATTGGATGAACTCGGGGTCCTGAAATGTTGCCTGAGTTTCCTGTTGTTTTTTTGTCTTTTGAAAAGGATTAAACATAAAATACCGAACAATACAGAAAATGACCAGTGAGCGAAAATCAAATTACAAACACAAATGGAAATCAACTAAACATCAAAACAAACAAAATCAGCGCGCATTTAAATTAAAATGAATGTCCCATTTAGTCCAAAGTCTGTCAAATTTGTCCATTTCAAAATGAAGTCTGAATGTCATTTTTTCCATGTGTCCGTCACAATATCAGTCCAGTCCCTTATCATTGGCGATGTTTGTGGCAGCCATTTCTTTGTTATGTCCTTTTTTCCTGCCGCCAAAAGGACATTCCAAAGATTTCCGCTGATTGTGTCCATGGCAAGTTTTTTGAGGCCCAAACACATAGTTCTAAAGTTGATGGGGATGGTAATTTCAAAAACAGTGTATTGTTTATTTCAGTCCCATTTTTCCAGCAAAATTCCCTCCAGACATGTGATTTAGTGGTCCTCCACTGGGATGTGCAAACATCTTCTCACTCCTCGTCCGTCAAAACAAGATTACCTTCTCTTCCCCATTTGTTTTTAATATATTTAGTAGCATAGCTGTCCAGATTAGCAGTGCACGGCTACAATTTAGATATCATTCCCCCTGCAAATTTGGATTTGTAAGTCAGAGGGTTATAGTCGTCATTGCTTTGTTTAATTTCTTGGCTATAATAACTTCTTACTTGTAAATACCTATAAAAGTTCTATTCCTCCAAGCCAAAGAATTCCTTCAACATATCAAAGCTTTTTGTGTGATTTTTTTTTTTTTTTTTTTTTTTTTTTTTTTTGAATCTGGGGAAGAGCTTTTAATACCTTTTGTAATCCAGACCTTGAATCTCAGGTCAGTTCTATTTGGTTCAAAACCTTGGGTCATAAACCGACCAGTTTGAACGTCTTTGTTTAGTTTGTATGTTTTGATCAGCTCCTTCCGGATGTTGTATATGCACAGATTTTACCCAGGGATTCTTAACTTCCTCCAAATGACCGTCCGTCATCTGCCAGTAAGGTTCTGCACAGGAACCACCCGCACTACACGTAGTAATCTCAATATTCTTCCATTGAGCTTCATATTCTGGGTCACACCAGCACAGCAGCACTCTGATCTGAGCTGAAATAAAGGTTTTTTGCCTTGACATGTAACATTTTGAGATTGCTTTATTCCACTCATCAAACAGCCCGTTGGGGATGGAAATTGGGAGAGTCTGGAACAGATCGAGAAATCTGCGCAAAACATTCATTTTATAGTTTCAACCCTTTGACCACTAGACTTAAGTATATGATCAGAGTCCATTTCCTTTATGCTGGAGAAAAGTGGAGTATAGTTTTTTCTCTAAGATTGTTAATAGGTGTAGTACGATATACAGAACTATTTAAAAGATTCTGTTTGCCATTTAAAAATGTTTTTGTACTTTCAGTTTGTATCCCAGACATTGGACCAATATCATGAAGGAAATACATCACATTGGGTGTGCTCATTTCTGGTTTGGTCAGATATAACATGACATCATCTGCAGCAGGCAATTTTATGTTCTGTCCCATCAATTGAGACACCATGAATTGTTTCAGATTGTCTAATATATTTGGGCCAATGGTTCCAAGTTGAAAGCGAACAAAAGGGGGGACCAAACACAACCCTGCCTTACCCCTTATAATCAATTTTGATTATTTATTATTATTAAATCATCTATTTTAAATTTGGTTAGCCCTTTTAAATAAGTCACATTCAAAAACTTTCTCAGCATCCAGGCTTATCACAGCTTTGTTTTGTTGTTTTTGTATTTGGCTCATTCTGTGTAAAGATCGTCTTACGTTGTCTTATGTTTGTTGTTTGGTAATAAATCTTGTGCAATCATTGTGGATTAAGATTGGGAGTATTTGTTCCATTCTTTTGGACATAATGGAGGTGTAGATACAATAGTCCACTTTCAGAACTGAGATTGGTCTGTATGAGGCACATTCCAGTCGGTCCTTCTCCTCTATGTATTAAGGATATGATGGCTTCTTTCCATTTCAAAAGGGATCTGAGCCTTTTTAAGGCCCAATTAAAAATTTATAAACGCTGTTTTCTAAACTTCCAAGCAAATAATTTTTGAGAACAATATCTTTATGTTTGTTGAAAAGAATTCCTGTAGCATTTGAGGATACTTTCATTAGCATATTTGTCTTCCAAAACAGCTTTAACTTGTTTTGGCAAGTCATTTAATGTTTTCTGCCTTAGTTTCTTTTTCTTGACTGAGGCAACACACATCATAAAAGCAAAATAAAATAAAAATAAAAACATTAATAAATAAAAAAAAAAAAAAAAGACAGATAAAAAAAAAACTGCAGAAAAGAAACCCTCAACACCCTTACTATTGTCGTTTTCCCACCTCTACACACGTCTCAATGTCCTTTGTCATCATTTTTACAAATTGTGGGTCATTGAGTCGACAAGCATTAAATCTCCAAAGTGTGTTTTTTGCTTCAGTTCCAGCTCGAGAGTGATGTAAACAGGAGCATGATCACTTAGATCTAGTGTACCTATGTCTGCCTCTGTCATTTTAGACCTATCTTTGTTGAAAATAAAAAAGTAGTCTATTCTAGATGTTTTTATTATGTCAGAATCAGAATATATATTATATATTATTACCAAAGCTTTTACTTTTCACAGAATTTATGTAATTAAATTTTTTGCATTTGAATTATCTGAACTGAATTTTTTTAAACATCCAATCAAGTACAAAATATTAATTACATTTGAAAATTATGTTAAAAAAGACAATGTTTTAAAAATCTAGGGAAAATAATACAATGCTTTAATATTCAGTTCGTAATGTGTTTTAAACTTAACTGTATAAGAATACGATGTCTTAAAATTCAGTGTATACAAATGCAATGTTTTAAAATTCACTTTGTTAAAATACAGTCGCTGTTCTTTAATTCAGTGCAGAAATAATGAGTGTAAAAATGTTCAGGGTCTCAAAGTCTCTTTAATTTTTGGTTGAATCCAGACTGAAGCAATCGAGCTCCTGATCCCCATGAGCAGAGTAATACTTCATACCTTCTGCTTCGGGGGGTTGCGAGGGAAGACTGTGTGCTGGAGCCTTTATCACAGCATGCGGGTATCATTTCTTTTTGTTTTTGGTGGTCCCACAGAAAGGACATCCTGCACTTCCTGGATCCTGTGCGTGATTTGTCCATCCTGAGAGGAGCGGTCAGTCCTGGAGACACTATCCACTACGTGCTGGACCGTCACAGCAGCACCCACATCTCAGACACTCTGTACAGGCTGCTTCCCTCCGCCCCACCCCTCCGAAGACTGTACCACCAGAGCTGTGCCATCGTGGGCAACTCGGGCATCCTGCTCAACAGCGGCTGTGGGCACCAGATCGACCAGCACCCCTTTGTTATCAGGTAAGTAGCACGCTAGCAAACATCTAACTAACGTTGCAACTAATATGGTTACTGGCATGGTAACTAATATCTAACTAATGGCGCGTTTCCTTCAGCCCTAGCCCGGTTGAGAGGGCTAGTGGAAAATTCCAATAGTTACTCATGCTGTTGTAGAATAAATGGAAGTAGCCCCTGAGGCATGCGGATGGTGTTCTAATGCAGGATAAGTTTCCATCAGTACTGGACACAGAGACGTGAGCCCTAAGATAATGTGATTCTATGTGCATACCAGTGGCATCAGGTCTGGCTATGCTTCCATTGTAAGAAGAAACGTACCACTGATGATGTAGGCCAAAATAACAGTTAGCTAGCTAGCTAACTAGTATCTCAGCTAACATGTAACTGAGGGAAGTTGATTTATAGAGCACAATTCATACAGGAAAATATGAATTGAAATCACAATACAAGCCCACCTAAACTCTTCCCAAGCCCCACTAAAATATTTTCCTTTGATTAGTCTGATTTTATATAAAAAGATTCCGTTTTAAAAAAACAAGATGTTTCAACCCGTCAGTATAATCCCGTCAGAGTGTTCCATTGTAGAAAAAGATTCAGTTGTTTCATCTGGACTCTGTTTTAGAAAAACAAAACGTTTCAACTTTCATCCAAGAGTCATTCTCAATCTGTGAAGCAAGTCTGAGAACTCAGGTTTATATCCTCCTCTGTGAAAGCCCTGCCCACAGGGCGGGACCTCCTGATAATGGCCCATTGAAACTTAACTGAGATGGGCCATCTCAGTTAAGTTTCAATGGGCCATTATCTCTATTAGCTCTACCTCCTACTGTGCTTTTAGAGACTCTTGGGACCACCAGAAGTCCAGCATTTTGAGAGTGAAGTGCTCTGTTTGGATGATAAGGTACTATAGCCTCTTTGAGGTAGGATGGGGCCAGGCCATCATTTATGGCTTTGTAAGTCAGGAGGAGGAGTTTGAATTTGATTCTAAACTCAACAGGGAGAAAGTGAAGAGACTCGAGCACCGGCCTAATGTGCTCTCTTCTTTTAGTTCCTGTAAGTAATCTTGCAGCTGCATTTTGAACCAGTTGAAAGCTTTTTTATAGAGCTTTTAGGACACGCTGCAGCAGGAGTTACAGTAGTCTAATCTAGATGTTGATTAGACTACTGTAGACTAGTGATGTACAGGCTTGATTTATGTGTGCTTTGAATGAGAGCTCTTGGTCAAATAAGACTCCAAGGTTTCTAACAGTAGAACTGGAGGCTACACTGACATTGTCCAGTGTGACTATGAAAAAAGGTCTTTTATAAAAGGATTCAAATACTGATTGAATTTAGTCTTGTTTGGTTAAGATTACATCACTTTGCCTGTCCTGTATTTTTAAAAAAATTTCTTTCAGCTTGTTGTTTGTTGGGTATACTGGCATGCCCTAGGGTTCATTTCTCTCCATATGTCAATCAATCAATTCTTCAATAAGAGACAAAGCTTCTTGTTAATTGTTCCTCCAGTGCCTCTTGAGTTCAACACGTCCAGTGTAGGCTGAATGTGAAGATTCCAATCGCCGCTGCAAATTAGGGTTCCTCCCCAGAATGGTTCACAATCAGGTCCATGACATCAGCATAGAAAGTGATATCGCCCCCTGGTGGAGCATACACATTTAAAAGAGTGAAAAACCTTTCCATTAATATTCCCTCTAACCAGTACATATCTGCCTTCTTCATCCTTACATTCAAAACTCTGTTCAAAAACTATTCAGTTTGAAATCAATATTGCAGCTCCCCTTCTATGTTTGATAAATAATAGAATTGTTTATAACAGAATTTTGTTAGTTTTTGATGTTCAGTGTCATTCAAATGTGTCTCTTGTAAATATATAATCTCTATTCTTTCTTTTTTCATTTTTGTTAAAATTTGTGTTCGTTCTATTGGATTCAGTATGTCATTCACATTGAAGGATGCTACTTATAACACTTCCAATGCCATTGGGTTGGTTGTATTGATCTCACCGTTGACAACTTTTTCGAATATTTTTAATCTCTCTGGTTGAAAACAACAAACACACACAAGAACCATAGCAACACAGAACATCTGAAAAAGGTTAAAAAGAAAACAAAAGGGTTCATGCTGGAAACGGGCATCGAACCCAAAACCTGATCTAGAAAAAGCTCACAAAAGGGAGGGAAGTTCAATACTAATGAAGAGCCCTCCCAAACACCAATCACCAATCCTCACAAGGAACCTCCTTAGCTCACCCACCCACCGCTGCATTTGTATTTTCCAAATTTTGATCCCAGAATCAAGTCTGGGAAAGAGTCTATTGCCAGCTGCCGCAGGAAGTACATCCTCTGCTGGGCCTTCTTGATGAGGGAGCTGATGGTGGGCTCCCACTTGAGGTCCTGGGTGATGGTGGTGCCGAGGAAGCGGACGGTGGTGATGGGGGATCTGTCATGATGAGGGGGGGGGGGGCTGGGGGGCTGTTGACTTCCTGAAGTCCACGATCATCTCCACTGTCTTCTGGGACGTTGAACTCCAGATTGTTACTCCGCTGCACCAGGACACCAGCCGGTCCACCTCCCTCCTGCGTAGAACAGACTCATCCCCGTCCGAGATGAGCCCGATGAGGGTGGTGTCGTCCGCAAACACTTGATGAGTTTTACGGAGTCGTGGCTGGAGGTGCAGCAGTTTGTGTACAGGAGAAAAGAGGCAGAGGGGAAAGTACACAGCCCTGTGGAGCTCCGGTGCTGATAGTCCGAGTGTCCTGAGACATTCTTCCCCAGCCGCATGCACTGCTCTTCCGATCCGTCAGGAAGTCAGTGCTCCCCTGCAGGTGGAGTCGGGCACGTTTGAGCTGGGAGAGGCTTGTCCTGGAGCAGAGCAGGGAGGATGGTGTTGAACCGCAGAGCTGAAGTCCACAAACAGGATCCGGGTTGTGCGTAGGTTCCCGGGGAGTCCAGATGGCTGCAGGATGAAGTGGAGTGCCAGGTTGAGTGGTGTCCGTCCACAGACTGCTGTGGCTCTGTAGGAGAAACTGCAGGGGGTCCAGCAGGGAGGAGGTGAAGGACTTGGAGGTGGGGCAGGACCAGGCGCTCAATGACTTCATGTACTACAGACGTCAGCACCACCAGGCCTGTAGTCATTAAGTCCAGTGATCCGGGGCTCTTGGGGACAGGGGACAATGTATGGACGACTTGAAGCAGGCTGGGACATGGGCATCAGAATCAGAATCAGAAAGAGTTTATTGCCATTGTCTAATGAACAAAATTCACAAAATAGGAACTTGTCTCAGCCTTAAGGTGCAACATAAAACACTGAGCAATATAAAACAACATATAATTCAATCAAAAAGAGCATGCATTAAGAAACAATTTAAAATTACTATTACAATAAAAATTAAAAATAGGCATTTCTATGTACACAAGTAGTTACAGTTAGAACCGCAGGTTGTGGGTGGCGGAGGTGGGGCCAACCGTGGGGGATGGGTGGTCACATCAAACCTGGAGTAGAAGGTGTTGAATATGCTCAGCCAGTTTTCGATTGTCTGCAGCAGGGGGGGCTCGGGGCTTGTGGTTGTGAGAAGCCGGAAGTCGGGGTTGTTGTCAGAGAAACTGCTGACTTCAGACGCGTATTGTACTGTGATCCCTCGCTCGAGAAACCTCTTTGCTAAATCCATACTTTGCATATTGCGTAGCGCCCCCTGTCTCCAGCCCTGTGCGATGCCTCCTTCTGCTGCCTTAACTGCCTCAGTTTAGGTGTGAACCAGGGTTTGTCAATTGTTGAAAGGTGACTTTGGTGTGTGTTTGTATGATGCTGTCCTCACAGAATCGAATGTATGACGTCACAGTGTCCGTGGACTCATCCAAACTCTCTGTGGCAGCTCTGAAGACCTCCCAGTCTGTAATGTCCAAACACGCACGTAGCTCCTCCGCTGCCTCATTGGTCCACTTCTTAGATTTCCTCACTGCAGGTTTGAGAAGCTTCAGCCTCTGCCTGTACGTGGGATCAGAGGAACCATGGCGTGATCTGAAATGCCACGGCTTCGCGTGCTTAGGCAGTGAGCCCCACGTCGCGGTATCCACGCAGAGCAGTTACTTTGACTGACTATAAGCTCCCTGTAACAAACTCCGCATCTCAGCCCATGAGGATAAAAATGTTCTGCTCTCATGGTTCGGAACTTTAATAAAACTGTCTGTTACTTTGGTAGTTCGTGGCTGAGCATTCCCCTTGATAAAATCCCCCAGGATAATACACAAAGGAGTCCGGGAAGGTCCGCTCCCACACTCAGAATCTGGTCCCGAGCGGCGCGCTGTCCATGTGCACGTTTGCGCTCGGTGGGATGTAAAGCAACAGCCAGAATGAATGAGCCGAACTCACGTGGAGAGTAATTTACAATCTTACTCTGTGTTAAACCCTGCCCACAGGGCGGGACCTCCTGATAAAAGGAGTTATTAGTTTCACTTGAAACCACTAACAGCCCTGAGATTGGCCACTACACCCCTATTGTACACTTGACTTTGGCTCCCTCCTCCCTGAGTAATCCTGTTTTAGCATCAGAATTTTTCATCGGGCGTCTCCATGGTTTCAGCAGACCATTATAAACAACAGGAAGGATTGAATCTGTAAACCTCCATTACGATTTAATGAAGGATTCTCTTTTTTAACAAAGATGGCTCTCCTTAACTCCTCTTTCAAACCATCTTTTCTCCCTGCTTCAGAATCTCCACCCTCACTGTCTTCAATAGAGTGGTTTGTGGCTTTGAGATGAAGATGCACAGCGCTCTGGGGTCCTGAACTCAAGTGTCTTCTGTGTTGATAAAGCCTCCTTGTGCAGTGGCTGTTTTAGTCTCCCCTATGTGGCGCTCTTTACAGCTTTCTTCACTGCATTGGATAGAATACACTACATTGCTCTGTTTTTGTGTAGGCATCTTGTCCTTAGGGTGAACCAGTTTGTGTCTTAACGTGTTCCTGGTTTGAAATAAACAGGGACGTCGTGTTGTTCTTTGCAGTTTTTCCGACAGTCCTGAGACATAAGGGACAGAGACCCCCTTTCTTCTTGGTTCTGTTGTGTGCAATACTGTAATAATCATGTGCAATACTGTAATAATTATGTGCAATACTGTGACATAATGTCGATCATCCCTGGGGCAATATTTTTCTGTTCATATAATGGCTGTAAATAAGAGTGTAATTTTTCTAACCGTGCTCGTGTAGATGTAACCTGGCCCCAGTAGATGAGTTCTCCGTGGACGTGGGCTCCAGGACAGACTTGGTCACCATGAACCCATCAGTGGTGCAGCGAGCCTTTGGAGACCTGCTTACAGAAGAGTGGAGCCAGCGCTTTGCCCACAGGCTGAAGGCACTGGGCACCAGTGTGCTGTGGGTTCCTGCCTTCATGTCCAAGGGCGGAGAGGAGCGCGTGGAGTGGGCGCTACAGCTGATCCAGAAGCATGGGCTGGAGGTGCGAACCGCTGTGCCATCGCTCAGACTGCTGCATGCCGTCAGAGGGTAAGGTCAACAAGGAGTAGATTTGAAACGTTATTTTGAACTGTTAGTTCTGCCTCTTACGTTGATTGACACTCTGACAAGACATCCCACATCACCCCTCATACGCGTGCACGAGTCAGCAGACTCAGAGCACTGATACTGAATTTTCAAGTGGCTTTTAAAAGTGACTAATCATCTCAGGTAAATCACATTTTATCATATACTGAACAATTATAACATGTTTGGGCATGTTAGCATGGCTACAGGCTTATTTCAGTAGGTTTATAGCGTTAGCTTTGTGCGCTATATGCATGTTATTGTCTATTTTGCATATTTTTGGGGTTACAAGCTATACATGTAAAACAGTATTGTTATTTATGTGATTTCTTGGTTTATTTTAGTGTTTCTTTGTCCATGCAAACAATGTGGGCTAATGCTAATCTATATTTGACCAAGTAGTAGCTATGGTATCATAACTTAGCTACAGGTTTGTGACAACATTCATCTACCCAAACTAAGGAATCTGAAAAATAACCTGCAGTAATTATATTCTGGTACACTGACTCTTTAGTTTACTGATATTCACTGTTTATTTACTTTTCTAAAATGACATACTTTATGGTGATGTTTGGTGACACGTTCCATCCCTTCTTTAATTAGTGGCAAATATGAAGTTTGTATAATCCTATGTTGTTTTGGTCCAACATAAATATTCGTATTCAACATAATATGAAAGTATTACAATACTTTTTACCTACTTTTATGTTGGCTCTGAGAATTTAACTAAATACATTTCTTCTTGTTATCACGTTATTTATAGGGGAGCATTAGTCGTGTTGCCACTGGTAGCAGAGGACGACACAGAGGAAGATGCTGGGGAACACGTACTTCAAGATGAGGACATTGCACAAATGCGGCTACTGCAGGAATATCGAATAGCAGACGAACAAGTAAGCTATTTGAAAAAGGTAAACATATATAAAATATTCCATGCATTTATATATTATAGTAAAATATGAATGATATAATACAATTGGCTTTGCAGGCCAGAATACAAACATTGAACCTGCCAAAAAGCCAAGCCCTGCTGGTGTGTGTGTGGCAGATGCACGGAAACAGACATAGAAAATGAAAAAATGTTTGATTGAAATAAAAGGTGCGCATTTATATGAAGACATTACTTTGTCATTTCAAATACATGCTTATACAATGATGTAAAAAAATAAAAAATAAAATAACGAACGTGGCTCAGTCTTTATTTTAAAATGTAAACATAATTCACGTAGGGATGCTTTTTCATTGACACATCTTACTTTTGTAATCCTTTCCCTAAAAAAAATGTACTTGTGAACTCAAGCAGAGGTACATGAAATGAAAGTGAAGATACCTGCACATGATGAACAGCGCAAAGGTTTGGCAAATTGAATGCTTCCTTCCTGTTGCATCCCATTTGCCTTTTGTCCACACTCTGCATGAAAATATCTCTTTACCATTTTTCTCTATTGCTGTATAAGTGCAGTTTTTGGCACAAAAGCAAGGTCCATTCAACCATCACCTATATAAATAATAATACCAGCTAAATAAATAACAAATAACATAATAGAATTTCTTGACATTGTTTTAGGCAGTGGCGTGCGGTGACATTTTCATTCATGCAGAAAGTCAAGTTGTCACGATACTACAATTTAAAACTCAATTTCGATACAAAGGAAAATACTTGATTATCTAGATTAAATTGCTCTTTTGATGTGAACAATAGGCAGGTGCAATGATGAATTTCAAAAATGAATGAAATTGGCTTACACGGACTGCATCAACTCAGTTTGGCGCTGCCAGTATTATTGTTCTCAAAGTGTGAAATTAGCCAACTCACCTCATAAATGCATCAATTGACCCCAATTATTGAAATATTTTGAAGGAGCGGCATATTACAGCTTTAGTACTACGGCTAACTACACAAAAACATTTGTGACGAGAGACTCAATAACAGCGTACTGTTCAGACAGATGCACTTATAATCATGCCTTATGTGCCATAAACCTTTAAAAACATCTACGCGTTACAACAGCTGTGATAAATCTCATCTGTCACTCCCAGGTGCAAATCAAACCTCCAGATTATGTGGTCAGACGAACAACTGTACTAAAACAGTTTAAGACATAAAACTATACTTTTGACTTTGGCAATGTTTTTTAGATGGTAAAAAAGCTGCTGATGTGATTGATCTGACGTGGCTGTTAAAATTCAAGTCTGAGTCCATTATTACCCCCAGATTTCTAACTTGATGTGTAGGTTTTAGAGCGAGACTCTGGAGGTGACAGTTAACACTTTCTCTTTGTTTCTGTGGGCCAAAGACGATGATTGCAGTCTTGTCTGAGTTCAGCTGGAGAAAGTTGTTTTGCATCCACACACTGATCTGTTGGATGCAGTGACAGAGTGAATCCACTGGTCCATATTCACCTGCCGTCAGTGAAACATAGATCTGAGTGTCGTCTGCATAATTGTGATAGGACACATTCTCGCTGCGTATCAACTGACCTAACGGCAGCATGTGGAGGTTGAACAGAAGGGGTCCCAGGATTGACCCTTGGGGCACCCCACAGGTCAGGGGCATCTGGTCTGAGACACAGTTACCAGTTTCGACAAAGTACTTCCTGTCTTCCAGATAGAACTCTAACCAGTTTAGAGCAGTGCCAGTGATGCCCACCCAGTCCTCTAGTCTCTGTAAGAGGGTCCCATGATGGACAGTGTCAAAAGCAGCACTCAGATCTAAACAGAATTAAGACTGAGGCTTTGCCCGCGTCAGTGTTCAGGTGGATGTCATTTGTCACCTTGACAACAGCAGTCTCAGTGCTGTGATGAGGTCTAAAACCTGACTGGAAAACATCAAATGAGTTGTTTATTAAGAGGAAATCAGTGAGCTGTTGGTAAACAACCTTTTCAAGGACTTTGCCCCAAAATGGCAGATTAGAGATGGGCCGGAAATGACTCAGTATACTGCGGCATCAAGACTGCTCTTCTTTAGGAGAGGCTTTATGACCGCAGTTTTCAAAGAAATTGGGAATGTTCCAGATTGAAGCGACATGTTAACTATGTGAGTGAGTGGTGCTAACAAACTGTTCAGCACAGACTTTAGAAATCTGGAGGTCACACATCGAGGCAGCATGTAGATGAACTCAGACTGGTGATGATCTCCTGGACAGTTTTGTCAGTTACAGGTGCAAAGTGAGTCAGCTCTAAGTGTGTAGGTGGTTTGAGGGTTATTTTTGCATTGTAGAATTGATAGCATTTTTAATGCCCTGAACTTTGTCATTAAAGAATCATGCAAACTCATTTACACTTGGATGTGGAAATGAGTTCTAACGGCAGCTGAGCTGGAGGGTTTGTTCATCTGTTACTGTGGCAAACAGGACACGCGAGTTGTTACTGCAGCTTCCAATTATTTCAGAAAAATATCCTTCCCTAGTTCTACATAAAATGAGGTTGTACATGTACAACTTCTCTCTGTAAATCTCTTTCTGAACCTGGAGCTTCGACTTGCGCCATTTTCGTTCAGGCCCGACGGCACTCCCTTTTCTGTGCCCTGACCGAATCATCATTTCTCCATGGCGCCTTCTGCTTATTTTTAACAATTTTAGCCTTCATAGGGGCAATGGTGTCGAGAACATTCAAAACACTAGATGTAACAGAGTTCAACAAATCATTTACATTAGAACATGAGACATTTTCAAAGTTTAATCATTTCCATAAACAGTTTTCCCGTGCTGTCATTTATGTGTCTCCTCCGAACAACTGCAGGACCAGCTGGTGGTTTGGGAAAAACAGACAGGTCAAAGAAGACACAGAAATGATCAGACAGAGCAACATCGACCACATTGACGTTTGAAATATTAATAATATATATATATAATATATATAATAACCCTTTTTGTAATTAGAAGATCTAGAGTGTGCCCTCTGTTGTGGGTGGGGCCACTCACGCGCTGAGTAAGACCGAAAGTTTCAAGGACAGCATGAAGCTCTTTAGCGTTTCTGTCACAAATATTATCAACATGAACATTGAAAGCACCTGTTACGACCAAACCATCAAAGTCTGTGCATACGACTGAAAGCATCTCAGTAAAATCATCAATAAAACTTTTGCAGTGCTGAGGAGGCTTGTATAAAACGATGAAGAGAAATGGATGGAGACTGTTTTAGCTCAATTTTAAAGGCTACATACTCAAATGTTGAAAACACCCCAAAGGACAACCTGTGGGTAACCATTTCATCTCTAACAAAAGCACACACACCTCCTCCCTTTTTGTTTTCTCGTGTTTCAGATTCAAACATAAAGTTGGGTGGAGCAGACTCTATTAGAACTAAATTTCCAGTGTTTTTGTCAAGCCATGTTTCAGTTAAAAACATAAAATCAAGATTATAAGAAGAAATAAAATTATTAATTAAGAATGATTTGTTACATAAGGATCTGACATTTAGCACAGCAAGTTTCAGACTAGTTTCAGTGAGACTGGGCGTTATCTTTTTACAGGGAATATGAATCAAATTTCTCAGATTGGGCAGTCTGACTCGCATTTTGTTTTCCCATCTGTGTGATGTTACTACAGAAATAGCACTAGGGGGGGCTGTTTTTACACAGGGCCCCGGGTTGGTTTGATTTTTTAATATGACTATAAGTCCCGGAAACGCTGAGACCCAGTGCATCCTAGCTATGGGAGATACCAGGTGAAAGGCGAGGGGGGATAGGTGGGGGGACTTTTGTTGGTGTAGTTGGAGCCGGTGAGCGTTTGGGACCAGGTGAAAGGCGGGTGGGTTTTGGTGGGGTGATTTTTGTCTGTGTAGCAACAGTCAGGTGAGAGTTCATCATCGTTGATATCAGAACTCTTGCTAAATTAGGCGTGAGTGGAGCCATCTTAATGCCTGAAGTATTTGGGTATTCACATCGACAACCAATTCAAATGGAGCGATCATGTCAAGCATCTTTGTGGCAAATTGGCCCAAAGACTTTACTTCTTGAGGCGGTTATTTGGTGTCGGTTCTAAAATACTGATCATCTTTTACACTGCTGTGTTGGAGAGCCTAGTGAGGTATGGCATGGCTGCCTGGTTTGGTATATTAACCGTGAGGGACAAAACAAAACTTCTGAAGATTATCAATTTAGCAATGAAGATTATTGGCAACAAGGACTACCCATCTTTGCAGGCAATTTTTGAGGAAATTACAATCTGGGTCGCAAGGAAATTCTCTGGTGACCTAAATCACTTCTTGTTTTCAGAACTCTTGCCTTCGGGCAGACGTTTTAGATCTATTAAATATAAAACAAACCACTACAGGTTCTCCTTTGACCCTAGTGCAGTAGCACTTATAAACAAGAATATCTGATCCTTGTTGGTGTAAACTAACATTTGTGCTTGTGATTTAATTGTAGAAAAAGATGGAGTTGTTTCATCTGGACTCGGTTTTTGAAAAAACAAAACGTTTGGACTCTCATCCAAGAGTCATTCTCATTCTGGTTTCGATGAGAGTTGAACGTTTAGTTTTTTCTAAAACAGTCCAGATGACTACAACTACATCTTTTTCTCCAATGGAACACTCCTGGACGAATGAGGGATTACACCGACATGTGATTTAAGTTATGAAATGATTGTATGGGTGTAAATGCATAAATACTCTTTTTAGTAAATACTTTACTGCTGTTGAAATGATGATGGGGACTTATAGGATTTTAATGAAATTCTGCTTAAAGTGGATGGATAATTTGTAACATTGATATTACGTGTTTTATTATACATACCTGTGTGCTGCAGAGCATTTAGGCGCTGACATGAACCATAGATGTGTGCAGTATTTCTATTTACCTATTGTCGTAAAACGCACACTCAGCAGTTGTTTGAGAGGAAGGATGTCTGTGCTTTACAGGTATTGAAATGAAGAATGTGTGAGGAATGACAAGCTCAACACCGCTACACTGCTCGTTAAGCGATTATTAGGCTCTAGCTTAATGTCATATATATTTGCTATGTTTGAATGGTGTCTTTCTACATATTCAAGTTCACTACCATGTCGGCATAAATAGTTTTTCGCTGATCGTTGCCCAGTTTGTAGTCCAGGCCAACGTGCAATGCAAACGTCCTATAGGGCATAACAACGGATTTTATTATTTGTGAGAACAACTTGCCTAAATTGTGGTTTTAAATAGGCTACTATATTACGGTAAATCAGCTCACATGAGGGGACATTGGGGAGCACAGGCATGTTCTCTGAATGTTCTCTGTAAAATGATGAATCTTTGATTTCAATCCAACTCATATTCACATTGAAACGAACCTGATGAGGAAATAAATGAAGACGTGCCTAGATGCAAAGGTGCAGATGAAGCGCGAAATGAGACCACCGTCTCAATTGTTGTGGAATTTCTGCAAAGGATTACCAAGAAATAAAGAGTTGAACAGAGATTGTCTTTCTCAAAAGGTGGATCTTTATTTACTCGTGCACAGTAAATATCACTTTCCCTGACAGCTGTCCGTCATCCTTCAGAAAAATAACAATGACACAAACTGACACGTACGCAAATCATCACAATAAAAATCAGCTCCAAAAGAGATTGAACAACCATCAAGGTCCAAAGATAGGAGCTATCTCATTCGGAGGTGGCCTGACCCCCAGCCATGTCCCGAGGCATAAGGGGCATGAGCCCATCTTTATCAGGGACCCATGTTCTCATATTCTCTGCAAACAGTACAACATAGTTAGAATGGCATGACATTTTTCCATTACACTGGTCAGACTTTCCACTTGCCCCTCTAAGAAACAATCATTTGTTGGTTCGACCTGCACCTGCTCATCACTACTATGCGTGGCTGGAGAAAGTTGGAACAGGAGATCAGGCGTCGTGAAGGTGGCAGCGGTTTGTGCATGTAACAACAAGCAGCCAATTACATCCAGTGACGTTTAGGGAAGAGGAAAGTCACAGAGAAAGAGACTTTACTCTGTGCCGTTCTGATCAGAACAAAGCAGAATTCTGCTCCACATGTCAGCTTTATATTCTATTGCTATTTCATGCTTTTATGGCTTTGCTTTATTGAAAATGTATTGGTTTTATTGTTTTAGTGTAGAATCAAATCGAACACTTGTTCTTTATTATTTTGTATCCGTGCAGCGCTTTGGAAACTGTGCGTTGTTACGGTTCCCCTGCCGCTTGTATCTTTATCCTTTCTCCCTCTCTCTCCCTGTCGTGTGATCACCCCAGCTGTAGGCAAAGGGCTGTATGAAAACATACATTAGAATAAATCATTCAAAATAAATGTTCTATTTTTGTGCATACGTACCATTTTGTCAAAGTTTTCTGTCCCTTTTACCTATGTATTTGTGCCCGCCCCGACCAGTAGACCAGCCTTGGCACATGGCATGCTTCATAAACCAAAGTGGATGTTGGTGTGATTTCTTCTCCGCTCTGTCCCATGTGCAGGTACTGGCTGACAAAGCACGTCCCCATCAAGCGTCCCAGCACCGGTCTGCTCATGTACACCCTGGCCACGCGCTTCTGCTCCCAGCTGCACCTGTACGGCTTCTGGCCCTTCCCCCTGGACCCCCGCGGAGCACCTGTCAAATACCACTACTATGACCAGCTCACCTACCAGTACAAGTCCAGCTCCAGTCCACACGCCATGCCTCTGGAGTACCGCACCCTGAGTGCACTGCACAGCCAGGGGGCATTGCAGCTGCACACAGGGCCCTGTCAGCCTGCCCGGCGGACACTAGGACCTCACTGAGAGACCCTGGGTTGGGCTTCTTTATATTGAGATGGTATTTTTTAGTATTGTTGGTATTCAGACTTGGTGAAACTCTGGCAGGTCTCTCACCTTTACCTGACACCAGTATTCAGAGCCCTTTAGCCACATATCCACAAGTTTCAGAATGATGGAAAACAATGGAGCAACTCATGAATCAGCCGATTCTATGCATGCTCAGTGCCTTATAAACCAACAGGGGGCGCTAACAAGTATATTACCGTACTTTTTGGGCTATAGAGCGCTTCTGAATAAAAGCAGCGGCAACAATATTAACAAAGAAAAAATATTTTGTACTTATACGGGCCACACCCGTCTATAAGCCGCAGGTGCCCACGTTGTAACGTGACATATTTAAACTTCAATCGCCCTCTGTGCCCTCTGTCCACTCTGTGCCCTCTGTCCACTCTGTGCCCTCTGTGCCCTCTGTGCCCTCTGTGCCCTCTGTGCCCTCTGTGCCCTCTGTCCACTCTGTGCCCTCTGTCCACTCTGTGCCCTCTGTGCCTCCGCGCGCCGTGTGTCCTCTGTGCCCTCTGTGCCCTCTGTGCCCTCTGTTGCCCTCTGTGCCCTCTGTGCCCTCTGTGTGTGGTCTGATTTACTCGTGTCTGTCTTCACATCGGGTTGGTCTGCTCCTGAGTGTTATAACATGGGATCTTTACACAGAAATATTGTTCCAAAGTAATAATGCAGGCTTGTCTTTTGACCAGGTCTGGCCAAGAAAGTCTCATTTCACTGCGGGTTCTAAACTGCAGACCGCTGTGTATCTCGCATGTCTGCGCTCCACGATGCTTTCACTGTCCACTGACGTCTTCTTCTACAGTGTCAAATGCGTGTGCTTTCCTGCTAGAGTGCCCACCGGTGGCCGTTAGACAGTAAAAATCTATAAATTAACCGCACAGTTTTAATGACTGCAGGGTTCAAAGCGTGGGAAAAGCGGCTTGTAGTCCAAAAAGTACGGTACTAATATTCATAAATAGATCTGTTTGGGTGACGTCAGATGCTCGTGTAGCAGAGCTCTGCCTCTGGACCTGAACATGGACACACTCCACCATTAACAGAAGTGTTCAAAAGTGCTCTAAAGTGAACCGGTCTGGGGGGTCAGGGCCAGTCCAAATGTGGCTGTAGTGCACTTTAAGCCTCATTATGAATGTTACTGCTTCAGGTCTCTATTTTCATGTCCAACGCTTTATAGTATTTGAGTCGTTTTTATGGACTATGCCAATTTGTATCTATGGATCAGTTCTATGATTTTCCTATTTGTTTTTATTCATTCTTCTGAATTTCTAATGGTAATCTTGTCTGTATGGTAAGAAGAAACATCCACTCTGAGCATGGCTTTCTCAGCCAGGGAAATGCTGTGCGTCGTATGAAGTTAATCATCTCCCCACAGTAGTAGAAAAAGATTCAGTTGTTTCATCTGGACTCTGTTTTAGAAAAAACTATACGTTTCGACTCTGATCAAGAGTCATTCTCAATCTGTGAAACAAGTCTGAGAACTCAGGTTTATATCCTCCTCTGTGATACCACTCTATTGAAGACAGAGAGGTGGAGATTCTGAGCAGGGAAAAAAGATGGTTTGAAAGAGGAGTTAAGGAGGCCATCTTTGTTAAAAAAGAGAATCCTTCATTAAATGGTAATGGAGGTTTAAGATTCAACCTTCCAGTTGTTTATAATGGTCTGCTGAAACCCTGGAGACGCCCGAGGCATTCGGATGCTAAATAGGCACTCAAGGTGAGGCAGGGAACAATAGAACAATAGGCCCATCCCAGTTTCAATGGGCCATTATTCACACAGTAGGATATAAACAGGAGTCCTCAGACTTGCTTCACAGATTGAGAATGACTCTTGATGAGAGTCCAAACGTATCTTTTTCTAAAACAGTCCAGATGAAACACCTGAATCTTTTTCTCCAAATGGAACCCTCCTGGACGAATGAGGGATTACACCGACATCTCCCCACAGTAGTTTGATAAACAGCATTTTAGACAGGGCCCCCACAAAGCTGCTGGTTTTCAGCAGTCTACAAATGGATCTGGATCAACATTTGTGCTTTTTCCTTTTTGAATATTTTTATATTGATACAGAATCCTTGGCCCATTCTACTGTCAGAAAACCACCCAGGATTTTTACTCTGGCTCGAGGACTCTTACGAGGCTTACCTTTTTAAGAGGTTTCTATGGTGACCGTAAGCAAACAAAGCCCTTCTGAATATGCTTCTCTGCTGCCAGCACCATCTGTTGGCTCTTTGTGTGGACTCAGTGGGTCTTCTGTGCTTGATTCTGGATCTTAACCTGTCTGAAAAGGATACAGGGGTGCAAGAAGGGGTGCAAGAAGGGCTCGAAAAAATGCTCAAACCCAACTAAGGTCATAATCTAATTTGTTTTATGGGGTACATTTTATTGTCACAATACTAAAATTACAAAGTTGATTTTGACAGTTTGCCAAAGATGTCCAAAAAGCAAATATTAAACTAAACAAAAGAGGCTTAAAACTAGATACTTTTTAATAACACAAATTATTTTTACCTCGTTACTTTTAGTGGACTTCATTTCGAGGTCTCCAAAAGTCCATGACCAAAACCACATGACTGATCACGTGGGCTCTACATTGCTAATGGGACTGGGTGCAGTCCAGGTCTCATCAGCAGAGGGAGCAATTTCACCACACAGCAGCGCTTCAAACATTTTAAAACCAAGTATGTTATAGCATCCACAGTTTCAAATGAAACTGGCCATCCTGGTGAAACTGCATCAGAAAGCACCTTGCAAACAGGTAAGGAAACGATACTTGATTCTATTGTTTTGAATAGTAGACTTGATAAGTAGCATTTTTAGACACTTTCCTTTGCAATTTACAATAAAAAGAAGGAAAATATAAACATGAATAAATCCATTACCAACTTGATATTCTCTCTTTTCCTAGTTCTAACTCATATCTTAGCGTCTAATTTTAGACCTTACATAGTACCAATATTATAACTATACATTCCATAAGTATTTCAACTGAATTGTCAGGGCCATAGGTTTTTTGGTGCCCTAGACAAGATGTTTGCTCACTCAGCAGACGGATGGACAAGCTCTTCCCGTTTAGTGCTTCACGGAGCCGTCGCTCAGCGAGTCGGTCCCGGACTGTGCATTGCATCTGCAGTTCTTGTTGTCCTGTGTCCATAGAGATTGTATTGCTCTGCCTGTATGTTCCACAGTATGGCTTTACACTTATCTATATGTAATGAACATACCCTTAAAATTCTCTGTCATTAGAACGTTCATAATTCCAGAACGACATCTTGAGCTGAATTCTAATTGTTTTAAATCATCATAACAAAAAATAAACATATTTGAAATTTGTGAATAGAAATCTCAGTCACTTCTTTTATCATTTAGTTCCCAATGCCATAGCTAATTAACGCATTAGCACACAGTATGTGCAAGAGCATGTCATAATGCACTCATATGTGGTAAAAACACATAACTGTAGTAGCCTACTTTGCCATAACACCAGAACACATAACAGTAAGCTAACACTAGACACCATGTGTGTCCTGACGTTCACCCACAGTTCGATCTAAAACACTGGTGCACAATGAGCTCCAGCAATGACACAATCTTTCAGCCGCTCTAGTAAAAATCCCTACCAGAGTTTCACGTAGGGCTGGGCGATAAGGAGCATGTTCTTACTGCCAGAGGATCGACTGTGGACTCTCGATCCAAATAATTGATGAGTTCACATGACTTTGATTAATTGCACAGCCCAAGTTTAGCGCATGTGTTGTGGCTGCACATGTTGTCTATAGGTTCATGACAGCGGTGATAGTGGCCTACAGACAGAGCCGTTAGCCAGCCAAATGCCAAACATTTCCTCATTCCTCGGTTTTGCACCTGCAGCCAGGGCCGGACTGGGAGAAGAAAATCAGCCCTGGACTTTTTTTATCTGGACTGACCTTCACCACAACGGCCATCATGGCTATATGGCCATTTTGTATGGAAAATAACAAAAGAATATATAGCCGCAAGCGGCAATGATTGACCCGTGTCGCCACCCACAGGAGGAATCTTCCTCCTTTTATTACACCAACAGCCAAATCCGTGGATGCCATCAGCATGCACCTTCCAGAATGTAGAGAGGCAAATTTTCCTGACTTTTTGTCTGCGTTCCCTGGGTGAAAAGGGACGGGGTTTGAACCAGAAAGAAAGAAAGAAGAAAGAAGAGGAATATTCCAATGCAAAAACAATATTTCCCATTTTTGAAATATCAAACTATAAATCTTCGAAAGCGCTCCTGCTTTCCTTCTTCATGGGGTTGGTCCTTGGTCACTGATTAGTTACTTTCGAGTGGGCTCCGCCCACTGGATGTTATAGGATTTTTTTTATTTTAAATGTTTTAAATATTTTGTGCTCGTAGGCTTTATTGACAGGACAGTAGTGTGGAATAGGGAATGAGGGAGAGAAAAGGGAGGACATGCAGTAAATGTCAGAGTCAGGAATTTAACTCACAACACTGCGGCCGGCTGCACGTGGAGACTGGCATACGTGCTGTGCCTTAACCACTCGACCACCGGGCACCACACTAAAGTCCTTTTTCAGACAAAGCAAACCCCAGCCTCCTTTTTCTTTGAATAATTGTAAGGTTTTGAATCAGATACGGGGTTTTTCCTGCCATATGAACCTTGAGATTGCTTTGTTCCACTCAAACAGACGGTTGAGGATGGAAACTGGAAGAGTCTGGAACAGATAGAAAATGTATGCAGCGAAGTCAAAGGACTGAAACTATAAAAAGGAATGTTTTTCTAAGTATTCTTCCCAACGCTGAGCATAATGTATTGAATGTATTTTTTAATGATTGAAAACAAGGACGGTGCACAGATTTCACTGATCAGTCATTGGGCAGGTTTAACATGAGAACATTGTTAGTCAAAATCAAACACCCTTAATAGATATGACTAATCTCTTGCCCTTTGACTGTTAAACAATCCAGATTATGCATAGGTTCATAGAAATAAAGTTATTAGAACAAATATTTATATTACCTTTTGCATCATAGGGGTTGGAATAGCATAGTTTACATATACAAATTCATTACATCTGTCAAAATTTAAAGAATAAAATTGAGTTTAATCAGCACATATTCCAGCATCCAAAATGTTTTATTACCAGAGTCAGTATTTGCGTCATTGAGAAATATAGGAAAAGTGTAGCTTGTATAAAGTGATTTGGAATGCAGAGACAGTATTTCATTTTTCACATGAATGTTTTTGATTTATGCAGCGGTAGAGGGACTAATATGAATAAAGCTTTGGAAATGATTTAGTTATGACGACCTTGCATGTCCTGATTTACTGTTCTGAGTAAAGTCATTCATACTTGTGATCGTTAGTGACAGACAGCAACCTAATGAATGCATAAGTTAACAGAAATGAATGTGCTTCGTGCCAAAGTTAACACTGGACAGACCGGCGTTTAACTATAGGGTAAACCTCGAACGCGAAATGTCCTGTATGATAGCAACAACTTTGGACCTCTGCAAACGGCTGATGAACGGCTGTTTTTCATGTTTTTAAACTTCAGGAGAGGTCATTTAAAGGACAAATATTATGCATTATTTGTCTAATTAGCCTCTAAACATGCTCTTGAGTAACTTTAGTTTGGCATCTCATATTTTACAACATTTTCTTTACATAACAAAATTATATTTACTGTTTAACCCGGGACTACCAATGTTTTGGTGCCATCTACTGGCTGCCGAGGGAAATACAGTGTTAAATATAAACAGTGCACGTCAGGTTGCCCTCTCACTTCCTGGTCTCAGCACACAGTTGTACTGATAATGATTAGATGGGACAAAATCACCGAACGAGTCTGGAGATGATTTACGGACTTAAACAGCGGAGCTACGTCAGTTCTCGAAGAAAGGCCAGTTATTGCAGAAATTCTGAAGTGAGTGTTTTTAGAGAGAGAACTTTCTAACCAGGATTCCTCAGACGAGTGTGCATGAAGCTAACTGCTACTCTAGGTGTGTTTTTGATGAGGAACATTAGAGCAGGGTTAAAAACTCATAATATGTGTCCTTTAAGAGCGGCTCATCTGCCTATTCATTTACTTTATGTAACAGGTCCGTATGTACAGCACTTCTCTAACCAGGCCTTTGTTTCAAGAGTAAAACAAGTATAACATTACCACAGCTCCCTGTAGACAACTCACCTTATAAATTCAAGCCGCAGAAAGGGAAGAAAGGAAAGCTTCTCTGTTCCGTTTCTACTGATCCATTTGAACAAAACTGAGCACAGCACTTTGGCAGGGTCAAAAACTCAATCAGACTCAATCAGTTGTTTAGCGGGGCTGCTTGGACCCAGAGGTGAGGTCACGCGAGATCACAACATTCCATAGCCAGTAATATAAGAGAAATCATCAGGTTGAACATTCGTGAATTCACTTTTGAGACATTTCATGGCAAAGTCCAGTGTGATCCATGGGGAAAAGTGGCTCCATCTGAGGTATTACATCATCAATACGAACGGAACATGTTAACTCAGCAAAATAGGACCATCTTTTACAAAATACAAAAATACACACTCACTCCAGTGTCCTCTGCACAGTAGTCATGAGAAAACCTAGTGGTTAGTAGAAAATATTTGCTATGAAGAATTGAATTATATTGCTACTGTGCAAAACAAATCTCAGATACAGATTCATAAGATTTCTAGAATACTCTTCATAAAGTATATTCAGAATGATCATACGCAGGTTTTTCTCACTATAGCCCATTTCCACTGGTTCACTTTGGAGCCATTTCGTGTTTGTCGATGGAGGTGTGGATTTGCTTTCCACAAGGATCAAATCCACAGCTCCGCCCATCTGAGCTCGTCCAAAAGAGCGTTAAATATCAAGTTAAATAAGTACACACTAATGTTGTAGTATGACAGTCAATTACTAATAATGTTGTAAACACATTCTATATATTCTAATATAACGTGGTGACATATTTTCCCATCCAATTACGCTCCTGTATGCTGCAATTAGTTTACACATCAAATTCTGATTCTTTTGCTCTGTAATGTTGTATTACACATGTTGCTAGGTAACAGGGCAGACTACCTTGAGAGTCACATTATAATCCTTCAGTGCAATGATGTTAAATGCAGGTGTATATGTTCATACCATAGATCATTTTGATGGTTACATTTCCCTCACAAATTATGATTCTGCTCAAACATTAGGCTAGCTAGGAGGAATTATAGTCAGAAACTCCATTTGAGGGGAAAATGTATTCATTCTTCTCTGCTGCTGTAGTACTGGACTGTGAAAAGAGGACTTTGTGCTGTTGAGAGTTGGAACTGGTTGTGAATCCTGTTAGGGCATTTTTAGGATGGACTGGTCATTATTATACCAATTCCTGGAATGTTTTTATGAACAAATTTCCCTACGGGGACAATAAAGTGTACCTTAACCTTAATGAACTATATCATCAACTTGAGTTACAACTGGGTACAAAGCATGTCTCCTGGTAAGGCTCATGTTGTACCCTGTCCCCGTGTAAAAAAAAAAAAAACCTCAACATGACTTTATTGATAAAGACGTTTTCCTACACTTGAGCAGCTCCACTCGACAGTAAAAACAAATGCAACACGCTTCCGCAGTAGCGCATGTGCAGATTCAACTCAGTGGCTCCGACACAGCTTTGTCCAGAGCCCAAATGTGGTGTTTCCAGGTCAGAATGCGTCTGACATGATTCCATAAAGAGAGGTTCAAACGCGGCGTCGAGGCTTTGCACACAACGCAAAGACATGAGGCAAAACTGTTCCTGTGCACACTAGCTTTAGACACGCCCCTCATACGCAAACTTGGAATAACTAAACATATTTTTGTGACCCGCTCAGATCGACCTCAGGATTAAAAAGTATCAGGAGGATTTAGATCAGATTTATGAAGAAACCTTAACTCATGTTTGGGTGAAGTACCCTCAGAGCCAGGCCCAGTTCCAAAGTGTTCTAAAGTGAACCAGTCCAAACACGGCTGATGTTCACTGCTGAAACAAGGTGCGAGATCAAACGACGTGATTTCAGAAGGGACTCGTTTTGAATTCGTAGTTTTAACTTATTTAAATTAATTTTGTCCATATGTTTTACTTTTTGGATTAGCAAGTCAGTGGCGTCAAATTATAATTTATTTTAGTATAAATAATAATAAAATAAATAACTCTAATTTGAGAATTGAAAAAAAAATCTAAACTGAAAAACTCAAATCAAAATGAATGTTCTGAATTCACGTCATTTTAACTCTCTTTGATGGTGTTTTAAAGTAGACAAATGTACTCGAGTCTCAATGAAAAAGTCCTTAGTCCAGCCAAAGCCTTGGCAGTGGTGTCGGTTTGGTTCCTACAGCAGCGTGTAGTGGAGCCATCCTGTTCACCTGAAACCAAACAGACAGATTTAGAAAGACAAGACGCAGCCCGCGTAAATCTAAAGAGAGTGTTTAGAGAACATTGAAAGATCACTTGTTTAAAGTGCGTATGATTGTTTTTATCATTTTATAGTTTAGACTTTATTAGATGGATGAAACCTACTGTAAATATAAATTATAATTTTACACTGATCAAGTGTCAGTTTGACTGTAAAATGACAGAAGTAGAACATATTGATGACGTCACACTAAAGCAACTCCGAATTCATCCAAATGTTTGGCAAAATTTACAACACACACATTTGTCAAACTCTTTAAACATTAATTCCACAAAATAAAGCAGTTTTCATATTTCAGTTTGTCAAATAATAATTTGAGTTTGGGCTCAGTTGGTACAACATGGTTTTTAGACAACGGTTATGGAATTTCCTGAAGTGATGTCATGATTTATAAGAAGGGAAAAACTATAAAACTAAAAAACTCCAAACTGCGATAAAATGTGTAAAAAAAAAAAAGTATTAACTATAATTATGTTGACCGTGTTTTAGTCAAATGAGTCGAGAGTAGGACTTTCAGCAAACTGCATCTACAAAATGTCGTCACTAGTGTTTTCTGAAGAGCTCCTGAAGTGTTGCGCAGTGAGCAGGGCCTAAAGGAATGCCTGGTAAACAGGACGCTCGAGTTTCCTGGAGGAAGAACCTGCTGTAGAACAATGAAGGAGGCGCAGCCTTATGTCAACAGCACAGTCACAGTTCTGCTTCTGCAACAGTCTGGTTCTTCAACATCTTATACTTCAACACCTGATGTAAACTTACACCTTTCAAATGTCATGGTTCAAAATGCTAGTATTAACACTATAATTTAAAAAAATCATACAACATAGAACAGAACAAATCACAAAAAAAGCATGAGAAAATAAAAAACACACAATCATGGCACATTTAAATTCAAATAAAAGGTCCCACTTAGTCCAAAGCTATCAAAGTTGTCCATTTTGGAATTAAGACTGAATGTCATTGTTCCCATTTGTCTGATGTCTGTTCCCATGTCAGTCCAGTCCTTGATCGTTGGTGACGTTTGTGTCAGCCATTTCTTTGTGATGGCCTTTTCCTGCCACCAAAAGTATGTTCCAAAGGTATCCGTTTATTGTGTCCGTGGCAGGAATTTTAAGACCAAATACATAGTTCTAAAATTGAGAGGGATGGCAATGTAAAAAACAGTCTGCAGTGCGTTGCTAATTTCAGTCAAAAATTTCTGAACAACAGACCGTTCCTCCAAAACATTTAGCATTTCCTTCTGAATATGGGCACTTTGACATGGTGTTATAAAAAAGCATGACACAGACTTCCGGTTATGACACAGACTGACAAGTCGCTCTGCTACATATATTTGCCTTTAAAATCTCCTGTTCACGTGTAGATGCCTACACCCGGAAAAGGAAAGGGAGGAGATGCTTCAGGAACTAAACAATTAAACCTGAAGGACTATACCCTCGAGGGAAAACCGATGTCCCCACAAGCTAATGATGCTAATGCTAGCGCAGCACCAGAGGGCCCCTCCCCACCACACAGCCGAGTCCAGTCCTCGGCAGGGACATCTTGGACCCGCACGGGACGGAAGGGAGAGAGGACATCATTTTACAATAGGTGGTCCTTATGTTACGTGAAATGCAACGAAACAAAACGCCATTGTGGGTTGAAGTCAGAGCTGGGAACAAGCAGCCCAGATTTACCAGAATTGAAGGCGATAAACAGGATCTGAAAGCTGGAGGAGGCGGCGGCGCACGCGGCGCTCAGGCAGAGCAGCATATCTCGGACATTGAAGATGAATTACCGGAGCTGAAAGCCAAGGTGGTTAAATTCCGTGTGGAGAAAAAGAATATGAAAAGAGATATCCTAGATTTGGAGTCCAGGTCCCGCTGGTGCTCAAAACACTAGCAAAGGTAAAAGTGCTCCTCAGAGACACAACAAGCAACAAGAGATGGATCCATCAACGTGAGGCATTGCGAGTTTATGTAATTGTTGCATAAGACGACATTAATGTTGTTTTGAAGAGACTGATGGTTTTTGCGTAACATTTATTTTTAGTATCTGACTTACCGTACTTTTCCGACTTTAAACCGCAACTTTTTCCAATGCTTTGAACCCTGCAGCCCAACAACCGTGAGTCTAATTTATAGATTTTTACTGGCTATGGCCACTGGGGGACACTCTAGCAGGAAGCGCAAGCATTTGACACACTGAAGAAGAAGACGCCAGTGGACAGTGAAAGCACCGAATGTCGTGTTCTCTGTATTTCAAGCTTCAAAATGCTGTGTGCTTTATTACAATCCGACTCATATTCACGGAGAAATTAGTCTAATGAAGAGAACTAGACGCGGACAAACGCAGAGACACACGTGGAGCGAGGACATGCGATATACGGCGGTCTGCAGTTTAGAACCTTCCGCATTGAAATGAGACTCTTGTCCAGACCTGACCCGCGGGTCAAAAGACAACCCTGCATCAGTACCGTGGACCATCTTTCTGTGTAAATATCTCATGTTACACCTTAACACTCACTCGCTCAGCACACGCTCAGGAGCAGATGGACCAGATGTGAAGACACAGGTAAATCAGCTCACACAGAGTCATCAAGGACAGAGAGGACAGCTCAGACGTTTTCCTTGTATGTTAGGCTTCAAAATGCTGTGTTTTATTACAAACTCATTCACTGAGAAATTCGTCTAATTAAATCCGCGGCGCAGCGGACCGCGGTCTCATTCTCATGTTTCTTTTCCGATTTCCGTCATTCAAAGTTCAGTTTGTAGATATTTCTTGTGTGATTCCTCCTATTGCTTTCAGTATTCTTCGGTCTTGTCATTTTTTCAGGATTCGTCTTCAAATTTTCCCTATCTCTTAGAGTGGCGGAATGTTGGTGATTTCGCCAATTTTTTTCAAACGGAACTGTACATAATATGGCCATGCATTAGGCAGTCACTCACAATGGCTTCCTGCCATTACAGTTTCTAGTTGAGTGACGTCGTAGAACTACAATGTAGTACTAAAAGTACTGAATACACTGCATGTACTAGGATGACTAGAATTTTAAAAGTAGAAAAATAAATCTACAAAAAAGACAAATCCGAAAAAAAAAAACACCCCTGGAAACTCAATTACTAGAATTCTAAAAGTACAAAAAAGTACTACATTATAGTACTACATTGCAGTACTACTTTGTGTATATTTTTGTACTTTTAGAATTCTTGTAATCCTAGTACTTCAGTATTTTCATTACTATGTTGTAGTACTTGCTGTAGTACCACGTTATAGTACTACGTTGCAGTACTACATTGTAGTACTTTTTCGTACTTTTAGAATTCTAGTAATTGTGAGTTTCCAGGGGTGTTTTTTTTCGGTTTGTCTTTTTGTAGATTTAATTTTGTACTTTTAGAATTCTAGTCATCCTAGTACATGCATGTAGTAAGTACTTTTAGTACTACGTTGTAGTACTACGTTGTAGTACATTTTTGCATTTTTAGAATCGAGTAATCTAGTACTTGTATTCAGTATTTTCAGTCTTATGTTGTATCGCTACATTGTAGTACTTTGTTGCAGTAGAACTACGTTGTCGTACTGGTACTGCGCTGTGGTACATTTTGTACGTTGAGAATTCTAGTAATCCTCGTACCAAGTCCAAAAGTAGTCTAGACCAGAGCCCCAGGTCTCAGGACCCAAGTATTGCAGTAATGCAAAAGTACATTGAGTACTACCTTCAAAATAAAACAGATTGAACAATCAATGCAATTTAAAACAGATACAGTCAAACTAAGGCACTTCATTAGACACGATTACATTGTATCCAATACTTCAACATCTCCAGTCCCTCAGTTACTACAGACTATTACAGTAATACAGTAGAAGTACATCTAGTACTACCTTCACAATAAAAGCACATTGAACGTTCAATGCAATTTAATACAGATATAGTCAAATTGAGGCACCTTTTGAGAAACAATTCAGTCACAATGTAGTCAACACAATACTCCAACCGCCATTCTCCTCACATGTCTGCTACAGACTATTACAGTAATGCAGTAGAAGTACATCAAATACTATCTTCAAAATAAAAGCACTGTAAAACTATGTTTTGGGGATTTTCCCAATAAAAAGCACTGTACGCTCAGTGATGATCCAAGATGGCGCCACAGACGAGTGCCCTGGCCTTTAGGTGCTCTTTGTTATGTCTGTTTATGTTCGGAAATTGTGTGTCTGTCGTGCTCTTATACCCGTGAAGAGCTCTTGTCCTTCCGAACAACAACTCCTACGGACCTAGTTCCAGTTTTTTTAGT
This sequence comes from Chaenogobius annularis, assembly GCA_015082035.1. Classification (NCBI taxonomy): domain Eukaryota; kingdom Metazoa; phylum Chordata; class Actinopteri; order Gobiiformes; family Gobiidae; genus Chaenogobius; species Chaenogobius annularis. The sequence continues at coordinate 64,046 of BJKM01000767.1, forward strand.
TTCTGCTGCTGAATTAGCCCTTCTTTTGGCTAAAAGAGTGAGACGCCGCAGGCGAGGAAAACGTGCCGGGGTCCTCGTACGGCTCAGGAGACGCGGTACACGGACGCCCTTACCTGGGATTTTTCTCTCCAACGTTCGCTCACTCTCCAACAAAATGGACGAACTGGCGCTGCTGATGAGACGAAACAGAGACTTTTCTTCATCTCCTGTTTTGTGCTTCACGGAGACGTGGCTTAGTGAGCCGATCCCGGACGCGCCCGTACAGATCGAGGGGTTTTGCCTCTTTCGTGCGGATCGTCATAAAGGTCTCTCCGGAGGTAAAACACGCGGCGGAGGAGTCTGTTTTTACATCAACAACGCCTGGTCTTCAGATGTGACTGTGATCTCTAAACACTGCTCTCCTGATCTGGAATATCTCTTCATTAACTGCAAACCATTCTACTCTCCACGTGAGTTTGCCTCATTCATTCTGGCTGTTGTTTACATCCCACCGAGCGCAAACGTGCACATTGCACAGAGCGCGCTCGCGGACCAGAGTGTGGAGCGGACCTTCCCGGACTCCTTGTGTATTATCCTGGGTGATTTTAACAAGGGAATCTCAGCCACGAACTACCAAAGTACAGACAGTTTATTAAAGTCCCGACCAGAGAGCAGAGCACGTTGGATCACTGCTACACAAACAGTCAGTAACGCCTTCCGCGCCGTCGCTCGCGCTGCTCTCGGCTTTTCAGATCACGCCATGGTTCACCTGATCCCCACGTACAGGCAGAGGCTGAAGCTCTCTAAACCTGCAGTGAGGACCTCTAAGAAGTGGACCAATGAGGCAGCGGAGGAGCTACGTGCGTGTTTGGACATTACAGACTGGGAGGTTTTCAGAGCTGCCACAGAGAGTTTGGATGAGTCCACGGACACTGTGACGTCATACATTCGATTCTGTGAGGACAGCATCATACCAACACAAACCAAAGTCACTTTCAACAATGACAAACCCTGGTTCACTCCAAAACTGAGGCAGTTAAGGCAGCAGAAGGAGGCAGCGCACAGGGCTGGTGACAGGGGCGCTTCAAAGACGCAAAGTATGGATTTAGCAAAGAGGTTTCTCGAGCGAGATCATTGTACAATACGCGTCTGAAGCAGCAGTTTCTCTGACAACAACCCCGCCTCCGTGTGGAGGGGCTCCGGCTTCTCACCAACCACCAGCCCTGAGCCCCCCTGCTGCAGACAATCGAAAAACTGGCTGAGCAACTCAACACCTTCTACTCCAGGTTTGATGTGACCACCCCCTCCCCCACGGTGGCCCCCTCGCCAACCCAAACCTGGTCCCCCCACCTCCCTCTCAGTTCAGGAACAGGATGTCACAGGCTATTTCGGAAATCCAACCCCGAAAAGCTGCTGGACAGACAGCGTCTCTGCCGCTACATTAAGACATGCGCAGGAGAGTTAACCCCCGTCTTCACAGACATTTTTAACACCTCCCTGGGGTCATGCCATGTCCCAGCCTGCTTCAAGTCTGCCATCATTGTCCCTGTCCCAAGAAGCCCCGGATCACTGGACTTAATGACAACAGGCCTGTGGCGCTGACGTCTGTAGTCATGAAATCATTTGAACGCCTGGTCTTGCCCCACCTCAAGTCCTTCACCTCCTCCCTGCTGGACCCCCTGCAGTTCGCCTACAGAGCCAACAGGTCTGTAGACGACGCCATCAACCTGGCACTCCACTTCATCCTGCAGCATCTGGACTCCCCGGGAACCTACGCCAGGATCCTGTTTGTGGACTTCAGCTCTGCTTTCAACACCATCCTCCCTGCTCTGCTCCAGGACAACGTCTCCCAGCTCAACGTGCCTGACTCCACCTGCAGGGGAGCACTGACTTCCTGACAGATCGGAGGCAGTGCGTGCGGCTGGGGAAGAATGTCTCAGACACTCGGACTATCAGCACAGGAGCTCCACAGGGCTGTGTACTTTCCCCTCTGCTCTTCTCCCTGTACACAAACTGCTGCACCTCCAGCCACGACTCCGTAAAACTCATCAAGTTTGCGGACGATACCGCCCTCATTGGGCTCATCTCGGACGGGGATGAGTCTGTCTACAGGAGGAGGTGGACCGGCTGGTGTCCTGGTGCCAGCGGTAACAATCTGGAGTTCAACGCCAGAAGACAGTGGAGATGATCGTGGACTTCAGGAAAGCCACAGCCCCCCAGCCCCCCCTCATCATGACAGACTCCCCCCATCACCACCGTGGACTCCTTCCGCTTCCTGGGCACCACCATCACCCAGGACCTCAAGTGGGAGCCCTCCATCAGCTCCCTCATCAAGAAGGCCCAGCAGAGGATGTACTTTCTGCGGCAGCTGAGGAAAGCCAAGCTGCCAGCGCAGATGATGGTGCAGTTCTACACGGCCATCATTGAGTCCATCCTCACCTCCTCCATCACCGTGTGGTACGTTGAAGCCACAGCCAGGACAAACAGAGACTACAGCGCATTGCGCGCTCTGCTGAGAAGGTGACCGGCTGCAGACTTCCATCTCTGCAGGACCTGTACGTCTCCAGGGCTCTGGGACGAGCAGGTCGGATCACAGCTGACCCTTCTCACCCTGGACATGGTCTATTTGAACCACTCCCCTCAGGCAGGAGGCTACGGTCCATCCGGACCAGAACCTCCCGCCACAAGAATAGTTTCTTTCCCTCTGCCGTTGGACTCATGAACACTTCTAAACACCTGTCACTTTAACTGCAAATATTCAACCACTCACTGCACTGTCACTTTCTGCACTCAAACTGTAAATCTAACTCTTGTGTACATAGAAATGCCTATTTTTATTTTTATTGTATAGTCATTTTAAATTGTTTCGTAATGCATGCCCTTTTTGATTGAATACATGTTGTTTTATTATTGCTCAATGTTTTATGTTGCACCTTAAGGCCGAGACAAGTTCCTATGTTTGTGAATTTTGTTCATTGACAATGGCAATAACCTCTTTCTGATTCTGATTCTAAAACTATGTTTTGGAGATTTTCCACAATAAAAGCACTGTAAAACTATGTTTTTGGGTTTGTCACAATAAAAGCTTTCTAAAGCAATGAATTTTAGTCCAAGTCCATCACAGTGCTACTATAGCCTATTGCAGTAATGCAGTAGGAGTACATTGAGTACTACCTTCACAATAAAGCACTGTAAAAAAACATTTTGGGGATTTTAATAATAAAAGCACTGTAAAACAACTGTTTTGGGATTTTCACAGTAAACGCACTGTAAAATAATGTTTTGGGGATTTTCACAGTAAAAGCACGGTCAAATTATATTTTGGGGATTTTCACAGTAAAAGCATTGTACTTGTGAACATGTGGTTTGCATTTCTGCTTTGCGTACTTTTTTAGAGTTTTATATTATTTCTGTATTCTCTTTTGCAATTAAACAGTATTTCTAAGAATGTTTGTGCTTGTTTTCTCGTACTTGCAGTCTATTCGGTATTTTTAGTACTGTTAGTACTATGTTGTAGTACTACATTGTAGTACTTTTAGAATTCTAGTAATTGTAAGTTTCCAGTTTTTGGTTTTTCTTAGGTTTTCTTTCTCGGGTTTGGTGTTTTGTAGATTTTTAAAAAAAAATTTAGACGTTTTTGGACTTGTAGTTTTCATTTGCAGGTAATTTTTGCTGTTCGTCGATAGTTTCGCAGAATTTTTTTGTCCAATATTATTTCATATATTTTCCACATGAATCCAGATTTTCTGCAGTTTTCACAGGTCACAGTTTTTTCAAATGCTTCCCATAAAAACATTACAAAACAAGTAATTTGGGTTTTACACAATAAAAGCGCTGTAAAACCATGGTTTTGGGTTCCAGTCCTCCACAGTGCTACTATAGGCTATTGTGGTAATGCAGTAGAAGTACATTGAGTAATACCTTCAAAATAAAAGCACTGTAAAACAAGGCATTTGGGTTTTTCAACAATTAAAGCACTGTAAATCAACGTTTTGGGTTTTTCAAAATAAAACCACTTTCAAACAACATTTCTGTGATTTTCCAATATAAAACGACTTTCAAACTTTTTTTTGGGGTGTTTTCAAAATGAAACTAATTTGACTTTTCCGTAAATCATCTTCCAAAGGTTCTGCTGTCACTCGCAATGGCTGGAAGCCATTGCACAGTTTCTAATTATAAACTGCTCCTGCTTTATTTGTGAATAAATTTTGACTGTTTAAAAAGGACAAATACCTACATTCATATTCTAATATTAATCATATTAACAATGTTGATGTCTTTTTACAACGCCATTTAAAGCGTTTAAGACGTTCTTTTACTTTAGGCGTGTCTAAATTCATAAGCTAATTTCTTTGTGAATATGTGTCGGATTGCAATAAAACACACATCATTTTACAGCTTAACGTGACTCTGGAGGCGAAGGGAAGATAAAAATACTTGATTTCTCAAGTGCAGATCCGTGGTCAGCAGTTTAGTGCTTTCAGGAACATTTCCTGTTGTCCATTTCATTACGTTGCATATATTTCAATGCTCAGTCTGGGCTATTTTTAATAGACATGAAATGGGTTGAAAGAATAGATGCCATGGAATATTAAACAGCACGACGCGGAGTCTAGAATACCACGACGCATAACAGAGTGGTGTTCTAGACGTTGCCGTGACCTCAGCTGTGACCCCAGCCATGACCCCAGCCTTGCCGGGAACGTTCCTGACCTGTACTTGACGTCGAACAGCGTAGAGTCATCGTCCTCGTCCTGGTCTTGGTTTAGCGGGGCCATCTCCACGCGCTCGCCCGGCGTCGTGATGATGTCGTACTTTCGGGTTTTTCTGATCCGCCTGCCTGACCTGGATGATGGAGACACACTGAGGATCATTGCAGAAAAACAAAATACCATGTTTAAACTGGCTAGTGGCTTCTTTTTGGCTCAGCAACATTATTTTTAGACGCACATTTCTGATGGATTTCCTTAATATAGTCTGATTATATTAAATCATTGAATTCCCAAGAAATATTGGCACTTTTCTCTTGCAGAAGGATATTCCTCTGTATTCATATCAAATACAGGGCCCCCAGGGCCCAAGACGGCATCCATTCAAGTCAATGACAGCTGCTCGTTGGCGCATGTCCTAGTTAGCCTTTAGCAGCTAGGTACACGGTGGGCCGGAAGTTATGCAGGATCGTGTACCATGTGAGAGCGAGAGTTACTAGAGCTGCGCAGAGGCCAGTGCGAGCTAAAGCGAAATATTGAAATACTGGTTTTAAGGGAAAAAAGTGAATGAGCTGACAAAAGGCGGTATTGAAGTAGATCCATGGTGCGCACGGAGCGAGGAGCGAGCCCGCTGTCACTGCATAATCATAAAATCAAGCCGGTTCACCCATGGATCCATTCAAATATGGGGTTTACCCTAAAGTCTGGTGGTCTGGGCTAATGCTGTTGTGCCGCTTCTTTACTTTTAAATTCAAATCAATTCAATTTATTTTTGTAACTTAGACCCTCCTTCTCGACGGGAAAAACTACCAAACCTCTTTGGGAAAAAGTTGAAACCTGGAGAAGTTCCAGAGAGAAGGACAGATCCGACTCCCTCGGACGGACAGGAGGACTCGCCTCAATTTGCAGATACACGGTGGAGCTGGACCCACTCAGGAGGAGAACCAAATATATTGCATCAAAACTTTTGATTATTAATGCAATTTTGTTTTCATACGTCAATTTATTATATTGTAGACATAGTGCTAAACTCACAATTAAATGTTGTTATAATATTGAATGTATGATAGTCAAATTATTTTCTTTTTATTTTACATTTAAATGTTTTTTTTAAATTAACAACATATAAACAACATATAAAACAAACATAAACAAGACCAGAGAAAAAACAGACATAAAATCAATAACAGTATACATCCAGCAAAAAATAAAACAAAAGTAGAGAAAATCATGGCACACTAAACCAAATGAAATTGTCCCATTTAGTCCACAGTCTCAAACTGATTCATTTTCAAATCAAGTCCGAAAGTAATTTTTTCCAAGTTACAAATGTCCAGTATAATGTCAGTCCAGTCCTTGATTGCATTTTGTGTCGTCCATTTTTTGTTAGAGCCTTTTTCTCTGCTGCCAGGAGGATGCTCCAGAGATAACTGCTGGTTGTGTCCATGGCAGGAGTCCTGAGGCCCAAATACATAGTTCTGAAGTCCAGTGGGATGGTGATGTCATAAATTGTCTGTAAGGTAAGGCTTTATTGATCTCAGTCCAAAACTTGTGAACAAACAGGACAATCCCAAAACACATGATAGTGGTTTGCCTCCTGCTGCCACATCCTCTCCAACAGTCTGCATTTCCCTGTGAGTAATGGGCACTTTGAGATGGGTTATAAAGAAGGGAGACACACTTTTCCAACAGAATTCCCTCCAAACATGCGACTTTGTGGTTCTCCACTGAGAGGTACATATACTTTCCCACTCTTCATCAGCCAGAACAAAGTGACCCTCTCTTTCCCATTGACCCTTAATATAATCAGTAGAGTGAGTGCTCAAATTGTTAATACATTTGTACAATTTAGATATTAATCCCCTTGAAAGTTCTGATTTAATGAATATCAGTCAAAGGGTCTGATGGTAATCATTCTTTTTGATTTCTTGATTATAATAACTCTTATTTGTAAATACCTATAAAAGTCCTGTTTCTCTAAGTCAAAGGATTTTCAACTCATCAAAGCTCTTCAGATGATTCTCCTTTACAATCTGGTAAAAGACCTTTATACCTTTTGTTGTCCAGACTTTAAATCTTGAGTCTGTGCTGTTAGCTGTGACATTTTGACCATAAGCCAATTTAGAATTTTAACATCTTTGTTTAGTTTGTGTGTCTTGATCAGCTCCTTCCATGTTGTAAGAACAGACTTTACCCAGGGTTTCTCCACTCCCCAAAATGACTCAACCGTCTGTCATCTGCCAGTAAGGCCTGTACAGGAACCCCGTCACCACATTAATCTCAATATTCTTCCATTGAGCTTCATATTCTGGGTCACACCAGTTTAGCATGACTCTGATCTGATCTGAAACAAAGTAATTTTCAAACAAGATAAACCCCAGCCCCCTTTCTCTTTTGATAATTGTAAGGTTTCGAATCGGATACGTTTTTTTCCCCCTGCCATATAAATCTTGAGATTATTCCACTCAAACAGCCGGTTGGGCATGGAAACTGGAAAAGTCTGGAAAAGATAGAGAAACCTGGGAAAAATATTTTTATAGTTTCAATTCTTTGACTTAGACTCGAGAAGGGGATAAGGTTCCATTTCTCAAGATCTTTTTTATAGTAGTAAAAAAGGGGGGTATAATTTTTTGTAGGTCTCTATGGAGGACCCACACCTAAATATCTTAGAGATTCTGTTTTGTCATTTAAATGGGTAAGTTCTTTTTAAACGTCAGAGGGGGGCGCCAGTGAGAGATTTAATTTGTATCCAGACATTGGAACCAACTTCTTGAAGAAATGCATCACATTGGGTATGGACATTTCTGGTTTGGTCAAATACAATAGAACATCATCTGCACTAGGCCATTTTATCAGATGACCAGTGATTTTAATTCTTGATATTGGACCATCGTAAAGAGCACCAATATTTTGTATAATTAAATCGTCACTTTCTCCGCATCCAAACTAATTATTATGGTTTTATTTGTTGTTTTTGTATATGATCCATTATGTGTCTTATGTTGTCTTGTGTCTGTCATTTGGTAATAAATCCTGTGTGATCATTATGGATTATATTTGGGAGTATTTGGGAGCCCATTCTTTTGGACATAATTGAGGTATAGATACAATACTCCACATTCAGAATAGAAATGGGTCTGTATGAGGCACATTCCAGTCGGTCCTTCCCCTCTTTTGGTATTAAGGATATGATGGCCTCTTTCCAACTACGAGGGTCTGAGTTTCTTTAAGTGCCCAGTCAGAAGTTGCCAAAGGGAAGGAGTAAGTGTGTCTTTTAAAGCTTTATACCACTCTGAGGTGAACCCATCGCTCCCCGGAGATGTATTATTCTTTAATCTTTTTGATTGTGCTTTGTATTAATTAAACTATCCTAATTTTTTAGTATGTTCTTCTGCTAGAACAGGCAAATTGAGGGTGTCCAGAAAGGAATTTATTTTGTCTTCTTTATCGTCTGGAATTTTCGAAAAAAGTTTTTTATAGAAGGATTCAAATGCTGATTGAATGTGGTCTCGTTTGGTTAAGATTACATCACTTTGCCCGTCCTGTATTTAAAAAATCGTTCTTTCAGCTTGTTATTTTTTAACTTTCCAAGATAGTAATTTACAAATTTTGATCCACTCTCATAATATCTTTGTTTGGTAAAGAGCATTTTCTTAACTATTTTCTGTGAATTGAGATCATTCATTTCTCCTCTTTTCTTTTTAATTTCTTGTAGCATTTTAGGACACCCCTTTTTGGCATGGTTTTCCTCCAATAATTAAATGTTTTCTTGCAGATCATTTAGCTTTTCCCCCCTTTGTTTCTTTTTTTCTGAGGCCATAGCTATAATGTGTCCTCTCAAGACTGCTTTGGAAGCATCCCAAAGGATGAGCTGTCCCCAGTATCATTTTCTTCCAGATAATTTGCTGGATATTTTTTCCTTAAACAAAGGGTTGTTAAACATTGACATTGAACCTCCAAAGTGTGTTTTTTTGTCTTTCCTCCAAATCCACAGAGATGTAGATAGGAGCATGGTCACTTAGGTCTATTGTGCCTATATCTGCTTCAGTGATTTTGGATCCGTCTTTATTGAGAATAAAAAAGTAGTCTATTCTGGTCTATACACTCTATTCTGGAATAGAGTGTATGTGGATTTGAAAAATGGGTACACTGGCGTGCCCTAGGGTTCCTTCCCCTCCATATGTCAATCAACCCTATAGTTTTTCAATAAGAGATGGAACTTCTTGTTAATTGTTCCTCCAGGGCCTCTTGAGTTTGACACGTCCAGTGTAGGCTGAATGTGAAGATTCCAATCGCCGCCGCAAATTAGGGTTCTCTCAGAGTGGTTTAAAATCGGGTCCATGACATCAGCATAGAAAGTGATATCGCCCCCTGGTGGAGCATACACATTTAAAAAGGGAGAAAACCTTTCCTTTAATGTTAATTTTAACCAGTACATATCTGCCTTCTTTATCCTTACATTCAAAACTCTGTTCAAAAACTATTAGATTTGAGATCAATATTGCAACTCTCCTATGTTTGCCTAAGTATGATGAATAATAGGATTTTTTACAACAGAATTTCGTTAGTTTTTGATGTTCGGTGCCATTCAAGTGGGTCTCTTGTAAAAATATAATAATCTATTCTTTCTCTTTTCATTTTTGTCAAAATTCCTGTTCGTTCTATTGGATTAAGTATGTCATTCACATTGAAGGATGCTACTGGTAACACTTCTGATGCCATTGGGTTGGTTGTATTGATCTCACCGTTGACAATTTTCGCACATTTTTAATCTCTCTGGTCGAAAACAACAAACACACAAGAGCCATAGGAACACAGAACATCTGAAAAGGTAAAAAAGAAAACAAACGGGTTCATGCTAGAAACAGGCATTGAACACAAAACAGATTGCAAAAGGGAGGGAAGTCCAATCCTAATGAAGGGCCCCCCAAAAAACTCCTTGGCACTCCTGAAACCAATCCTCAAAAGGAACTGGATATGTAAGACCCCTGGCTCACCACGTCCCCCTGCTGCACGCTGCTTATTCTTTCAATTTCCCACAAGCCCAATCTCCTACATTTGACACCTCGATGAGTAGATGTATTGAGTTATGTACAAAAGCAGACAGCCACCAGGGGGCATAAAGTCTGATGTTAAGAACTAAAAAAATCAGATCATTAGTCTCTTCAAATGACCACAACCCGAAGTCACATGCCCCACGCTGGTGGCTTCATCCTCCTTCCTTCACACGGTCATTGAGAAACCTGAGGCCTGATTATGAGGTTTCTTAATGGCCGTGTGAAGGAACGTGTCTTGAAGGCTGCAAGGGTTAAAGGAGACCTCCAGTACAAAGGTAAGCACGTCCTCTTTAATCCAGATATTCCATACGAGGTTCACCAACAACGGAAGACGTTCTACCACATCTGTGATGAGCTCAGGAAGAGAAAACTGAGACATGGATTCTCTTTCCCCGAGACTCTTCTGGTGACTTTTGAAGGTAAAAAACCATGTACTCAGAACACCAGGAGAAGCAGAAGTACTCCAAAGGAAGATGCAAAGCACGATACAGCCATTTACATCTGCGTAATATAGCCCAAATCAGATAAATCTTGCCTACTTTGCAGCGTGTCCTAAAAGCTCTATAAAAAAAGCTTTCAACTGGTTCAAAATGCAGCTGCAAGATTACTAACAGGAACTAAAAGAAGAGAGCACATTACGCCGGTGCTGGAGTCTCTTCACTGGCTCCCTGTTGAGTTTAGAATCAAATTCAAAATCCTCCTCCTGACTTACAAAGCCATAAATGACCTGGCCCCATCCTACCTCAAAGAGGCTATAGGACCTTATCATCCAAGACAGAGCACTTCACTCTCAAAATGCTGGACTTCTGGTGGTCCAAGGGTCTCTAAAAGCACAGTAGGAGGTAGAGGCGTTTAGCTCCCAAGCTCCTGTGTTGTGGAATCAGCTCCTGTCCATGTTAAAGAGGCCGACACAGTCTCTTCATCTAAGACCAGGCTTAAAACGGTTCCTCTTTGAAATGGCTTTTGGTCAGGCCAGTTAGGAACAGAAATAAAAGCCCTACAGTTTCCAGCTATGCTGCCCTAGGAGCAACTATACTGGGGAAGTATGGCAGCTTGAGCACTATCCTCTGTTTCTACTACTTTTCTATAACAACAATTATTTAATATTTAAATTTCACTTGCAATTTGTTCATCGCTTTTCTCTTCTACTTCTCCCACTTCCCCGACGGGAGTGGAGCAGGCACATCGAACGACCCTGTGGATCCAGATGCTCCTCAACTGCCTGGAGAAACGGTCCTCATACTCCATACGAACGGTTCTTCATTCGGCCTCGAAGAATTGGTTCTCTCCTCGTAAGTGGGTCGTTTGCCTCCCACCGTGTATCTGCAAATTGAGGCGCGGTCGTCCGCCTGTCCATTCGAGGGAGTCGGATCTCTCCTTCACTGTGGAACTCCTACAGGTTTCTACTTTTTCCCAAAGAGGTTTGGTAGTTTTTCCTGGCCGAGAAGGAGGGTCTAAGGACATTGGATGCTGATGATTACCAAGTCCTGATGTAAACACTATTTATTCTGTTTTTATTCTATTTTTTCCACTGTAGCCCCTTGAGGCAACGGCTGTTGTGATTTGGGCGTTACAAAAATAAATTCAATCAAATTGAAATTGAAAGCAAAGAAAAATGAACAGTACAGAGGATGGAGCCACCGACGTGGGGCATGTGAGTTCGGGTTGTGGTCACATGGTGATACATTTCTTTTAATTTGATGAGACTAATAATCTGATTTTTGTTCATCAGACTTTATGCCCCCTGGTGGCTGTCTGCTTTTGTACATAAACTCTGTGACTAAACACATCTACTCATCAAGGTCAAATGTAGGGGATTGGATTTGTGGGAAATTGACAGTATAAGCAGAGTGCAGCAGGGGGACGTGGTGAGCCAGGGGTCTTATATATCCAGTTCCTTCTGAGGATTGGTGTCAGGTGTGCCTGGTCAGTTTTCTGGGGGTCCCTTCATTAGGATTGGAATTCCCTCCCTTTTGCGATCTTTTTTGATTGGGTTTTGTGTTCAATGCCTGTTTCTAGCGTGAACCCTTTTTGTTTTCTTTTTAACCTTTTCAGTTGTTCTGTGTTCCTATGGTTCTTGTGTGTGTTTGTGGTTTTCCAGAGAGATTAAAAATGTGCAAAAGTTGTCAACGGTGAGATCAATACAACCAACCCAATGGCATCGGAAGTATTACAAGAAGAATCCTTCAATGTGAATGACATACTGAAAATTAAATAAAAATTTTAAAAAACAAAACAATTCTGACAAAAATGAAAAAAGAATAAACATTATATATTTACACAAGACACATTTGAATGACACTGAACATCAAAAACCAACAAAATTCTGTTATAAAAAAATCGTATTATTCATTATACAGAGGCAAACATAGAAGGGGAGGTGCAATATTGGTTTCAAACTGAATAGTTTTTTGAACAGAGTTTTGAATGTAAGAATAAAGAAGGCAGATATGTACTGGTTAAAGGGAATATTAATGGAAAGGTTTTCACTCTTTTAAATGTCTATGCTCCATCAGGGAGTGATATTGCTTTCTATGCTGATGTCATGGACCCGATTTGAAACCACTCTGAGGGAACCCTAATTTGTGGTGGAGGTGGCAGTAGCTCTGTGGTAGAGTGCTCGTCTTTTGTGTCTAACTCAAGACTCAAGCCCGGAGGACCAATTAACAAGAAGTTCCGTCTCTTACTGAAGACTATAGGACTGATTGACATATAGAGGGAAATGAACCCTAGGCCACGCCAGTGTACCCATTTTTTTCAAATCCACATACACTCAATTCCAGAATAGAGTGTATAGACCAGAATAGACTACTTTTTTGATCTCAATAAAGACAGATCTAAAATCACTGAAGCAGATATAGGCACAATAGACCTAAGTGATCATGCTCCTATCTACATCTCTGTGGATTTGGAGGAAAGACGAAAAACCACACTTTGGAGGTTCAATGCCAGCATGCTGCTTAATGACCCTTTGTTTAAGGAAAAAATGTCCAACAACATTAAAACTTATCTGAGGAAAATTATACTGGGGAAATTTCTCCACCCATCCTTTGGGATGCTGCCAAAGCAGTCTTGAGAGGACAAATTATGGCCATAGCCTCCGAAAATAAGAAACAAATGGAGAGAAAAATAAATTATCTGCAAGAAAACTAAAAATTCTTGTGGAAAACGATGCCAAGAAGGGGTGTCCTAAAATGCTACAAGAAATTAAAAAGGGGAGAAATGAATGATCTGACTTTACAGGAAATACTTAAGGAAATGCTCTTTACCAAACAAAGATATTTCGAGACTGGATCAAATTAAATTACCATCTTGGAAACTTAAAAAACAACAAGCTGAAAGAACAATTTTTAAAATACGGGACAGGCAAAGTGATGTAATCTTAACCAAACAATCGTTTTATGAAAAACTTTTTTTTCTAAAATTCCAGACAATAAAGAAGACAATATAAATTCCTTTCTGGACACCCTCAAATTGCCTGTTCTATCAGAAGAACAAAATAAAAAATTAGGAGCTGAAATAACAGTTTTGGAAATATAAAGCGCAATAAAAAGATTAAAGAATAATACATCTCCGGGGAGCGATGGGTTCACCTCAGAGTGGTATAAAGCTTTAAAAGACACACTTACTCCTTTCCTTATGGCAACTTCTGACTGGGCACTTAAAGAAACTCAGACCCTCGTAGTTGGAAAAGAGGCGCATCATATCCTTAATACCTAAAGAGGGAAGGACCGACTGGAATGTGCCTCATAACAGACCCATTTCTATTCTGTATCTCGTTTATAACACCTCAATTATGTCCAAAAGAAATGGAACAAATACTCCCAATCTTAATCCACAATCATCAGAAAGGATTCATTACCAAACGACAAACACAAGACAACATAAGAAGAATCTTTACACAGAATGAGCCAAATACAAAAACAACAAAAAACAAAGCTGTAATAATAAGTCTGGACGCTGAAAATGCTTTTGATTCTGTTAGTTGGCCATATCTATTCAAAACGGGCTAAACAAAATTTAAAATCGATGATCTAATTATAAAGAATATTGGGGCTCTTTATGATGGTCCAACATCAAGAATTAAAATCAAAATGGTCATGTGACAGCGTCCACTGACTCTGGAAAAAGGGGTCAGGCAGGGCTGTGCCTGGTCTCCCCTCTTGTTTGCTTTGTATTTGGAACCATTGGTCCAATTTATTAGACAATTAAAAACAATTCACGGTGTTACAATTGATGGGACGGAACATAAAATGGCCTGCTGTAGATGATGTTCTATTGTATTTGCCACACCAAACCCACCAACCCAAAACACCAACCCAGAAAAATGTCCATACCCAATGTGACGAATTTTCTTCAAGAAGTTGGTCCAATGTCTGGATACAAATTAAATCTCTCATTGGCGCCCCCCTCTGATGTTTAAAAAAGTCTTACCCATTTCAATGTAATCTCTAAGATATTTAGGTGTGGTCCTCCATAGAGAGCCTAACAACAATGATGGAGAAAAATTATAACCCCCTTTTTACTACTATAAAAAAAAAAAAAGTCTTTTCCAGACCTCTTTCCAGTTTCCATCCCCCAACCGGCTGTTTGATGAGTGGAATAAAAGCGATCTCAAGATTCATATGGCAGAGAAAAAAAAACGTATCCGATTCGAAACCTTACAATTATTAAAAGAGAAAGGGGGCTGGGGTTTATCTTGTTTGAAAGATTACTTTGTTTCAGATCAGATCAGAGTCATGCTAAACTGGTGTGACCCAGAATATGAAGCTCAATAGAAGAATTATCGAGATGCTGTTGTGCTGGGGGTTCCTGAACAGGCCTTTACTGGCAGATAAACAAACGGTTGAGTCGTCTGGGGAGGTGGAGAACCCCTGGGTAAAGTCTGTTCTTACAACATGGAAGGAGCTGATTTCAAGACACACAAACAAAGATGTTAACATTTTAAATTGGCTTATGATCAAAATGTCACAGCTAACAGCACAGAACTCAAGATTTTAAAGTCTGGACAAACAAAAGGTCTAAAGGTCTTTTTACCAGATTGTAAAGGAGAATTCAATCTGAAGAGCTTTGAGTTGAAAGAATCCTTTGACTTAGAGAAACAGGACTTTTATAGGTATTTACAAATAAGGAGTTTATTATATACCAAGAAATCAAAAAGAATTGATGACCATCAGAGCCCTTTGACTGAAATAATTGTATCAAAGCATACAAATCAGAGCTTTCAAGGGGAATTAATATCTAAATTGTACAAATATGTATTAACAATCTGAGCACTCACTTTACTGATTACATTAAGGGTAAATGGGAAAGAGAGGGTCACTTTGTTCTGGCTGCATGAAAGAGTGGGAAAGTGGGACGTTTTTTTTTGGGTTAATTTCTGTTTTTAGTTTCATTGATTTATGATGTCTTTTTTTCTCTCTCTGTTTACACTCTCTGGTCTTGTTTTGTTTATTTTTTTTATATGTGTTTTTGTTTTTCATAAAGTTGAAAAAATTTTCCTATTTATTTTTAATGTAGTTATAGTGGCTGTGCTTTTAGGTGCAAAACCTTGGTCATAAGCCAACCAGTTGTTTAGTTGTATATATAAATATATAACAATATGCTACAAAATAAATGGAAAGAATCCAACCGCATATTCAAATGTATATTGTGGGTTTCAGCTTCCTGTTTACAACATTTTGAGAACGTTTTTCCATTCAAGAGATCTAATTATTTTGTATGTACATTTGAATTGCTAACTGGTCCCTAATTTTTCAACATTCTGAAACCCACGGATAAAGTATGAACTTGCTGGTCTGAGTCTGCGTCGGGGAGCGGGTCTGGCGGTCAGCGGGTCTGGGTGTGCGGTCTGAGCGGCGGGTCTGAGCGGGTCTGTGCGGGTCTGTGCGGGTCTGTGGGGTCTGTGCGGGTCTGAGTGGGTCTGAGCGGGTCTGAGCGGGTCTGAGCGGGTCTGAGCGGTGTCTGTGCGGGTCTGAGCGGGTCTGTGCGGGTCTGTGCGGGTCTGTGCGGGTCTGTGCGGGTCAATGATGTTTTTTTTATCAGGACTGTGGCTCGAAAGACCTCAGATGTTCCCAAAGGCAGCATTGACTGGTACTTCTTCCTCTGGAGCCCTCTCGTGTGCAGGCTGAGGATTGTTCTCCAGCACAGAAGAGTCATCAATGTGGCCGCTTACCTGACCACTTTGACGAGCAGACACACCACGAGCGCAGCGGTCAGCAAACACACGAAAAACACGCCCTTCTTGAGCGACGGCAGGTACGTCATGAGCGTGGAGATCCTGGAGCCCACGGCCGCGCCTGTGGCGTTACGAGCCGGCTCGTGCCCCTGCCCGCTGAGGAGGATGGACGCGGTGGAGGAGTTGAGGTGCGCGGCGGCCGTGGAGGAAGAAGAGGACGGATCATGGCTCAACTCCGCGTTGACGCACCACGCAAACGCGGCGATCACCGTGAACGCAAGCGCGAGACTGTGCCGAAACATTTTGCCCGCATGAAATGAAATCATGATTGTTGATGAACTGCGAGTGACGTGAAACAGCTGTCACATTCAGCAGCTCGAACAGGTCCAAAACACCGCCGTCATCGGAGCGTCCAGGCCCGTGCGTCGTAGCGCGTGTAGCGTTCACCGTGCTCCTCCGGTCAGCGGGGAACAGCGGGGAACAGCGGGGAACAGCGGGGTCAGCGGGTCAGCGGTCGGTGTGCTCCGTGGTGCCTGCTCTCGTGGTGAGAGCGGGAGATGTGAGAGGAGCTCTACAAGATCGCGACACTGCGTGACGTGCGTAGAGGCGCGCTGACGTCACACGCGGAACACACGCTGCGTACGTGGAAAAGCCATGGATGGGAAAAGCAGACCCTCGTCAATGCCCTCACCTTGTGGAAGAAAATGGAACTGTAGGACTACCCATCAAAGTACAACGAACAGCAACATTTACCAAACTGTTTAGCCAGTGCCACGCCCATGAAGCGAATCTCTTCCAAATCCAGAATGCAACTGAAACAACTATTGACTCTGCAAATTATTTTACATATAAAAAGCAGTTTCAATAACCAACATCTAGAGCCCCAATATTTGTTTTATTATTAAATCATCTATTTTAAATTTGTTAACAATCTAAATAAATAAGTCCGGCTAACAGAATCAAAGCGTCCAGACTTATTATTACAGCTTTGTTTTGTTGTTTTTGTACTTGGCTCATTCTGTGTAAAGATCGTCTTATGTTGTCTTGTGTTTGACGTTTGGTAATGAATCCTGTCTGATCATTGTGGATTAAGTTTGGAACACATATTTTCATAGTATCTTTGTTTTTGTTTTTTTAAATCTTTCCTGTGAGTCCAGGTCATTAATCTCACCCATGTCTTTTTAATTTCCTGTAGCATTTGAGGATCCTTGTTTTGGGCATGTTTAGCCTCCAACAGCTTTAGTTTGTTCTGCCAGTCGTTTAAATTTTTTCTTGCCTTAGTTTCTTTTTGACTGAGGCAACCAGCAATGACACTGCCCCTTTACTATTGTTCGTTTTCCTCTACACACGTCTCAATGTCCTTTGTCATCATTTTTACAAATTGTGGGTCATTGAGTCGACAAGCATTACATCTCCAAAGTGTGTTTTTTGCTTCAGTTCCAGCTCGAGAGTGATGTAAACAGGAGCATGATCACTTAGATCTAGTGTACCTATGTCTGCCTCTGTCATTTTAGACCTATCTTTGTTGAAAATAAAAAAGTAGTCTATTCTAGTATAGATCGTATGAGGGTTGGAAAAATGTGTATATTGGTGGACATTAGGATTCATCTCTCTCCAGATACCAATCAACCCCACATTATGTATTAATGTACGAAATGTATTATTTATAGATTTACCAGTACTTTGTGGGCTTGAGACGTCCAATATCGGCTGAACATGTAAGTTCCAGTCTCCGCCACATACAAGGGTTCCCTCAGAGTGGCATTAACATTAAAAGCTGCTATTTGTAACTTTTCAGATGCCATTGTATTAAACATGTTGACATTATTCTTGTAACTCTGCCCTTTCTACACAGCTGGTCAAACACAACACACAAACATAGGAACCACAATGACAGAACACATTAGAACAAACAAAATGCAAAAAATAAGAGCTCATGCAAAAAAATGCACAGATCTCACAAGCTGATCCAAAAAGAGATCAGAGGGTGGAGGAAAAAACGAAAACAAAAAAATGGCTTTAGTCCCTTGATTGCACCCTATATTTCCAAACATGTTATTTCAGCTCCTAACATTTTATTTTGTTTTGGCTAAATCGTGGTAACGCTTTGGCTAAATTGTGGTAAAGTTTTGGCTAAATCGTGGGAACAAATCCAATTTGGTAGGAACGAAATAGTAATTTGAGACCAAAAATGAGAAACTCTCTGCACATCCCGCTCCTAATGTCACCGGAAGGGCTCTGCACAATCCAACTCACATTCACGGCTTAGACTGGACGCGAAGATACAAGTGGAGCCCAGACATGCGATATGGCGGCAGGCATTTTACAGCACGCCCCAACTCGACCCGGGGGTCAAATCACAACCAGCATTAGTTCCAGTTGCTGCTTAGCAGTCTTGCTCAAATAAATCTAAATACAAAATATATCAGGGTGGAGGTTAAGTTATTGATGGATAATCACTGGCAGCATGTCACGACTTCTACGTACGCCGTATATACGTGTTTATAAAAGTACGTGTTTTCGTTTTAAAGCTAAAGGCTAACATCAGTGGCGTGCGGTGACATTTTCATTCAGGCAGAAAGACAAGTTGTCACGATACTACAATTTCAAACTCGATTTCGATACAAAGGAAAATACTTGATTATCTAGATTAAATTGCTCTTTTGACGTGAACAATGGCAGGTGCAATGATGAATTTCAAAAATGAATGAAATTGGCTTACACGGACTGCATCAACTCAGTTTGGCGCTGCCAGTATTATTGTTCTCAAAGTGTGAAATTAGCCAACTCACCTCATCTCAAATGCATCAATTGACCCCAATTATTGGAATATTTTGAAGGAGCGGCATATTACAGCTTTAGTACTACGGCTAACTACACAAAACATTTGTGTGAGCGAGAGACTCAATAACAGCGTACTGTTCAGACAGATGCACTTAGTGTAGTTGGTCCAAAAACAGCCACCGATTCACTTCATAAAATGTCCATTATTCCTTTTTGTCGGGGATGTTGTTTGCTTCATAAAATAGTGTTGAGTCAGAGGTGCCAGGTTCAAAACTCTCAATTTGTTCTGGGGGGTCAAAAAATGTATGAAAATTTACCCTTTAAATGGGGTTGTAAAAAATACCACAACATTTTTAATATGATTAATATTAGAATATTAATGTAAGTATTTGTCATTTAAACCATCAACGATTCATTCAGAAATAAGTTTAAATTACAAATACACTTCTTTTTTTTTTTTTTTTTTTTACAGTGCAATCATGTTTTGAACAAAATAACCAAAGGCACTGTATTATCAACAAATACAGTCAGACACTTAAATGATCACTGGTTCACAATTCAATTCAATTCAATTTTATTTTTGTAACGCCCAAAATCACAACAGTAGTGGTCTCGAGGGGCTACAGTGGAAAGAAAACAAAACAAAATAAACAGTGTTCATAAGGACTTGGAAATGTCCCAGCGTCCTGTGTCCTTAGACAGATGTCCCAAGCCCCCCTGTCCTTGAACCCTCCTTCTCGGCCAGAAAAAAACTCCCAAACCTCTTTGGGAAAAAGTAGAAACCTGTAGGAGTTCCACAGTGAAGGAGAGATCCGACTCCCTCGGACGGACAGGAGGACGCGCCTCAATTTGCAGATACACGGTGGAGCTAGACCCACTCAGGAGGAGAAACCAATTCTCCAGGCAGATGAAGAACCGTTCGTATGGAGTAGAGACCGTTTCTCCAGGCAGATGAGGAGCATCTGGATCCACAGGTCCTCGATGTGCCTGCTCCACTCCCGTCGGGGAAGTGGGGAGAAGAAAGAAGGAAAAGCGATAAACAAAATGCCAGTAAAATTAAATATTAAATATTGTTTGATAGAAAAGTAGTAGGAAACAGAGGATAGTGGCTCAAGCTGCCATACTTTCCCCAGTATAGTTTTTTGCTCTAGGGCAGCAGGAGCTGGGGAACTGTAGGTTTTTATTTCTGTTCTCTAACTGGCCTGACCATAAGCCATTTCAAAGAGGAACGTTTTAAGCCTGGTCTTTAGATGAAGAGACTGTGTCGGCCTCTTTAACATGGAACAGGAGCTGATTCCACAACACAGGAGCTTGGGAGCTAAACGCTCTACCTCCTACTGTGCTTTTAGAGACCCTTGGGACCACCAGACGTCCAGCATTTTGGGAGCGAAGTGCTCTGTTTGGATGATAAGGTCCTATAGCCTCTTTGAGGTAGGATGGGGGCCAGGTCATTTATGGCTTTGTAAGTCAGGAGGAGGATTTTTGAAAATTTGATTCTAAACTCAACAGGGAGCCAGTGAAGAGACTCCAGCAACCGGCCTAATGTGCTCTCTTCTTTTAGTTCCTGTTAGTAATCTTGCTGCTGCATTTTTGAACCAGTTGAAAGCTTTTTATGGAGCTTTTAGGACACGCTGCAGCAGGAGTTACAGTAGTCTAATCTAGATGTTACCATAACGCATGAACAAGTTTTCAGCATCGCTTTTAGGCAAGATTTTTTCTGATTTTGGCTATATTACGCAGATGAAATTAGGCAGAGGCTTTTTCTGATTTTTGGCAAAAAAAAAAAAAAAAATAAAAATACTAATAAATTACGCAGATGGACATTGGCTGTTTACAGGCTTATTTACGTGCTTTGAATGAAGAGTCTTTGGTCAAAATAAGATCCCAAGGTTTTTTACAGTGGAGCTGGAGGCTACACAGACGTTGTCCAGTGTGACTATCTGCTCAGATAAGGCGTCTGCGTAGATGATTAGGGCCTAGTACGATGAACCGGCTCGTTTTTCAGGGTTAAAAAGAAATTAAGTGTCATCCAGGTTTTTATAGTCCTTCACACAAGGCACCAAGTCTGTCTGCTTGAATCGGTCCTGATCAAGGTTTCATTGCTAAATACAGCTGTGTGTCCAGTGCTGCAGAGCAGTGGAAGTGAATGCTTTCTGATCATGTGACTTAACGGCAGCATATAAAGGAGTGAACAGAATTGGTCGAGTTACTGAAACCCTGTGGCACAGGCGGGTAGTTTACTTTAGAACAGGGGGGCGGAAGCTCTGGTTTACATGAACAAACTGGTACCTATCCGATAGGTAGGATTTTAAACCAGCTGAGGGCGGGGCCTCTGACACCTTACATCAGATTCTAACCTCTTGCAGTAGAATGTTTGTGGTCGATGGTGTCGGAACGCTGCTCTGAGGTCCAATTCGACCCACCAGGATTGAGACCAGTCCATCGTCACCAGCTTAATACAGATCATTTGTGGACTAACAAATCATAACTAGGACTTTAACTAGTGCAGTTTCAGTGTGTGGGGGGGCTCTGGACCCGTGGACTGGGGGAAAAAACTGGAAAAACCTTCAAATTAAGTTTTAAATTTGGGGTCGCCTCCCGTTGGGTAGGTGGCGACAAAGCTGTTTAACTACCAACTCTTCATAAGGATTTTAGAGACAAGGGAGGGTTGGATTTGAAATAGGTCTGTTAGTTTAGTCAACCTGGTCAGGATCAAGATGAGGCTTTTTCAGAAGCGGTTTAATGACTGCAAGGGGTGTTTGAAGGACTGTGCAACATAACGCACTTTCTACCGATGAAGTATTTAATTATATTAAGAATAGAATCTATAATTAGGGGGAGAGATGTCTTTGAAGGAGTCAGCTTGGGAATCGGGTCTAGAATACCCAAGATGATGTTTTTAGAGGACATAATGGCTGAAGTTCTCTCTGCTTGATCAACAGCAGTGAACCTTTCTAGTGTTACTGGGGATGGGATTTATATGGGACACTAGTTTTTGACAGCTTGGGCTTGTTCAGGGCGAATAGTGGGAAGGAGTTTCTTCTAATTTATCTCTGATTGTTTTTATTTTATTGTTAAAAAATAGAAGAAAATCATTAGAAGCTGAGAGTAGCTGGGATTGAGGGCTATCTACTGCGCTGTGACAGTGTGTTGCCTGGCTACAGTGCTGAAAAGAAAGTCTAGTGGTGTTATTTTTGTTGACTTCTATTAAATTTGAATAGGTATCTGGTTTGGGCCTTACGCAGAGCCTGCTTATTAGGACATTAGGCAGATTTTTTCCATGCTTTTAGGGATTCCTCCGTGTGGGAGCGACGAGCATTACTTTACTAAGCAAACACTATGAGACCACTATGGGAGTTTAGCTTACTCAGAAAATATCTTAGATACAGCAAAAAAGCAAGGCATAAAGCAAGACACTTCAGTAAGATTCAAGTCAAAACTTGTAACTTATTATTATTTTGTAAAATGTGAAGGTGCAGTTAGAGAAGAAAAAAAAACAGCTGCTACACAGGGAGGATGTAGTGTGTTTGAACTCTGTAGCAGCTTCACCAGTCCTCACAGTGAGGTTAAATACTGTAGAGGTAAGATCTTAAGCCCGAGCCCGAACCCGGCCCGAACCGGGCCGGGTTATCATTACATTCGGGTCGGGCCAGGCCGGGCTTCTCTCTCGCTGACTTTTATAATAGCAGTATATGTTTATAAAAATGTATACTAAAACGATGCGTGGATACTAAACTAAGGAATACTTGTTATAAATAAATAATTTGGTTAAAACAGAGAAGGGGCTGTAAGGTCATGCCTTTATAACTACTAAAACAGGAAGCGCAGAGCCTGGGCACGCTTTTGGGCACGTGAACGTGAATGTAATCTCCTGACGTGAAGTGTAGTCCGCATCTATTTAGTTTAGGTCTCCCCGATATGGAGCAGCAAGAAGTCAAGGATAAACTTAAGACAGGGGAACTGAAAAGGCAAACACGCACCGCCGTGTCTCTAATGAAGCGTGTGCGCATCAAGATCTCTCTTTCACTCTCTTTATCTGGCTCTTATTCTGGTGTTCCAGCGTTATTTCGTTGTGCAAATGCATTTATCATGATCATAAAAATATGTAGATTATTTTAACCTTAAGAAATCTTGCGTTTTTTTCTGCCAAAAATACTATGGGATAAATTTAAATTTCGGGTTTGCTTCGGGCATGCAAATCAAGTGAATTGGTCGGGCTCGGGCTGGGTTGGGCTTTAATGCCCGCGGCCTGGGTCGGGTCAGGTTGGATTTTTCAGGCCCGATCTTACCTCTAAAATACTGACACAAGTGCTTCTACTCTTTTTATCACTTAATGCACATGTGTCAATCTCAAGGCCTGCGGGCCAGTAGTGGCCCGCCAGATGTTTTAATTCGACCGCCGAGCATAACCCGTTACGCTTATTGCATCCCACGAGTGGGACGTTGGACTTGGTCTTTCTTTATTCCATTTTGTCCACTATTTTATAAAAGAAAACTCTAACTGCTTGATATGCTGTACATACAAATAAAGCTGTAACCCTCTTATTTCCAGTCAAATCAATAATGAATAAGACTTTTATATGGATTCCACCTGGACATTTTTGCTTTATTAAAACTCCCTAAAACTCATTCTTAATGAATTTACCTTCAGCTGTAAAAGAGAAATCAAATCCAAAGTCATAAGTCATGTTCCTATTCCTGCTGCTGCATGAATATGGACTCAGTCTTTCACCTGCTGCAGATTTGTGCAACAGTGTCCACAAAGAACTATTACTTTTTACTGTGTAAAAACAGCCTCCCTTAGTGCTATTTCTGTAATAACATCACACAGATGGGAAAACAAAATGCGAGTCCGACTGCCCAATCTGAGAAATTTGATTCATATTCCCTGTAAAAAGATAACGCCCAGTCTCACTGAAACTAGTCTGAAACTTGCTGTGCTAAATGTCAGATGCTTATGTAACAAATCATTCTCAATTAATCGTTTTATTTCTTCTTATAATCTTGATTTTATGTTTTTAACTGAAACATGGCTTGACAAAAACACAGGAAATTTAGTTCTAATAGAATCTGCTCCACCCAACACTTTTATGTTTGAATCTGAAACACGAGAAACAAAAAGGGAGGAGGTGGTGTGTGCTTTTGTTAGAGATGAAATAGTGACCCACAGGTTGTCCTTTGGGGTGTTTTTCAACATTTTGAGTACGTAGCCTTTAAAAAATTGAGCTAAAACAGTCTCCATCCATTCTCTTCATTGTTTTTTATACAAGCCTCCTCAGCACTGCAAACGTTTTATTGATGATTTTACTGAGATGCTTTTCAGTCGTATGCACAGATTTTGATGGTTTGGTCATAACAGGTGGTTTCAATGTTCATGTTGATAATATCTGTGACAGAAACGCTAAAGAGCTTCATGCTGTCCTTGAAACTTTCGGTCTTACTCAGCGCGTGAGTGGCCCCACCCACAGCAGAGGGCACACTCTAGATCTTCTAATTACAAAAGGGGTTAATATTTCAAACGTCAATGTGGTCGATGTTGCTCTGTCTGATCATTTCTGTGTCTTCTTTGACCTGTCTGTTTTTCCCAAACCACCAGCTGGTCCTGCAGTTGTCCCGAGGAGACACATAAATGACAGCACGGGAAAACTGTTTATGGAAATGATTAACTTTGAAAAATGTCTCATGTTCTAATGTAAATGATTTGTTGAACTCTGTTACATCTAGTGTTTTGAATGTTCTCGACACCATTGCCCCTATGAAGGCTAAAATTGTTAAAAATAAGCAGAAGGCGCCATGGAGAAATGATGATTCGGTCAGGGCACAGAAAAGGGAGTGCCGTCGGGCCGAACGAAAATGGCGCAAGTCAAAGTTCCAGGTTCAGAAAGAGATTTACAGAGAGAAGTTGTACATGTACAACCTCATTTTATGTAGAACTAGGGAAGGATATTTTTCTGAAATAACTGGAAAGCTGTAGTAACAACTTGTGTGTCCTGTTTGCCACAGTAAACAGATGAACAAACCCTCCAGCTCAGCTGCCGTTAGAACTCATTTCCACATCCAAGTGTAATGAGTTTGCATTATTCTTTAATGACAAAGTTCAGGGTACATGCTGCCATTAGGTCAGTTGATACGCAGCAAATGTGTGATGCAGACGACACTCAGATCTATGTTTCACTGACCGCAGGTGAATATGGACCAGTGCTGGTGCCCAGAGTCAGGACTAAACATGGGGAATCTGCGTTTCAGTTTTATGCAGCTAAAATCTGGAACAGTCTTCCTGAGGATGTGAGACAGGCCTCGACTCTGGCATTGTTCAAATCTAAAAACTGCTAAAAACTGTTTTGTTTGGCTGTGCATATGACTGAAATGCTTTTCTTTGCACTCTTCTCTTTTATGTCTTAAACTATTTGACGGATAGCCTGAAAATGGCACCTTTAAATTTCTTTAAATTAAGGTTTTGTGATTTCTGTCTTGTCTTTGTGATTTTACCAAAAAAATTTTACTGCAGCGTGAAGCACTTTAAATCACCTTTGTGTACAAATTGTGCTCTACAAATAAAATTGCCTTACTTGGTTATATAAAGCTATTTATTTCATTATAGTTTTTATTGTTTTATTTTATACGTTAAGTTTGGCCCGCGACCCAGCCTGAGTATCGAAATTCGGCCCACGGCCCAAATGAGTTTGACACCTCTAATTTAGACTTCCAGACTTATTTAATCAGAGTGAGTGGTGTGTGTGTGAATAGTAATCATATACATTCTGATAGATAGTTTTTAACAATAGTTGTACTGTATATAACACTTCTATTTAAGGTTATGCGAGAGTAGGACACTGTGAGGGGAGAGGGGGACACTAGGCAGCAAGGGGGGATTCGGTCCCGACCCCCTCAGGATTTCCGCTTATGTCCATTGCACCAAACTAGCTCACTGTGTCGTTAAATGCCTGCCAGTATTTCTAACTAACTTCTAAATAATTAGAAACACAAACACAGCCTTAGATACAAACAAAGACTTGTCGTTAAAGTCACTTCTTGAAAGTTTTCTCCTGAAGCACATGTGCAGTTTGGGCACGGGATCAGAATTTGTTGACTTATCTGGTTTTCATACAGGTTTGTTCAGCGCAGTTTAAGGCTGTGTGGTCTTCAGAGCACATGTGCAGAGCTCTAACCCAAGCTGCTGTCCGCTCTGGTTCTAAAAGCTCATGAACGGAGCATGAACGGACCTCAGAACACGGCCACAGACTGAGGGGCTCCCACAGTACTGCTCAGCGGCCTGTAGAGGTCACTGAATACACCGTGACTTCCAGCCAAGCTTCAGCAGCAGAAGTGAGGGGAAAACGCGTTTAGAATATAATTCGGAACAATTTAAATATAGTTGTGACACACGCAATTTTGGATTTTCTTGGTCAATTACTAATTGCGTTGATTGCCCTGATGCACACCCCTGGCTAACATACATTAACTTAAATATAAAGCAGAAACACTTGACAAAAGTACCTAGAATGCAAAGTGGAGTGTTTTTATAAATAGGTTAGTTCAATTTGTGCTGTTATTAGAACAATGATTGATGACATTTATTGCATGTTAGCATTAGCTTAGAGAAACTACGCTACTATACTTTTTTAAACATAAATGTTTCAAGGTGAAGTATTCACATGGTACATAAAGGTGTTAACACACTGATTATCCATCTGGAACTCGCTCTCTGATTTGTCTTCATTCATTATTGATTTATTTTAGCGCGACTCAGCTAATTTCCTGGAATGAATGGAGCAGGAAGTGGAGCTCTGCATTTTTAAGGAAACAGGAACAGGTCGGCCAGTTTCGTGAACAGGGCCTATAGACCGCTATAGGCTAGGCTAGGCTAGGCTGAACGTTCACTCATTGGGGGACAATTATAATCATATATATGACAATGGCATTTAAGAAATACAGAAAACGCATTATAGGTATGACCTGGAAAATGTGTGTGTTATCAGTGTGTTATTTAAATACAAATGTATAGCATAAAGTGTCAAGCAGTGTTAAATAGACAAGTTTAAAAAAGAGGCAGATAATATACGATTGTTCTTATTTCTGCACTATTTCAAAGCCATGCGAGGCAAAACTAATTTACACTACCGTTTCAATTGATTGATAAGGAAATTAGGAATCAAAGCCAAAGCCAGCGCAGAAGAGGCCGTAGCAGTGTGATGTGAGACTGGTTACGTGGAGCGGGGGCCGGCTGGGGGCCGGCTGGGGGACGGCTGGGGGCCGGCCGGTGGGCAGAGCCGTACAAGGATATGAGCTCAGGCGGAGCGGGGAGGCGGTCACAAGCAGAAGACAGCCGAGGAGAGAAGTGCACAGCGGGCTACGCTCCCACAACTACCCCAAAAACACCCCAAAAACGCCAGAATGTGGCCCCAAGAGCACCTCGGTGCGGACAGAGCCCGGAGGACACACACCGGGTAAGTATTCTCTTCAAATGTGGCTTTTCTCGCGTTCAAACCGACAGTCAGGCTGCATGACAAAATGGAGGCAAAACGACAGCAGACTGCAGTGAGGGAAAAATGGCCATGGTCGGCCTCGTCGTCGTCTAAAAAACACTTTTTAGACCGTAGTGAGTCTTGAACAGTGCTGGAGTGTCCAAAGTGTGAAAAGCTTGTCTCCATTTTCAAGTTAGCCGTGTATTTTCGATCGAAAGTTGACTCAGTTTTCGTCCTTTTTGAGGTTTTCTCTTGCTACGCAGTTAAAATTTCCTTTGTCCTTGAAAGGGCATTCGTCCCTGTTGGAAATTTGGTTAAAAATAACAAATAATCATTCCATGGTCTATGAAAGTGTGTACTGTCATTCATACAGAAAAAAAATCAAACTCATTTTAGATGTATTTGGTTTATCTTAATACATTTTCATCTTTTTACGTTTTTCACATTTCAGATGTTGAAATAAAATGACAGAATCTAGGAGTTTTCTCAATCTGTTGCAGGGTATTGGGGAACCTCATGATTGCCAACATGTTTTATATTTTAGGATATTTGGGATAAAATGTGTTTTTAAATGTGCCAATCAAATCTTTAATATAAAAAAACCCTAAATATGGCTAAAGCATTGGTTTATCCTTTCTAATGCACATGGGATGTTAGACTATGGTTGGAGTTAAATGGTGGGTTTGTTCTGGAATACAAGCTTAGATTTACTTCGAAATATAAAATGGGGTGTTGGCTTTTAACCCTTTGAGGTACTGACTAAGGCACTCATTTAACATTACTTTATTTTTAACATTCCCCCTGAAACGCACATTAAGACGCAATTATACACAATAATGCATCATTATTATGTCACATGTTTGATATATTTTCAATAAAATGTGTAAAATAAATGCTGCTTTTGAAAAGCTATTCTCTCAACAAAATTGTTGAGGGTTAACATAATGACATTTTCTAACCCAATTTTTATCTGCTGTTGACATTTTTATAGTTTATACTTGGAAATCAAATATAGTAAATGGTTTAAAAACAAAACAAATACTCATTTTGGCTGTCAATATTTGTAATTTTACGCTTAGTCCTAAATTGAAAATGCAAACCCAAGTGTATACATTCCTAGACAAAACCGCAATCTTTTGCAATGACTACAGATTGGAGTGAAAAGATTGATCATGTGTGTTTTTATTTTCTGCAGGTATACCTTTGACGATACATAGATTTCTTCAGAGATGATTTTAATGGCCTAACCTGCTTTTAAATGGTATGTGAATTTTTTAATGTATATTTTCACACAATGCTGCTGTTCTCATTTCACTGTACCCTATTCATGACCACTAGGGTGCGTTGTTGTCTGAATTAACATAATATTTGTTTGTTTCAAGGGTTGAACTTGAGTTCTACTGAGTAAACCGATGAGGCATACTTTTGTCATGCTGACTATGTGTAAGTATAATATTTTTGTTTTACTTTATATTTTGACTAATCAAATTTAATATGTCCTAACCGGAATATGATATTTAGTGTGACAGGCCATGCTTAATGGCACCTTCAGCAAGTGTACGTTGTTGGCTACATGCAGTATTGCTATGTGGTTGCCGAACCCCACACCTCGTGTACCACACTGTTGAGCTCGATCTGCATGTTAGCGGCTATAGGCGAAGCTACAGCAGGGTGACGCTACGTAAGAGAAAAAAATTGGCAATTGAAGGATTCAAACGTAACTTGATCTTAGGGGTAATAATTGCCACAAAACCTGACTGTAAGTGCCCTGTCAGCTAAACGTTAGCGGTTTGTTTTTTCATTGTGCTCCATGGTAAGAATGCTTCTGAGCTGCAGTAATGTGGACTAGCCACTAAGCCAACTTGCGACTGGTTTGCGGGGTCGGTGCACCCCCCACTCTAGTTTGACACTATTGCTTTTGAGGGCAGAACCTTGAGACCCGCATCTTTTGATGCACGTTTGAACTACATGCAAATCCGCGTCTTGCCGCCTTGTAAAATGACAGCTTCTTTGGAGGAAGCTCCTGATTTGTTTCTGTGCTGTGACTTTGGCAAAAGTTTGGCTCTTTCAAGTTGGATGCCGTGGATACAAACGAGACCCTGCGCCAACCGCTTTGAGTGCTTCTAGCTGGGTGGCTCATTCAGACCCATGGTCATGGCGCACGGTAGCCCAGTTTACCTTGAGGCGCATGGTCGGTGGGCCACCAGACATGCCTTATCTGCTACAGGCGGAATAGGTTACCTGTCTCTTTTTTTGTATTGCCTAGCATAAGATGTGCTGCTTATTTGTTTTCTCCACTTAATTGCCCTTCCTCTAGAAGTTGCATTGATGTCATGAAGAGATTATAGACCCGTGTTCAAGTAAGTTGATGGAACTTGAACACAACTTTACTCTGGCGATACATTAGTCCCAAGTGAACTTAAAGCTTTGCAGAACTGTAAGCAACATTCAATGTTTTGCTTTGAACAGTGAGTCATACAGATTTGTTTTTCAAAATGCAAAAAAATCACGCAGGTTGTTTTGAACACGCCCTGCCCTCTAATAAATCTACCAACTAGACTGCCTCACTTGACATGAGCTTTAATTTTCTTGGCCCAGGCACTGTGTGAACCATTATCGCTAGCTTAAACCTGTAGTGAGTTTGACTGGTACTGCAAAGAAAAAGTCCTAAGGCATAGAGTGCCGCGTAAACAAATTGCTCCTGTTTGGCTTTTTCCAAGACCAGTTGTCTTTTAAATTGACTTATCATTCGGGTCTGCTCCAACTGCACATGCGGCGGAAGAACTTTACGGCGCATGCTCGTGGCTCAGCCACCAAAGCTTTGCTTGAGGTATGCTCTGCGTCTGGTTAGCATACCTGCCCTAAATTTAACCAAATGTACTGTTCCTGAACCTAACCTTACCATACTGGTAAAAAATAGTCATTTGCTAGCAAAGTGGTGGTTGTGTGGCATAACCGTCTCTGGATATAAAATTAAGCATGAGCTTCACCGTTGACTCTCATCGACGCCCATCTTGCAAATGGTGTGAACGTATTTTACCGGGACCACACCATTAAAACTTAGCAAACTAATGGACTGGCATACCATTTTCAGTATATCACAATTTTTACATGCATTTTGCACATTGAGAACTTGTAAACCATTGCTGTTTACCATTTCCCCTCTAGTGGCCACTATAAAACAATGCCACTGCACGTTTCTGATCAGATTATCTGATTTAAATTATTTATCTAGACTGTGCATCTTATTCTACATGAATTCAACATTTAAATTTGTAAATCCTAATCATGCTGAATATGCGTACGAATCCCCCGTATTGACCATCTTGCGACTTTTGCACTGTTTTCTTTGGTACTGTACACCTGAGACTGATGTTCATTCTTCCTCCCACAGAGGGCGACTCTCCACTTGGGAACACAAGAAGACAACTGTAGGTAAGACCGATGTTCACCACAAAGCATGGACCTTTTTACAGTTTCGGGCTGCTTTCTCGGCATTCTGTTTCTGAACAATAACTGCTCAACCGCTTACATGACTTGCATGAATATTCACATTTTTGGACCGTAACAGCTATTGTTGTAGTTTAACTCTGCTTACCATTTTAAATAAGTCACCGGCCAGAGCTGAACAAATTAGAATGTCATTTTATATTTTGTAAATGCTTTAGAACGACTGATCCTTAACATCTGAGAGCGCATCCACCACCGTTCATATCGCAGACGGAGTTTATTTGGACCCATACTCTTCTTTGGCTCATTTGAATCCATTTGATGGCACTATATTGCTGTGGATATATTTGCTCTTATACATGTGTTCTGATGTCAAATGTGCAGCGCTATAAATGTCGCTTTCACCTAGTGGTCATGTGGAATCTTTTTCTACCAAGAATAAGAAGACTGATATTTCACCCTCCTTTTTAAAAATTATTTAGCAGTTATTTATCAGACATTTCAAGTTATTCTAGGATGGTGTGTAGTTGTTTGCACGTACGCCACTATTTTAGGTCTAGGTACAATTGTACAGAATGTTTTTAGTAATGTGTGGTTTATTTTTTTGTACGTAAAATGGGGTACTTTGAAAATGTTTGGCATTTTGTACTGGGGGTGGAGCATAACATTTGCGAAATGTGTTTTTTCACAATTAGGGTACGGTTATGACTGTGGTTAGTTAATTTGATTAAGTTTAGGGGTTTGAAATGGAACGCAAGTTCTGCCCCATCAGCGAAATGCCGAACACTGAGCGTAAAATGCTAGCTAGCTTGGTTTGCTTCGTTGCCAAACTTGTTAGCATTTCAGTTTTAAGGTGAAAATGTTTTGGGTTGAATAAACTGAACAACATATGTGGGCTTACACATTTTCCCTCTTTTTATGCTGTCAAGAACCCTCCCACTGGATAATGGAGACGTGGACGATCCGTTTAACGTGAAGATGGCGGCTGGCTAAACCGCTAGTCGTGTTTTTGTTTTTACAGCGTTTTCGGACTGGCTTCTCGCTTTTGGATTATTATTTTTTTTGGGCGAACATTTTTAAGGATTCGCCGCAAGAGAATTATTTGGACTGTACTTTTTTACTTTCAAAATCGGTCTCTGTATATTTTTACTGCTGTCTTTTTAATAAAGTAAATGATGTAATCTTTTCCCTGGCTTTATTTTATTAGCTTATCTTAACACTTCTGCAGATAAAACTAAAAAATACAATGTTTACTGATTTAAACTTTCCCCTCCAATGAAGGAAAAAAAAACACCAACCCAGCTTTCCCAATTACCATTTCACCCAGTGAAGACATTTAAGGATTTTGTACTAATCTCCTTTATGTATACCATGAATACACTGAAGTAAATATTAACTGATGCAGGAGCTACTCGAACATCGTCAGAGTTTAAACACTGACATGACATCCACGTAGTTAATACACCAGTTTTTAACACAAGTTGGGACTATAGTGTCTAAAATGGCTTCTTCTCCAGTTTCCTGTCTGTGCAGGAAGTGATGCAAAGAGGCTGAAAACACCTTCTAACTCATGGCCAGCTTGTTCTAATTGTCCACTTCTGGCTCATAAATGTCGTGGGTGAATTGTTGTCTGTGTAGACTATGACTGTAGCCTGTATTTATTAGTGGGGTTTAAAAAACAAAGTAAATAAAAGAAAAGGGGAGGGACTTGAGTATCACCTGAGTGTGGGGTAAATGGAAATAACGTCAATCAAAGGCAAAGCTCGGAGCTAGGGAAGGAGCTGTAGATGGCGGCTCAGCCCTGGAAGGTGCACAGGCTTCAGCACACGCTTTCTGGCCTGGTTTCTTCCCTTAATGATCATTTCTGTGCGGTTGACCTGTTCCGGACATAGTTTTAGTCGTTTTAGTAGTTTTGGATCGGTTTTGGAGCCGGACTTGGCCGCGACAGGACGGAGTGTGCTGGCGGAGCGCTGTCGTTGTTTTCCAGCAGGCTGTGGCAGCCATGGCGGTCCTCCATTTTCTGTGCGCTGCTCCCTGTGTGTGACACAGGAGCTCCAGCAGGCCTGCAGCCTTTGCACATGGAACTTTACTTTTATCCAACGTTTTGCTCTTTTTTTCTTTTTTTGTCTTTTTACAGTATTCTATTCAAACGCGTGAAATAGTCCGCATTGTCGCGGAGTTTAGTTTCGTTCCTCTGTCGTTGGATGCTAGCTTTCAGTTTGTTTGTCTCGTGTAGGCTACTTTCTGCGACCCACAGATGACTCTTTAGGTGTGATTAAAAGTGCTGTTTGTTGTTAATAGTCGTGTGATGACGCAGTAACAATTGGGCTGTGCGTGCTGCTCTGTCCGGGCGCACTGGAGGAGACAGCCGTCCACCCAGGGCGAGGAGACAGCTACAGGTTTCGCTCCAGGAAATTATGGTTGAGATTTGGGCTGCTTTCATTTTTATGTTTGTAGGGTCATCCAAGCAAAGCCACTTTTACACAACTTATATGAGAGTTGAGGCCTACAGCCCAACCTTTTAACAACACAGTCAGGATAAGCATCCTCACAGGGACATCCTCACAGGGGAACAGTGCGATGATGAAGAGTAAAAGTAAGAAACTCGAGGAAGAAGGCTCCACTCACAGCAATGCGTCAAGGTACGTCCCTCTGTGTGAGTGAAAGTGTTGACTTGCTGTTGGCTGCTCACCTGTGCACCCCTCTGCACACTGCTCCTCTGCACACTGCTCCTCTGCACACTGCTCCTCTGCAACTGCTCCCTGCCACCTGCTCCTCTGACACCCCACTGCCTCCTCTGCACACTGCTCCTCTGCACACTGCTCCTCTGCACACTGCTCCTCTGCACACTGCTCCTCTGTACACTGCTCCTGCACACTGCTCCTCTGCACACTGCTCCTCTGGCACACTGCTCCTGTACACTGCTCCTCTCACACTGCTCCTCTGCACATGCTCCTCTGCACACTGCTCCTGCACACTGCTCCTCTGCACACTGCTCCTCTGACACACTGCTCCTCTGCTGCACACTGCTCCGCTCTGCTCCTCTGCACACTGCTCCTCTGCTCCTCTGCACACTGCCTCCTCTGCACCACTGCTCTCTGCACACTGCTCCACACTGCTCCTCTGCACACTGCTCCTCTGCACAGCTCCTCTCTACTCTGCTCCTCTCTACTCTGCTCCTCTCTACTCTGCTCTCTGCACACTGCTCTCTGCTGCTCCTCTGCACACTGCTCCTCTGCTGCACACTGCTCCTCTGCTCCTCTGCTGCACACTGCTCCTCTGCTGCACACTGCCCTCCTCTGTGCACACTGCTGCACACTGCTCCTCTGCTCCTGCTGCACTCACTGCTCCTCTGCTCCTCTGCTGCACTCTGCTCCTCTGCTGCACACTGCTCCTCTGCACACTGCTCCTCTGCACACTGCTCCTCTGCACACCTCTACGCTGCTGCCTTTCCTTTCATGGGCTCAGCTCTTGTCTTCTATGACCTTGCTGCTGCTGTCTTCAGCCACGCCCTCTGAGACCACTGTAGACCAGTTTTAAGGATGTCTTGCATGTCATGTTTTTTGGATAGAACACCTCTTTCACACCTGCCACTGCAATGCACCAGTTGAACCACTTCTCACCTTGTCCTCTTTGTAAATCATTGATTGTGTTTTAACCCTTGTGCTAAGATAGAAACTATTAATTTTTTAACTATAAAAGGTGTTGTGTGGGAGGAGGGGAGGCCTGTGGCTCATCCACACCGAGCGGGTTCAATGAGCCGCTCCCACCATAACTTGATCTCTTTATTGTCATTATCCTTTTGGAATTTGAAGAGTTAAAGCAGGTGATTTATTAGTATGTGGCACATGATCCAACACAGGCACTGGAGCTTGTACCTCACATTTGTGCCAAGTATAGCCTTCTCGCTGTCCTTTGGTTCCACCTGACCTCTGACATCTGCTTGAAGTCATTTCACAGGTGCTTTCCACGTTTGACCCTTAGAAAGAGGCTCATTAATCCCTGTTCAAATGAAATGTACAATATTATAGATAGTAAAACAACCTGTGCTTGAATTGCTTCAATGTAAAATTCTTTAATGTGGAGGGTTCGTTTGAAGACTTTCATCTCAAAATGAGTGGGGACAAATAAACCGATTTTTAAAACTATGTTTGTGCTGGATATGAGCTAACATTTGCATTGTGTGCTGATGCAATGCCCCTTTTCAAATGTATCAAGAAGTAAAACGTAAGGACTCAAACCTATATTACAAATGTACATGAATTGAACCAATAAAACAGCTCTTACTACTTCCAACTCCCAGCACCTGAACCAGTGGCAGCCATCTTACTCCTAAGGCTGAAGGCAAACTGTCCTGCTGAGGTGGCATGAATGACCAGCCCAGTTTATAGTAGGCCTACTGCTCTAATGGATATATCCAGAGAAGCAGTCTAAAATATATTTATTTCCCACAGGCCTTGAGCTGTCCACTTTATTCACAAAATGGCCCTTGCTTTATGCACTGTTCTGTCTGCCCTGCTCAGCCACACTTAGAACTTTACTGAGAGAGAACCGGAAGAGCTCAGCTCCTGGCACGTACATCCGTGTAATTCTATTGGCCAAAGTCACATGTAGCAACACAGCAGCCAATAGAAAATCCAGAGAACTGCATCAGTCCCGCCTACTCCTTTGCTCAATTTAAAGGGGCTTAGACCAGCAGAGAGGAACCAATCCAATCCTGCTGTCAAGTTAAAGCCAGTAAAACACATTTTCTTCAGCAAATAAAAATGTACGATTCAATCCCAAACAAAATTCAGATTCTCATCTTACATGCAGGTGAGAGCAGTGAGGTATGCCAGGTAAGCACTGAATAGAAACTGAATGCCAAGTGTAGTTCATGCATTTATAGCGCCCCTTTGTGTTCAAAGTGTGTACAGTCAACAACATGGATTATTGTTACTGTTGAATGCACAGTACTAGTTAAACTGTCCCCGTTTGTCTCAGCCATTCCCCTCCTGTCTCCTGCACTCTGAAATGACAATGCCAATGAACTTATTTGTTGTGTGTGTGTGTGTGTGTGTGTGTGTGTGTGTGTGTGTGTGTGTGTGTGTGTGTGTGTGTGTGTGTGTGTGTGTGTGTGTGTGTGTGTGTGTGTGTGTGTGTGTGTGTGTGTGTGTGTGTGTGTGTGTGTGTGTGTGTGTGTGTGTGTGTGTGTGTGTGTGTGTGTGTGTGTGTGTGTGTGTGTGTGTGTGTGTGTGTGTGTGTTGTGTGTGTGGTGGTGTGTGTGTGTGTGTGTGTGTGTGTGTGTGTGTGTGTGTGTGTGTGTGTGTGTGTGTGTGTGTGTGTGTGTGTATATAATTTTTATATATAATTTTATTTCTCAAAATAGAAAAGAATAAAAAATGTTTTAATCAAAAACTTGTATGGGGCCGGATGAAAAGTAGGGTTGTTCAAACGGTTAAGAGTTTGCTACAGGTCAAAGTATATAATTATTGTATTCCTTTTTTTGTAAAATACAACAGTGCATGATAATTTAGTTGGTTGTACCACTAAAAATGTAATTTTTTTTACAATGCTGTTCATCCTTTCAGCAACTCTGCCTCAGAAGAGTCAAACCGCTCTGCGTCCGAGTCGGGCAGCCAGTCGGAGAGTGAGCGTGGCAGGGAAAGTGAGCGCGGCAGTGAGCGCGGCAGGTCCCACAACTCGGAATCCAACAGCTCCTCCGAATCAGACAGCCAAGCAGAATCTTACGAGTCCAAGTCCCATTGCAATAGCGAGGCCAAGGACAAGCCTGTGGGCCGCAAAGAGAGACTGGCTGATGTCAAGAAGGTAGGTTCACTTTGAAGGCCAAGTTCCTTGCAGAGCAGGGCTGCTGTATGTAACCGGTGTGTTGTGATACAGATGTGGGAAGAGCATCCAGATGTGTACGGTGTTAGGAGATCCAACCGCAGCCGCCAGGAGCCTGAGCGCCTCAACATAGGAGCAGGGGTAAGAAGAGTGTTTGCAAACAGAAAACCTGCTCTGAAGCCTGGTACCGTTCTATACATTATACACTGTATAACACCTACCAAAACACCTCAAGTAGCTAATAAGTAACCAGATACATGCTTTCTTAACCAAATACTTGATTTTACCCGTCTGGTTTTAGACCAGGACTTAGCACTATCACAGCTGCTACCAAAGTTTTAAATGATATTGCTATTGCATTGGACAGCCATGAGGAATGTGCTGCTGTTTTTGTGGATTTGTCAAAGGCCTTTGATTCCGTAGATCACTGAGTTCTCTTGGATCGTCTGGACGCTGTTGGGTTTGATACAAATCCAAAAAAATGGTTCGCAGATTACCTCACAAAGAGAGCTCAGGCTGTTTCTGCTGATCGGAATTTTCTTATCGCAATAAAGGAATTCCCCAAGGGTCTGTTCCCTGACCGCTACTATTTGCAATTTATGAAACCATAATCGGAAACACACTTGTATGCAGATGATTAAATTCTCTATGCTAAGGCACCTGCAGTAAATGTCGTAGTCGGGATTCGCTCTCACAGCACTGCGGCCGGTTGAACTTGGAGCCTGGCATACGTGTGCTGTGCCATAACCACCGGACCACCAGGCAGCACAGCGCCAATGTATTTTCAATGGGAGTTTTAGCATCAACCTTCAAACATCACAAACTATGAAAAAGCACTTAACCACACTTAATAGCACCTGAAGTACCGTTTTGTGTAGATTGTTTGATTAATAATGCCTCAATATTAGCATTAGCCTTAGCATTGAGACACACACACCTAGGTACTTTTCTAAACCCAGAAGTGTCCTCTGTTCAAGTATTCACTTCATTTGTGAAGTTTTGAACATGTTTTCAGAGACATGTCCATCCATGCCCAGTTTGCTGTACACCACCTGATCTGACAGGATTGATTGATTTTAGAGTGACTCTGCAAAAACCTCAGATATAATTGGATAGGAAGGGTGTGATGCTAATGGTGAGCTAGCCAGGCACTGTTGTGCAAAGAGCCCCATTCTAATCACTCCACTTCTGGAAGGATCCATATATAAAGTCCAGAGTAAACAACTGCTCACAATCAACTAAGGATAATGTGCTCATTTATCGACCAAAAGCCAAACTATTTTCCAGTATGAGTACACAAGCTAGTTTTGTCACAGTATACTAATTTCAAACTTGATTTTAGTCGTGAACTACAGTGTACGTCTGTCTCCTTTTAACTTCTGCATTCTAATCATAATTCTATTTCATGGAATCTTCAACACTAATAATTAACTTAATAATGAACTTAATTTCCACATCTTACTACTGCTGAAAAATATCAAGACTTTTTATGTTCTAGATACCTCCCCAATGACGATGTAGTTTGGATTCTAGTAGGAGTATCAAATGTTATCTGGGAACTTACTGGAATTATATTCATGAAATGTCTAATATATATTCTTAAACTCTGTTTTCAGGGTAGCAGTGACTCAGAAAGTGAGAGCCCTAAACGCAAAAGCTCCCGGACAAAGAAAAAGGAGTAAGTACTGACGCATCCTAACATTGGGGATAAAGGGGTCAGTAATCTCCTTGTCATCCTGTCATTATCCTTTCTTGCACTCTTCTGGGGATCTGTTTGGGCTGATAACTGTCTTCTCCTGTCCCGAGCGCTGTGGTGCTGGGCTCTCCGTGGCCTGTGTCCACCTAAAGATGATTGCTGTTAGTCTGATTGGTCTGAGGGTGAACTTTTGGCATTTCTTTGTTGTAAGACAAATCTGGAAAGATGGAGACTCAGATGATGAAGACAAGTCGGAGTCTGAAAATTCCGAGCAGGAAGAGAAAAAAGTTAGATCCAGACGACTTCCTGCCCGAAGGTAAGATTGGTGCTAATCTGGCCTCCAGACAGCTACCCCACTGGTCTTCTCTACTCACCTAATGATCTTTGTTCAATCTCCTGTTCAAACACTAGAACTATAGATATAATTCAGTGTCTGAAATCAACCTAGAGCTGGTGACCTGAGGTTTCCCACGGGAAACGCTTCACCAATATATGCTCCGTGATGTAAACTGTACGCACTGTGCAAGGCCTTCAGTGGTGTACTGTCTGCCAGTGGTTTGAGTGGAGAAGTGTAAAGGTACACATCTAACACATCAAAACGTTTTCGCTTTGGTCGCTTCAACATTAACGCTGCTGAACCACATTCAGGTTTCATTTACTGAACTGAGACGTGTTCCCTGCTGCAAGTGATTAGCATGCTATTACTTTATCCATGTGTCCATGTTTTGCTGTAGGCCTCTAACCCGAGAACAAAAGTTTTGACGACATTCATTTCTAGCTCCTGCTCGGAGACGCAAGCAGACACGCTGGGTTCTTCTGTGTGTTTTTGCCATCGGCTGTGGAGTCTTCTCAAGACTGCAAAAGCAAAAGTTGTCTGCCTCAAATGCAGGAACATGTCTTGTTTATTCAGATCAAATGACCTTCAAATGTTCGGACTATATTTTTACTTTACACCTTTGCTTGTATTTTGACAATTACATGAATTTACTTGAATGAGTTAGTGCTAGATTTAATACAAAGTTATCTGATTAACTGCTGTTTTGTTCTTATCACTCACTGGTTTAGAATGTGAATTAGGTTGAGTTTTCAAATAAAAAAATGCATGATAAATACAAATACCCCACACATGCACTTATCAAATGGTTACTCACAGGTTTATGTCATTTGGTTATGAATGTTGGTCTGACTCTACATGAAGTAGCCCTCAGCCCTAAAAGGTTGGTGACCCCTGGTGTAGAATGGATTTGCTGTTGAGATCGCCAACCATATGCAAAACAATACAAGTGGAAAGAGGGGCACGATTGGTGGTGCCTGTGCCAACGTCTAAAACGTTGGGAAATGTAGATCTTGGCTTTAATAAGGCCAAACAGACTCAATTGTTTTTAAACATTAAACACAGAACAGAAACTGAACAGACCAGAGAGTGAATTTTAAAATAAAAATGCAGACATTAACTACACAACAAAAGAGACACAATCATGGCACAATTCATTTGAAATAAAAGTTACATTTGCTCCAGAGTAGGTCAAATGTCAGTCCAGTCCCTGATCTTTTGATCGTTTGTGTCATCCATTTCTTAGTGATGGCCTTTTTTTCTGCCGCCAATTGTACATTCCAAAGGTATCCATTGTGTCCATGGCAGGAGTTTTGAGGCCCAAGTACATATTTGAGAAGAATGGCAGTCCAATATCTCTGATCAACAGGACAGTCCCAGAACATGTGATGGTGGTTAGCCTCCTGGTGGCACAGTTTCTCCAACAGTTGCACTTCCTTGTGAATAATGGGCACTTTGAAATGGAGTTATGAAACAAACGTGACACATTTTTCAAGCAAAATTCCCTTCAGACATGTGATTTTGTGGTCCTCCACTGTGATGTACATGCATTTTCCCACTCGTCGTCCGTCAAAACAAGATTGCCTTCTCTTTCACATTTGCTCTTAATATATTTAGTAGAGTAGCTGTCCAGATTAGCAATGCGTTGATATCATTTAGATATTTTGCTTGAAAGTTCTAATTTATGTGCTGCCCGGTGGTCGAGCGGTTAAGGCGCAACACATGTTACTGCATGTTACTCCCTTCTCTCTCATCCCCCATTTCATTCTTATCTGTCCTGTCTAATAAAGCCTTGATAAATATTTTAGTCAGAGGGTCATAATTGTCTTTACTTTGTTTGGTGAAAAGAATTTTTAAAAATAATTTATTGTGAAGCCAGGTCATTAATCCCTCCCCATGTCTTTTTAATTTCCTGTAGCATTTTAGGATCCTTGTTTTCGGCATTTTTAGCTCCCAGCAGCTTTAGTTTGTTCGTAAAATCGTTTTTTGGTAGAGGCGACAGCAGACTTCACCCAGGGGGTCAAATGCTGCAGGATCAGGCGGATTTGCATGGCCTGAAACGGGAGCGCCTCTGTCTCGGAGAGCAGCACGGGCCGCTGCAGATGAGCGGCCGCTGCCGAGTGGCGATACAGAGCGCGGTTTGTGGACGCGCGTGACCACTCGCTGTGACAGGACCGAGCACGAGAGGAGGAGAGCTCTGCGTCAGGTGGCGCTGTCCGTGAATGAGCTTTTTGGTATCATACATTTCTCCCTCTGAACAGTTTCAGTGGGATCAGTTTATTTAAAGACCCGTGCCAGTCTCAAGCTCAGAGCTGTCTAAACATGGGCCATTCATAGACTCTCATTGTAAAGTTAGTTTGAAACCGTTGTTCTGAAACAGTAGGCTATAAAAACTGTTTTGTTTGGCTGTGCATATGACTGAAATGCTTTTCTTTGCACTCTTCTCTTTTATGTCTTGAACTATTTGACGGATAGCCTGAAAATGGCACTTTTAAGATTTTGTGATTTCTGTCATGTCTATGTTTAATACATTTTTTCCTGTTGTGTGAAGCACTTTGAATTGCCTTGTGTACGAATTGTGCTCTACAAATAAACTTGCCTTGCCTTGCCTATAGGCCCCAATACATCCATGATAGGCCCACCGAACGTTAGGCTCCTCAGGTGAAATGAGGCAGTTTGATTTTTAAAGTTGCACTAAGTACGTTTTCTAGTTCTTCACCTGATTTTCTCATGAAATTGTTCTTACTTTGCCTGGAAGCCTTCACAATATGATATAAACTCCTCTTATCTTTCATTTGTCTGGTTAAAGGAGTTTTTATTCCCTCAAAAGTACTTAGTTACATGCTGTACAAAAAAAAGTGGGGCTGATCATGAAATGAATACTAAAATCTATATAAACCAATATTCAGCTCTTTATATAACGAACCTATTGAATCAAGCTGACATTATATAGTAGGATATAATCATAACTGAGTCTATAAGATAAATAGACAAACGTACAGGAAATTACCCCCATTTTCAGATTTTTTTCCCCGACGCCCCTGCAATAAATAGGACTCCCAGGAGTAAATATCACTTCCACTCCTGGCCCACTTTTTTCACCCAGTCCGCCCCTGCTACACAAGTCATGAACAAGATTTTTGTCTTTTTTGTTGTAGGTGGATTAAAGCACTTAATTGAAAGTAATCAAACTGAAATTACTGCTGTAATTTAGTTTTTTTTTTATAAGACATACAACTTGGATGGATGTGATACTGGCGTGACCACAGTGCGCACGTCTGATGTTGCTCACAGTGGTCCAAGGGGCCGCTCAAGGAGTTTGTGTGTTTGCTCAGACGCATGGAGAATTGGAGAGAACATTGGTTCCGTCCCATCGATTGTAACACTGAATTGTTTTTAATTGTCTAATAAATTGGGCCAATAGTTCCAAATACAAAGCAAACAAGAGGGGAGACCAGGCACAGCCCTGCCTCACCCCCCTTTCCAGAGTCAGTGGATCTGTCAGATGACCATTGATTTTAATTCTTGATGTTGGACCATTGTAGAGCCCCAATATTTTGTATAATTAAATCGGCGACTTGAAATTTGTTTAGCACTTACAATAAATATTGCCAGCAAACAGAATCAGAAGCATTCTCAGCATCAAAACACATCTTTAAGGCTTTTTTTGGTTGTTTTTGTGTTTAACTCATTATTGTAAGGATCGTCTTATGTTGTCTTGTGTTTGTCATATGTTAATAACTCCGGTCGGATGATTGTGGATTAAGATTGGGAGTATTTG
The DNA here is from genome assembly GCA_015082035.1 of Chaenogobius annularis. Classification (NCBI taxonomy): domain Eukaryota; kingdom Metazoa; phylum Chordata; class Actinopteri; order Gobiiformes; family Gobiidae; genus Chaenogobius; species Chaenogobius annularis. Next base: position 106,305 of record BJKM01000767.1, read on the forward strand.
TTCCATTATTTTGGACATAACTGAGGTGTAGATACAATAGTCCACATTCAGAATAGAGAGAGGTCTGTATGAGGCACAATCCAATTGGTCTTTCCCTTGTTTTGGTATCAGGGATATGATGGCCTCTTTCCAACTCTGAGGGGTCTGAGTTTTGTGCCAGTTAAAAGTTGCCCAAAGGAAAAGAGTAATTGTGTTTTTTTAAAGGCAAGGCAAGTTTATTTGTAGAGCACAATTCGTACACAAGGCAATTCAAAGTGCTTCACACAACAGGAAAAAAATGCATTAAAATCACAAAGACAAGACAGAAATCAAATACAAAATCTTTATTTAAAAGTGCCATTCAGGCTATCCGTCAAATACTTCAAGACATAAAAGAGAAAGAGTGCAAAGAAAAGCATTTCAGTCATATGCACAGCCAAACAAAACAGTTTTTTAGTTTAGATTTGAACATTGCCAGAGTAGAACCTGTGTCTCACATCCTTCAGGAAGCCTGTTCCAGATTTTTAGCTTGCATAAAACTGAAACGCCTGATTCCCCATGTTTAGTCCTGACTCTGGCACCAGCAGGAGGCCGCCGTCCGAGGGGCCTCAGAAGTCCGAGATGGTTCATATGGCACTAACATTTTTGTTTTTGTTCATTGACAATGGCAATAAACTCTTTCTGATTCTGATTCTGATTCTGATTCTGATCTGATTCTGATTCTGATTCTATTCTGATTCTGAACATGTCCGAGATGTACTTGGCGCTAGGCCATGGAGAGACTTGTAACAAGCAGAGCTGCTTTGAGGTCTATTCTCTGAGCCACAGGGAGCCAGTGCAGAGACCTGAGCACAGGACTAATGTGATCGTACTTTCCTGGTTCTGAGTCAGGACCGAGCAGCAGCGTTCTGGATGTACTGCAGCTGTTTTACAGCTCGTTTGGAGAGGCCAGTGAGCAGGCCGTTACAGTAGTCTAATCTACTAGAGACAAACGCATGGATAAGTCTTTCCAAGTCTGGTATAGAACTATCTTTTGACTTTGGCAATGTTTTTTAGATGGTAAAAAGCTGCTGATGTTATTGATCTGATGTGGCTGTTAAAATTCAAGTCTGAGTCCATATTACCCCCAGATTTCTAACTTGATTTGTAGGTTTAGAGCGAGGACTCTGGAGGTGACTGTTAACAACTTTCTCTTTGTTTCTGTGGGCCAAAGACGATGATTTCAGTCTTGTCTGAGTTCAGCTGGAGAAAGTTGTTTTGCATCCACACACTGATCTGTTGGATGCAGTGACAGAGTGAATCCACTGGTCCATATTCACCTGCCGTCAGTGAAACATAGATCGAGTTCATATGCGTAATTGTGATTGGACACATTCTCGCTGCGTATCAACTGACTAACGGCAGCATGTAGAGGTTGAACAGAAGGGTCCCAGGATTTGACCTTGGGGCACCCCACAGGTCAGGGGCATCTGGTCTGAGACACAGTTACCAATATCGACAAAGAACTTCCTGTCTTCCAAATAGGACTTTAACCAGTTTAGACAGTGCCAGTGATTGCCCACCCGTCCTCTAGTCTCTGTAAGAGGGTCCCATGATCGACAGTGTCAAAAGCAGCACTCAGATCTAACAGAATTAAGACTGAGGCTTTGCCCGCGTCATGCTTTCAGGTGGATGTCATTTGTCACCTTGACAAGAGCAGTCTCAGTGCTGTGATGAGGTCTAAAACCTGACTGGAAAACATCAAACGAGTTGTTTATTAAGAGGAAATCAGTGAGCTGTTGGTCAACAACCTTTTCAAGGACTTTGCCCCAAAATGGCAGATTAGAGATGGGCCGAAATGACTCCAGTACTGCGGCCTCAAGACTGCTCTTCTTCAGGAGAGGCTTTATGACCGCCAGTTTTCAAAGACATTGGAAATGTTCCAGATTGAAGCGACATGTTAACTATGTGAGTGAGTGGTGCTAACAAACTGTTCAGCACAGACTTTAGAAATCTGAGGTCACACATCGAGGCAGCATGTAGATGAACTCAGACTGGTGATGATCTCCTGGACAGTTTTGTCAGTTACAGGTGCAAAGTGAGTCAGCTCTAAGTGGTAGGTGGTTTGAGGGTTATTTTTTGCATTGTAGAATTTATAGCATTTTTAATGCCCTGAACTTTGTCATTAAAGAATAATGCAAACTCCTTACACTTGGATGTGGAAATGAATTCTCACGGCAGCTGAGCTGGAGGGTTTGTCATCTGTTACTGTGGCAACAGACACGCGAGTTGTTACTGTTAAATAAAATACTGTTACTGCAGCTTTCCAATTATTTCAGAAAAATATCCTTCCCTAGTTCTACATAAAATGAGGTTGTACATGTACAACTTCTCTCTGTAAATCTCTTTCTGAACCTGGAGCTTCGACTTTCGCCATTTTCGTTCGACCCGACGGCACTCCCTTTTCTGTGCCCTGACCGAATCATCCATTTCTCCATGGCGCCTTCTGCTTATTTTCAACAATTTTAGCCTTCATAGGGGCAATGGTGTCGAGAACATTCAAAACACTAGATGTAACAGAGTTCAACAAATCATTTACCGTATTTTCCGGACCTTTAGCCGCTCCCTATATTAAGCCGCATTTGCTCTATTTTTAAAAAAACGATAATAAAACAATACATAGGCCGCACCTTTTGTATAGGCCGCAGAACTCTTTCCTTGACTTTTGCATCGCATGAGCTCGTCCCGCTGTCCCCCCTCCAGCGTGCTCTCCCTCCAGCGTCTCACCGTACATTCATTGATGTTAAGCTTGCGTGCAGCCGCGCGGCTTCCTAGCAAGATCGATGGCCTTCAGCTTAAAACTTGCTTCGTACGAACTTCTTTGTTTGGGTTCCATAATGATGCGGCAAGAATTTGAAAATATATTATAGTTGGTAATTTGTCGTCCGTGTTCTATTTGCTAGCTGAATAAAAAAGCAACATCTGCTTCTTTTGCTTAACTTTTCTGTAGTTTTGATTCCAATTCCGGTTAGTTCGCCCTAGCGGTAAAGAAAAAAACCACAGAAAAGCCGCAGCCTCTAAATAAGCCGCATGGCTCAAAACATCTGACAAAAGTAGCGGCTTATAGCCCGCAAAATACGGTCCATTAGAACATGAGACATTTTCAAAGTTAATCATTTCCACAAACAGTTTTCCTGTGCTGTCATTTATGTGTGTCCTCCAGACAATTGCAGGACCAGCTGGTGGTTTGGGAAAAACAGACAGGTCAAAGAAGACACAGAAATGATCAGACAGAGCAACATCGACCACATTGACGTTTGAAATATTAACCCCTTTTGTAATTAGAAGATCTAGAGTGTGCCCTCTGCTGTGGGTGGGGACACTCACGCGCTGAGTAAGACCGAATTCAAAGACAGCATGAAGCTCTTTAGCGTTTCTGTCACAAATATTATCAACATGAACAATTGAAAGCACCTGTTATGACCAAACCATCAAAGTCTGTGCGACTGAAAGCATCTCAGTAAAATCATCAATAAAACATTTGCAGTGCTGAGGAGGCTTTTATAAAACAATGAGAGAATGGATGGAGACTTTTAAGCTCCATTTAAAGGCTACATACTCAAATGTTGAAAACGCCCCAAAGGACAACCTGTGGGTAGTTACCCACAGGTTGTCATCTCTAACAAAAGCACACACACCTCCCTCCCTTTTTGTTTCTCGTGTTTCAGATTCAAACATAAAGTTGGGTGGAGCAGACTCTATTAGAACTAAATTTCCAGTGTTTTTGTCAACCATGTTTCAGTTAAAAACATAAAATCAAGATTATAAGAAGAAATAAAATTATTAATTAAGAATGATTGTTACATAAGGATCTGACATTTAGGCACAGCAAGTTTCAGACTAGTTTCAGTGGACTGGGCGTTATCTTTTTACAGGGAATATGAATCAAATTTCTCAGATTGGGCAGTCGGACTCGCATTTTGTTTTCCCATCTGTGTGATATTACTACAGAAATAGAACTAGGGGAGGCTGTTTTTACACAGGGACCCGGTCTCCGGGTTGGTTTGATTTTTAATATGACTATAAGTCCCGGCAACGCTGAGACCCAGTGCATCCTACTATGGGAGATACCAGGTGAAAGGCGAGGGGGGATAGGTAGGGGGGCTTTGTGGTGTGTAGTGGGAGCCGGTGAGCGTTTGGGACCAGGTGAAAGGCGGGTGGGTTTAGTGGGGTGATTTTTGTCTGTGTAACAACAGTCAGGGAGAGTTCATCATCGTTGATATCAGAACTCTGCCATATTAGGGGAGTGGAGCCATCTTAATGCCTTATTTGATCAGATGTCAAGACGGCTGGGAAGACCCCTGGGTGAGGGTGGAGATGGAAAGGAGAGTGAAAATCTGTAGTGGGAGTAGATGTTGCAGGGGGGATCCAGGGGCTGCTCTGAGGGCAGTGGCGATAGGCGGGGGATACTGCCGGGCCCGCCACAGATGGGTCCAAGGCCTTTGATGAGGGCCGTGCAGGAAAGAACTGAAATGACTCCTGCCGCTAGCCGTTGGTGAAGATTGTTTGTGGTGCTGCCTTTGCTGGAGGTGGTGGAGGTGATCGTGGAGCAGCTGGAGTTGAATTCTTTGCTGGTGGTGGTGGAGCGGCTGCTAATAAATCCTTTGGTGGAGGTTGTGGTTGTGGCGGAGCTGCTGCTAAAAAATCCTTTGAAGGTTGTGGTTGTGGTGCTGCTGATGTTGAAACATTGGCTAGGTCTCTGGCTGATGGAGCAGGAATTCTTCTCTCATTCCTCTCTTCTCTAACTATCTGCTCAGGACCCTGTCCAAGCCCAGTCCAATGCCTCAGAGCGTGGAGAAGGTTCTCTCCCAGCACCCTCATTCCACCTCTACAGAGGTGTGGGCCACTTCTCTTAAACAGGTCCTCTCGTTTCCAGAATAGATAGAAGTTCTCAATGTAGTGCAATCCTCTAGGTGCACACTCTTTAGACAGCCATGTGTTCAGCTGAAACAGCCGGCTAAACTTGTTTATCTTCCTGTCGATCTTTGGAAGAGGTCCACTTTTCCATGATTTCCATTTCATCAAGAACGTTGAATAACTCCAACTTCCAAAACTTCAGTTTTTTCCCGTCATATGTCCACTGCACCCACATGCACAATCAGCTGTTTAACTCCTTTATATGTGGCCAAAACATTAGAAATGCGTGACTAATGTTTAATGTGATTAATGTGTGTAATTTTTTCATGCATCACGTGACTTACCGCACCATCCCCAATCAGGACGACCTTGACGTTAGGCACAGATTCTCTCTCTGTCTCTGTCTGCCATTTCGCCACGTCATGTCTCCCATTTTTCCTTTGTTCATTTACCTCAGTCTTTGAAAGTGATAAAATCTGTTTGTAAGCTGTATTTTAGGTGGCGTTACATTATCTTTGTATCGCTTAGGCTTCGCACCGACTTTGTTCCAAGATGTCTGTTCCTCGTTTTTAGAAAATTTTGGAAACGACACATAGTCAGTCCGGTTTAGGTTGAAAGTTGCTGTTTTTCTTGTAAAAAATGTGGACTTCTTACCACTGGATGATATTTATCGTGCAGTCCTTTTTCAGATTCCAAAGCAAATATCCGTGCTTGTAGCTCATGAATTTCTTGTTGAAAGGAGGGTTAGGAGTTTGTTTCTCTTCTCATGGACATGTCGCTGGTTCGTCAGATTTTGTTGATTAAAAATCGAAAAATGCTCTTAAAATCCTTGGTTGACTTAAAAAAGTCATAATAAAATTTTTTTTGATGACATTAAAGCTTTATACCACTCTGAGGTGAACCCATCGCTGCCAGGAGATGTATTATTCTTTAATCTTTAGATTGCGCCAAAACTGTTATTTCAGCTCCTAATTTTTTATTATGTTCTTCTGATAGAACAGGCAAATTGAGATCATCCAGAAAAAAGTTTATATCATCTTCTTTATAGTATGGAATTTTTGAAAATGTTTTTTATAAAAGGATTCAAATGCTGATTGAATATGGTCTTGTTTGGTTCAGATTACGTCACTTTGTCCCGGATTTTAAACATTGTTCTTTCAGCTTGTTTTTTAAGATTCCAAGATAGTAATTTAGAAAACCACTTGATCCACTCTCATCATATCTTTGTTTGGTAAAGAGCATTTTCTTAACTATTTCCTGTGACATCTTTTTAATTTCTTGTAGCATTTTAGGACACCTGGCCTCCAGGCCAGACCATTTCAAGAGCTCGGCCTCTAAAATGACCGAAAGTGCTAAATTATTTTTATTTTAAAAAATAAAATGGAAGGAATTTTGCTCCTTAATCATTAAAATCCTTAAAAATTTTGTACTCTCACTGGTCACAAAGGATGGAGGCGCTAGCCCGCATTCAGGTAGTAATGTGGAAGTAGAAAACTCTTTTGGAGACAGGCGCCATTTTGTTTTTTGGGGGCTTACTCCATCCTCTGCATTGTTCATTTCTCTGTGTTTTGCATCTTCCTTAAGAGCACCTCTGCTGGTGTTTGCCTTTGTACTGGAGGTCTCCTTTAACCCTTGCAGCCTTCAAGACGCGTTCCTTCACACTTCATAATCAGGCCTCATGCTTTATCAGTTGCTGGTCTTGGTTTGCCCAGGTGATGTGCTCTTTCGATTGTGATGGGAGGGACTTCAACTCCTGAGTTAATAAGGAGCTCTGGTATGATCTTCTCCAGGAAGCTTTCAGTGTCTATTCCTTCTTCTCCTCCTTCTACGCCCAGAAGCCTCAAGTTAGGACGACGGGATCTGGACTCCAAATCCAGGACTGTCGTCACCCTGGCCCGCAGCGCCGCCGTCTCGGCCCCTACTGTCTGCAGATCGTCCGCATTATCTGAAACACGCGGCTCGACTACCTCCATGTGTGCTCCTGTTACTCCCTCTGCTTTCAGCTGAGCGGCCACTGCAGCCTACACTACCGGGGCTATGGCAGCTAAAAACTCTGCTCTAAGAGACTCCGTGGCAAAACATGCATCTGGTTTGTCAATTCTGCCGCTTTGGTTTGCAAAGTAGAGACGTTGTCCCTGTGTTCAGAGACCTCCTCCAATGGCTCGAGTGTCCAGCTTGCCATTCTTGGATTTCAAATCACGCATTTTTGCCATCTTTGCATCCACTGTCTTTGAGATCTTGTCAGTAATCTCCTGCAAAGCCGCCATAATCACCGGGTCTATCTTGGTCCGGGTCCTCTCTACTGCCCAGTCCGGCAGCTATGCCGGCGCCTGTGCTTATTCTTGGGCGCTTGGTGGCCTGGGCATGCAGGAAATGGTGCTGATGCGGAGCTAGCTAGCTAGCATGTCCAGACTGATTCGCTGTTGCGTCTTTATTCTTGTTTTTCTTGGGCTGGCCGAGGAGCTTAACACCTTCTACCCCAGGATCCTGTTTTGTGACTTGAGCTCTGCATTCAACACCATCCTCCCTGCTCTGTTCCAGGACAAGCTCTCCCAGCTCAACGTGCTCGACTCCACCTGCAGGTGGATCACTGACTTCCTGATGGATCGGAGGCAGTTCTCCTTTAACTTATTCAGCCTTCATGACATGTTCCTTCACACGATTGTTAAGAAGCCTCATTATCGGGCCTTGTGGTTTATCAGGTGCTGGTCTTGTTTTGCCCAGGTGATGTGCTCTTTCTACTCAATCCAACTGGTTCAACCGCAGCTCGACAGACACATCCAAGCAAGGCAGCCATTGTTTCGGAAGTCACACAAAATAAGTTTAAAGAGGGGGTTTCAGTTTTCTTATTTAGTTGTTGAGTGAACTAGGCGTCACGCCAGGCTTAGAATGAGAGAGCCTCAAATCCTTCTGTCAACATTTTGTATAGTCCAAGATTGCAAAGTTTGGTGTGTATGTGCTATTTTAAGGTCTGAATTTTGTCTCTGTGGGAGAAAAATGTATTTGGAGAAAAGGCCTTTAAAGTTACAATGTCCCATGTAATATATATTATTTATTAAATGTTATTAGAAAACAATTTCATGTAACAAATTTGTTTCAAAGGGAACGCTTTTGCGCTTGAGCAAACTGACTAAACTGGCCTTAACTAACATGTATGACTGACTCCCATCATTCCCACATCTACGGACTGTGTGCGTAACTGTGTTACAGGCCTCAGAGCAAATCCTCCAAAAAGCAGCTGACTCAGAAGTCCAGGAAGTCCAGGAGACAGGAGTCCTCTGCAGATGAGGATGAGGAAGACGAGGACGACGATGATGATGATGATGACGAAGATGATGATGAAGAAGACTCTCCGAAGAGACAACCACGCAGACGAGGAGCCACCAAAGTCAAGAGGTACACCTCCACACACTGTAGCCTGCAGCCAACGGGCCCAGTCCCTACATGCTGCTCTGTGCGTCGTCACTATCAGAAGACTTGACCTTCATGTTTGATTGTTGTTGGGCTTTAGAAACATTGTATGTGTGTATTTTACAACCTAACTGGTGTGCAGGGGACCATCCACCGTGCTGTTTTTGAAGCAAACTGGTCTCTACACTGAATATTCCAGCTCATTCATATGCACTGTTGTGTCCAGCTATAAGGAGGACCAGCACGACTTTGAGACCGACTCAGATGACCTGATCGAGATGACCGGGGACGCAGCTGAGGAGCAGCAGGATGATGATGGCGAGACCATTGAGAAAGTCATGGACACCAGGACCAGTAAAAAAGGAGGTAATTCTGGAGACTTCCACTATATATTAACTACGTATATAATGTATTGTTTGTCTGTTTGACTTCAGTTACATTTCTTCATCAGGGGTTTTAGTGAAATTCTAAATTCTTACTGATTTATCCATCAAAGACCTCTAAAATGTGTATTAACTCCAGAGCTCATCAGAAACACTAAAAGCATATTTGTGCAGCCACTGGAGCATGCACCACATTGGACGCTGTGTTGGAGAACGGGGACCCCTGTGAGGGCTTCAACCCCGACACAGAGGAGGGCGAGACCCATTACCTGATCAAGTGGAAAGGCTGGTCCTACATCCACAACAGCTGGGAGAGCATGGACTCCCTCATTCAGCAGAAGGTCAAGGGCCTCAAGAAACTGGAAAACTTCAAGAAGAAAAACGACGAGCTCAATGCATGGTCAGAAACTTAACATTGAATTTTTCCATGTGTAGAGAATGTGACATTTTTAGTTAGTGCTCAGTAAATTGCACAAAAAGTGTTATTTCTGTAAAAATAAGATATATTAAGAGATATATATATATATATATATATATATAAATATAAATATAAATATAAATAAATAATCTGTATCTGTTTTGCTTGGAATAACAATTCCGTTTAGGCAAGAGATTTAAACTGCATTATTAAATGTGCAGCGTATGCGACACATGTAAAGAACACACGTTGAGTAAACTTGAGCTCAGAAGACTTCTGTGCTATTTTTAAGTCCATAAATCATCATCAGACTCGTTCTGAGCATTTCTGACTCAAATCACCTGCATTAAAATTGGATGTTTACATTAACATGCCAGTGCAAGCTAAGTTTGCCAACATTCCCTTTGTAATTCCCTCTGCTGCCAGCAGATGGAGCTCAATCTCATTTCTGACATGGTAAACTACTGACAGAGAATGTCATATTTGCTTTTAGAAATCATTTTGTTTTAAAGTTCTAAAACGTGAGATGCTAAAGCAGAGGAACTAGAGCATGTACAAATGCCCTTAAGCACGGGTCAATACCCGATTCCCACAAGCTCTACCTGTAGGTCTGGTTTGGGCAAAGAATATCAACTCTAATGAACAGATTTATTGGACAGTCTGTGGGAATAATCAAGGGTCATTGTTTTGGGCACGAGTGTGAGTGTGTGTGTGTGTGTGTGTGTGTGTGTGAATGACCAGCATTGCCTTACTTCTCTCCTTAGGCTGGAGAAGGCCTCACCTGAAGACATCGAGTTCCACAACTGTCAGCAGGAACTCAACGCAGATCTAAACAAACAGTTTCAAATCTTAGAGCGCATCATTTGTGAGTTAAATCAAATCAGATGTTTTGTTTTTTCTTTTAATTTGATTTGACAATATACTTTTTTATGTTTCCTTTTTGACAGCCATAAAAAACGGAAAGTCCCAGGTACCTTCTGACTTCCCTTGTGAGTAACACCTCAATTTTATTACGTATTTTCTTAGGCCAAAGTTCAGATGCCATTAGAATTTTTTGGGATTCTGGTTTTGGAGCTGTAATAGGCTCAAACAAGTTCCTTCCAGACTGATACACCTGGGCTAACCCTTGCACAGGTGTATCCATCAAGCTTTTGCCTTGGTTTCACACTGCAACAGTTGGTGTTGTCATGACAGCTGTAGATTAGGGCTGGGTGAGTTAAGAAAAGTATTAGGTGTTTCAATCCCAGGTAATTCAGCTTCGATTTGTATTGTAAGAGAATGGAGGATCTCATTTTTGACCACTCTGATGTTGACGCCTATGTGACACATCGTCAGTTGTGTACCTCAGCTTCATCAGGTGTTTCAGCCCTTTATCACAAGATACCATCTGTTGAGGCAAGCCTACCGCAGGTTGATCAGACCTGAGCATGTGTCACGTATAGACGTTAGCGAGTGGTCACTTTGCTCCCCGTGCTGTGCCACTGGGCCTTTCTGTATGCATGTTCTCCCCGTGTCTGCGTAGGTTTCCTCCGGGTACTCAACCCAAAACATGTACAATAGGCTCCTCCTCTTAGTGGGACTTAATAACATCAGAGTTGGGGGAACACTCGAGAGTGCTCAAATGACTGTTTTAGAGTAATGAGGAAGTTAACGTGTTAGTTTTGTGCACCCATGTAACCTGGGTGCGCAGGGGCCGGCGTTGGCGCAGCTAGCTTGATTGTAGCATTGCTAGCCTGATTCTTGGATTGGTTTATTTCCTTTTCTCAGACATGTTCACGAAATAAGTGAACATGCCTCTTCATATGTGAACTCGTAATACAGACTCAAGATTATTTCCACGGGTACGACCGCAGCCAGACAGACACGTCCAAACTAAGCAGCCATCATCCCACACCTGCATTTTTCAAAACATGAAAAGCCAGAGTTGGTGGGCAGCCCTCCCACGGAAGTTTGCCAAGGCCCTTTATCACTGCTTGTAGTTTTTATTTTATATATGTTTTGTCATCCTATGCCATTATTAGGCCTGAACGCCACAAGCTGGCGAGAGGCCTATTAGTTCCGCAAGGCCGTGCGAAGCAAGGCCGCTGCATAAGTGCGCACGAGGGCGCTCGCCCGCTAGAACTCGTCTTCAGGACTGCAACATCAATAGTTATTAGTGTCATGGTTTGTGTGCCCCACATTTTGCCAATCATTTCAAGAAGACTGAATTTTTGACTGGGGACCACAAAAAGGAGTGGGCAATCGAAAGTTATTCAAATTGTTCTTAAAAAAATATCAGTCTTTGTGTTGCGCAGCTGCAAACTTTTCACAAAATATTGACATTTTCAGTCCACAATAATGCCCCGATTTGTAAAGCAAAGGGGCGAAAGCGTGATAGCGCCACAGATTCGGCAGAGGAAAATTGGGGCGATCATTGCTGCTTGAGGCTATATTTATTATTATTTTTATTATTCTGCCGTAACTTGCGCATTTTTGACCCCCAGAACTTTTTTATAGCCTGATTGTAAGTAATTACTAATGCATTACATATATTGTGTATTGGCCAGCAGGGGCAACATTAACGCTCACAAACACATTCAAATCATTCTGGAGGTAACACACTTCATTTGATCGGGTTGAAATTTTGATCATTTGTACACCCTCTTACACCGATAACAAAAATGTAGCAGCCATTATGATATATAATGGCTATATAAACATTAAGCCCATATATATGGGCTTAATGTTTAAACATGCCAATGCCATCTATTCTGATGAATAAACTGACTGAAATGCACATACGTTTTGTTTTAGACATACGATTTGGATGAGATGAACTATAATCTCTTGGATTCAAAGTCTGAATATTTTATCCTTGGTGCGTGCTTTTTTTAATGCGTAATTTACGTGGCATTAGCAGCGAGTCTTGATTGCTAGGTGACGGAGGTACGGGGAGGATGGGGCCTCCGTCGATGCTACATATCCCAAAATGCACTGCGCGGCGCCAGTCAGATGTGTGTGTATGTATGTGTATATATGTATATATATATATATATATTAGAGCTGAAGATAATATTTTATTTTAGACATAAGATATTTGTAAATAATCTCTTGGGCTCAAGGCCCGAATATTTTCATCCTTGGTGCGTGCTCTTTTTAATATGTCCATGTCTTTAACCCCTGAGTTACACCACAGCACCAGGTCTGGGGGGAAGTCAACTTGCATTTCCTAGTCCCTTGCAGCATTTATCAGAGCTAAGATTGTGGCCAGGGCTCTGATCGATGGTTTTTCACCCTCTCAAATGAAGGGTATTGGGTTTTGGAGAGCTGCTTGGGTGTTAGTGAGGTGGCGTTTGTTGCTGTCGCTGTTGTTCTGCCGCTAAGGCCAGGAGGTCTTGACTCAAAGCACAGTCAAGACCAAGAATATGTTGGAGGCTTGCTGGGGCTAAGCCTCCTCTTTCTCCTCCTTTCACTCCTCGCAGACCTGTGTTACAGGCTCTTCTGTTCTGTCCTCTGGACTAAAGCCCTTCACTGCACACTGTAATTCACAGGAATATCTAGGATTTAGGTAGGATTTATTTACACTTTATTTAGCTCACGTTTGAGTTTTCAGGAAAAAGCCTTCGCACAGCTTTGACCAATCTGATGACCTTGGATGTTCCCAGGTCCCAGGTTAACCAGGTCACGGTTATAAACCAGAGGGGACTGCACTTTTGCATTTGCCTGTCCCAGACTCTGGAATAGTCCCCTGGGCATTAGAACAGCACATTCTCTGAATAGTTTTAAATCTCTGTTAAAAACCTTTTTATTTACACAGGCTCTTAACATTTTATAGCGTTATTTTACCTTGTTTTTTACATGTCTTGTATGTTTTTTTTCTATTTTATATTGTCTTTGTACAGCACTTTGGGCCATTGTGTTGTGGTGTTCTTAAATGTGCTTTATAAATAAAAGATGTCGGTGTAATCCCTCATTCGTCCAGGAGTGTTCCATTGTAGAAAAAGATTCAGTTGTTTCATCTGGACTCTGTTGTCATTCTAGATATCCTACTCTGTGAAAGCCCTGCCCACAGGGCGGGACCTCCTGATAAAGGGGAAGTTTTTTGGTTTCACTTGAGACAAAACAGTTTGTTTAACTAACAGCCCTGAGATGGGCCATCTACATCCTATTGTACACTGACTTTGGCTCCCTCCTCCTTGGGTACCTGATTAGCATCAGAATGCCTAAGCGTCTCCATGGTTTCAGCAAACCATTATAAACAATGGGAAGGCTGAATCTTAAACCTCCATTACGATTTAAGGAAGGATTCTCTTTTTTAACAAAGATGGCTTCCTTAACTCCTCTTTCAAACCATCTTTTCTCCTGCTCAGAATCTCCACCTCACTGTCTTCAATAGAGTGGTTTGTGGCTTTGAGATGAAGATGCACAGCGCATCACAGCCTCTGGGGTCCTGAACTCGCGTGTCTTCTGTGTTGATAAAGCCTCTTGTGCAGTGGCTGTTTAGTCTCCCCTATGTGGCGCTCTTTAAAGCTTTCTTCACTGCATTGGATAGAATACACTACATTGCTCTGTTTTTGTGTAGGCATCTTGCAAGGCAAGGCAAGGCAAGTTTATTTTTTGAGCACAATTCATACACAAGGCAATTAAAAGTGTTTCACACAACAGGAAAAAATGCATTAAAATCACAAAGACACGGCACAAAAATAATAGTTCAAGACATAAAAGAGAAGAGTGCAAAAGAAAGCATTTCAGTCATATGCCACAGCCAAACAAAACAGTTTTTAGCTTAGATTTGAACATTGCCAGAGTAGCGGCCTGATCTCACATCCTCAGGGGAAGACTGTTCCAGATTTTAGCTGCCATAAAAACTGAAACGCAGCATTCCCCATGTTTAGTCCTGACTCTGGCACCAGCAGGAGACCGGTCCATGTTTAGTCCTGACTCTGGCACCAGCAGGAGGCCGGCCCTGAGGTCCTCAGAGTCCGAGATGGTTTCAGTATGGCACTAACATGTCCGAGATGCTTACTTTTGGTGCAGGCCATGGAGAGACTTGTATACAAGCAGATCTGCTTTGAAGTATATTCTCTGAGCCACAGGGGGCAGTGCAGAGACCTGAGCACAGGACTAATGTGATCGTACTTCCTGGTTCACGGACCCGGAGTAGCACGTTCTGGATGTACTGCCGCTGTTTTACAGCTCGTTTGGAAGGCCAGTGAGCAGGCCGTTACAGTAGTCTAATCTACTAGAGACAAACGCATGGATAAGTCTCTCCACGTTCTGTTTAGACACTATACTCTTTTGATTTTGCCAATGTTTTTTAGATGGTAAAAAGCTGCTGATGTTATTTGATTTGACGTGGCTGTTAAAGTCAAGTCTGAGTCCATATTTACCCCCAGATTTCTAACTTGAATTTGTAGGTTTTAGAGCGAGGACGTCTGGAGGTGACAGTTAACACTTTCTCTTTGTTTCTGTGCGGCAAAGACGATGATTTTCAGTCTTGTCTGAGTTCAGCTGGACAAAGTTGTTTTGCATCCACACACTGATCTGTTGGATGCAGTGACAGAGTGAATCCACTGGTCCATATTCACCTGCCGTCAGTGAAACATAGATTGAGTGTCGTCTGCGTAATTGTGAGTGACACATTCTCGCTGCGTATCAAACTGACCTAAGGGCAGCATGTACAGATGTGAACAAAAGGGGTCCCAGATTGACCCTTGGGGCACCCACAGGTCAGAGGGCATCTGGTCTGAGACACAGTTACCAATTTCGACAAAGAACTTCCTCGTCTTCCAGATAGGACTTTAACCAGTTTAGGGCAGTGCCATTGATGCCCACCCACATCCTCTAGTCACTGTAAAGGTCCCATGATCGACAGTGTCAAAAGCAGCACTCAGATCTAACAGAATATAAGACTGAGGCTTTGCCCGTCATCTTCAGGTGGATGTCTCATTGTCACCTGTGACAAGAGCAGTCTCAGTGCTGTGATGAGGTCTAAAACCTGACTGGAAAACATCAAATGAGTTGTTTATTAAGAGGAAATCAGTGAGCTGTTGGTAAACAACCTTTTCAAGGACTTTGCCCCAAAATGGCAGATTAGAGATGGGCCGGTAATGACTCAGTACTGCGGCATCAAGACTGCTCTTCTTTAGGAGAGCTTTATGACCGCAGTTTTCAAAGACATTGTGAATGTTCAGATTGAAGCGACATGTTAACTATGGAGTGAGTGGTGGCTAACAAACTGTTCAGCACAGACTTTATAAAATCTGAGAGGTCACACATGGAGGACAGCATGTAGATGAACTCAGACTGGTGATGATCTCCTGGACAGTTTGTCAGTTACAGGTGCAAAGTGAGTCAGCTCTAAGTGTGTAGGTTGGTTTTAGGGTTATTTTTTGCCATTGTAGAATTTATAGCATTTTTAATGCCCTGAACTTTGTCATTAAAGAATAATGCAAACTTCATTACACTTGGATGTGAAATGAAGTTCTAACGGCAGCTGAACTGGAGGGTTGTTTCATCTGTTTACTGTGGCAAACAGGACACACGAGGTTGTTACTGCAGCTTCCAATTATTTCAGAAAAATATACCTTCCCTATTTCACATAATACGATGAGTTGTACATGTACAACTTCTCTCTGTAAATAGCTGTTCTGAACTTGGAGCTTCGACTTGCCGCATTTTCGTTCGCCCGGCATGCCACTCCTTTTTCTGTGCCCTGACCGAATTCATCATATTCTCCATGCAGCCTTCTGCTTATTTTTAACAATTTAGACTTCAATGGACAAAATCGGTGCTCGGAACATTCAAATACCCACTAGATGTAACCAGAGTTCAACAAATCAATTTAACATTATAACATGAGACATTTTCAAAGTTAATTCATTTCCAATAAAACAGATTTTCCCGTGCTAGTCATTGTATATGTGTCTCCTCCAGACAAATTGCAGTGACCAGCCGGTGGTTTGGGAAAAAACAGACAGGTCAAAGAAGACACAGAAATGATCAGACAGAAGCAACATCGACCACATTGACGTTTGCAATATTAACCCCTTTTGTAATTAGAAGACCTAGAGTGTGCCCTACTGCTGTGGGTGGGGCCACTCGCGCGTAAAGCACCGAAAGATTTCAAGGACAGCAATAAGCTCTTTAGTTTCTGTCACAGACATTATCAACATGAACATTGAAAGCACCATATGTGTATGACCCAAACCATCAAAGTCTGTTGCATACGAACTGAAAGCATGCATCAGTAAAATCATCAATAAAACTTTGCAGTGCTGAGGAGGCTTGTATTAAAAACATGAAGAGAATGGATGGAGACTGTTTTTGAGCTCAATTTTAAAGGCTTACATACTCAACTGTTGAAAACACCCAAAGGACAACCTGCTGGGCTTAACTATTTCATCTCTAACCAAAAAGCACACGGGACACCTCCTCACCTTTTTTTTTCTCAGTATTTCAAGAATTCAAACAGATAAAAGCTTGGCGTGGAAGCAGATTCCTATTTGGAGAAACTAAATTTCCATGTTTTTGTCAAAGCCATGTATTCAGTTAAAAAACATAAAATCAAGATTATAAGAAGTGGTAGAAAATAATTACGCTTTGGTATATTTCCAAACGTTTCACGCTATCAGGTAGAACGAGCAAGGAACCAGTGACGTCAAGATAAGTTCCACAAGTTTTATCTGCGCCTAATACAAAGTATTCTCTAATAAATTGTGCTTACAGATTATCTGGGTCTTGTTTCCTATTAGCCGATGCAGGGACACATCTCCTATGATGTAAGTCTTACGTGCAGAGGAGAAAGATGACAAAGAAAAAGACTATAACATGGAGTTCTTTATAATGCAAAAAGCGTAGTTCCTCCTTTTCGGGGCGGCGGCTGAGTCCGTCCGCAGCTTCTAGTCTGGTTAATGATCCTGCAGTTTCTCTTGCCGTTTGCGGAGAATTGTCTAGGTGGAGTCTTGTTGAGTGCCTGTTACGGCAGATGAGTGCATCCTCCCTGTAACAGAGAAGATAAGCAGGAAACACCACAACATCTTATATCCTCATAAACTGAAACCTTTTTTCAACATTGTGTCCTAGTCTGAACAACCAGCTTATTGTGCACAATGTTATTTAAAAAAGCGAATAAGACTAAAAACTATTGGCTTCAGTTGATTGATTATTCTTCAGAAGAAATAAAATTATTAATTAAGAATGATTTGTTACATAAGGATCTGACATTTAGCACAGCAAGTTTCAGAACTAGTTTCAGTGAGTCTGGGCGTATCTTTTTACAGGGAATATTGAATCAAATTTCTCAGATTGGGCAGTCTGACTCGCATTTTGTTTTCCCATCTGTGTGATGTTACTACAGAAATAGCACTAGGGAGGCTGTTTTTACACAGGGCCCCGGGGTTGGTTTGATTTTTAATAATGACTATATAAGTCCCGGCGAACGCTGAGACCCAGTGCATCCTAGCTATGGGAGATACCAGGTGAAAGGTGAGGGGGGTATAGGGGGGGCTTTTTTGGTGAAGCGGAGAGCCGGTGAGCGTTTGGGACCAGTGGTAAAGGCGGGTGGGTTTAGGTGGGGTGATTTTGTCTGTGTAGCAACAGTCAGGGGAGAGTTCATCATCGTTGATATCAGAACTCTGATCTTGCTATATTGGGCCGTGAGTGGAGCCATCTTAATGCCTGATTTGATCAGATTTTCAAGATGGCTGGGAAGACCCCTGGGTGAGGGTGGAGATGGAAAGGAGAGTGAGGAATCTGTAGTGGGAGTAGATGTTGCAGGAGGGATCCAGGGCTGCTCTGAGGGCAGGGGCGATGGCGGGGATACTGCCGGGCCCGCCGCAGATGGGGTCCAAGGCTTTTGATGAGGCCGTGCAGGAAAGAACTGAAATGACTCCTGCGCTAGCCGTGGTGAAGATTGTTGTGGTGCTGCTGCAGATGAGTCCTTTGCTGGAGGTGGTGGGAGGTGATCGTTGGAGCAGCTGGAGTTGAATTCTTTGCTGGTGGTGGAGCGGCTGCTAATAAATCCTTTGGTGGAGGCTGTGGTTGTGGTGCTGCTGATGTTGAAACTTGGCTTGGTCTCTGGTTGATGGAGCAGGAATTCTTCTCTCATTCCTCTCTTCTCTAACTATCTGCTCAGGACCCTGTCCAGCCCAGTCCAATGCCTCAGAGCGTGGAGCAGGTTCTCTGTCAGCACCCTCCACTCTCCACCTCTACAGAGGTGTGGGCCATTTCTCTTAAACAGGTCCTCTCGTTTCCAGAATAGATAGAAGTTCTCAATGTAGTGCAATCTTCTTGTTGCACACTCTTTGGACAGCCATGTGTTCAGCTGAAGCAGCCGGCTAAACTTGTTTATCTTCCTGTCGATCTTTGGAAGAGGTCCACTTCTGAATGTTTTTATTTCCATTTTATTAAGCTCATCAAATAACTCCAAGAAGTCTCTTTTCAAAACTTCAGTCTCTTCGCGTCGTGTGAGTCCACTGCGCCCACGTGCACAATCAGCTGTTTAGCTCCTTTATGTGTGGCCAAAACATTAGAAATACGTGACGTAATTTCAGTAACTGTGGCGCTGGAAAAATTAATGTGTGATTTTTTCATGCATCACGTGACTTATCGCACCATCCCCAATCAAGACGACCCTTGACGTTCAGGCACAGATCTCTCTCTCTCTGTCTGTCTTTTCGCCACGTCATGTCTCCCATTTTTCCTTTGTTCATTTACTTTCAGTCTTTGAAAGTGGTAAAAATCTGTTTGTAAGCTGTATTTTAGGTGGCGTTACATTATCTTTGTATTGCTTTGGCTTCGCAACCGACTTTTTTTCCAAGTGTTTCCTTCCCTTTAGACAGTTTTGGAAACGAAACAGTTACAGTCCGGTTTAGGTTGAAAGTAGCTGTTTTTTCTTGTAAAAAATGTGGACTTCTTACCACTGGACGACACTGGGATTGTATCGTGTGCAGTCCTTTTTCAGATTCCAAAGCAAATATCCGTGCTTGTTAGCTCATGAATTTCTTGTTGAAATTTCCAACAGTGTTTACAGGAGTTGTTTCTCTTCTCACGGACATGTCGCTGGTTCGTCAGATTTGTTGATTAAAACTTGAAAAAATGCTCTTAAAATCCTTGGTTGACTTAAAAAAAGTCATCATAAAAAAGTTTTGAAGACAAAAACTGATTTAAAAGCAAAATAAATAAGGAAAGCAGCTGAAGCAAGCAGGAGCAAGCAGGGAAGCGTCTGCACTCTTCGGAAGCAGGGTGTGTTTTGCATTCAGTATTCTTAATTAATAATTTGTGTTATTTATGTCAGAAGGTTGTTTTATCATGTTATCTTGGTCCATGTGGGGGAAGTAACACGACTCCAATGCACCAGTTTAGTTCCGAGCCTTTCATCTGGACCACGCCTCAAGTTGCTTCCCTCACCTTCAATTTTGGCATGATCACACCTCTAGTTTAGCTTCCACGCCTGCGCTGTCAGCAATTACACCGACGCAATTTGACAGAATGAGATCCGCAGCGCCAAAGTCATTCATTCATTTTCTACCGCTTGTTCCCGTTAGGGGTCGCGGGTGACTGAGCCTATCCTAGTGCCTTGGGCCTTAGGCAGGGTACACCCTGGACAGTGGCCAACTCGTCGCAGGGCAACACAGAACATAGACACACAGACAACCATTCACTTCACACTCATTCACTAGGCCAATTAACAGTTGCCAATTTACGGTGGGAGGAAGCCGGAAACCCGGAGAGAGACCCACGGTAACACGGGGAGGACATCAGACTCCACCAGAGAGATCATGTGTGTAAAGTATCGAAGGAATCGAACCCATGATTTCTTCTTGGGAGGCGAGAGCTCTAACGCTCTGCACCTTTTGAGCGCCAAAGTTACCGGCGGCAAAAATACGGCCAAAGTGCTGATCAGGCCCAGTATGTTCCATTTTTTGGAACAAAATTGAGGTGTATATATGATAGTCCCATTCAGAATAGAAGGTCCTTCTCTTCCTCTAGGTATCAGGGAATTATGGTTTTGCGTTTATAAAAATGCCCAGTTAAAACTTGTTAAAAGCAGAGGGATAAGTGCTTCTTTACAGCTGGGTTTGTCAAACATGTGGCCCATGGCCCCCCCAGACATTTTAATCGGGCCGGAAAAAAATAATTTATATTTACAAATTTTGGATAGATAGCATTTTTATAGCTAGAACTACGAGTCCTACAATCCTTTGCAGCAGTCGCCCCTCCCCCGCACTGCTGTGCGGCATGAGCGAGTGCCGAGGGCTGGAAGAAGGCAAATTTCAACAGCAGCGGAGTGAGTGCTTCTTTAGTGGGACTCAATAACCAGAAGACCCACAAACTGTAATTACTCTTGTCTGAACATTTATCGCGATATGTATATAATACAAAATAAATATTATTACAGTGTATTTATGCTTTTCCACCTTTAATGCACACAAACGTCAAGGTTAAACATTCAAGTCTTCGTGTTCTGTATAAGCAGAGGCCCAACAGGTGGTCTAGGGCACACCTGGGCATTTGCGGCCCAGGGGCCGAATTAGGCCCTCGGCCTGTTTAATCCGGCCCTCCTCCCCGCAGGGATCATATGTGTTTTACTCTTAGTTTCTTTTATTTTAACTGTGTTGGCGCTGTAACGTTTCTGTTTCTGCACTTGTGTCCTTATAAAGATAACATAAATGAATGAATAATAGATTCTAGCCAGTATTTTACAGAAAAGTGCTTATAACGATAAGAATTTTTTACACCAATGATCACGGGCCGGCCCTCCGCCACTCCCTGGATTCCAATTGGCTCCTCGAGGAAAAATAACTGCCCACCCCTGTCCACAAAAAATGTCTGAGGGTCAGACCCCCTAGATCAGCGGGTCTGGGGGTCAGAAAGGTTTAGGCCAAGACCGTTTCCTGAGCGTCTTCTCTTGTAAACCTGATATGCGGCGTCCACTGCATTTAAGATGTGCTCTGAGAACGGACTTCACTCAGAATTGTTTCTTGACACCTTGAACACAAAGTCTGTCATCCACGTAACGGTCCCAAAGACTTGGATAGCCATGTCTGAAAAGGAAGTCAGTGCCTTCTTCTCAAAATACTCCATGTACAAGTTGGCCACGATCCCCTGGAGAGACGGCGAGCCCAAGCACAGCCCGTGAATCTGTCTGAAGAAGTGTCCCCGAAATTGAAAGTATGTGGTGTTAAGGCAGATGTCTAGTAGTTAGCAGGTGTGTTCAGGTGTCAGTTTGGTCCTTTCCTGTAGGTGGTGTCTTCCTGCAGTCTCATCATCACTGCAGCTACTGCCTCAGAAGGTCGGGATGCAGGTGAAGAGGACACATTTTACATCATATAAATGCTTTCCACATGGTGTTCTGAGGTCCCACCAAAGGAGCCAAGATGGTTGTTAAATGCTTTGGCCACATTGTTATATGATGAATCTGTGCTGCACACAATGGGTCTGAGTGGAACATTCTCTTTGTGAATTTTGGGAAGTCCATAAATGCATGGAATAGCTTCCCCAGGATACAGTCTGTATACAATAGAAGCCCGTCTATCACCTCCTCTTTTCAAGCTTCTGTAACAGTCCATCACCTTCTTCTTGTAGCCACTGGTCGGTAGTCTCTAAAAGTTTCAGACGTTTGTATGTGGGAAATCGTGTCCAAATCGAGGAGGCTGTGTGACTTTGGCTTCATAATCAGCTGTGTTAAGAATCACAGTGCAGCAAAAAGCCCCCTGTCTGCTGGAAGAATGTTTATGCTTGTATCTTTTTGTAGTGCTGAGAGTTGCCTTCCTCTCCTCCTGTTAGTCACATGTGATATTGAAGGAGCAGGTTTGCGGTCTTCAGAGTCGCTGTGACCCGTAACCTCAGGTCTGCAGCCTCAGTTTCTGTCATCTTGTTGTTCCTGATGGCTGTTTCTGTGGCTGTGATGTAGTCTTCTGTTATGATACATGTGCTTAGAAGTAAAGAATCAAACGTTTAGCCCTTGTGGAGAGCACGTCTTTCTTTGCCTAGACAGGACGCGGCTCTGATAGGTTCTTGAGCCAATGGTTCTTGCTGGTCTCTACTTTGGTCTGTCCCTTTACTTCTGCCATGCTGGTCCTTCCCTGGGCCCTTATTATTCAATGAGTTAAACTTGTAAACTTCCTTCATGCTGCGCTTGCCTGTGCTGTCTGTGTAAAATCCATCACTCTCTTGAAGGCTTCTTCAGGGAGGACGCTGGTTAATTTCTTCTGCAAAGTTTCTGTTCTGTTTTTTTCAGTTGATCAATACTGAAGTTGTTTTCTTGGAACCTTTCACTGAGCATCTGCATTAAGTTCCTTCTTCAGATCTTTTCTGCTCTGTGTCCTTTAACTGGTGGTTTGATCTGTAGGCTCTTCGCGATCGTATTGTTTTGTCTGCATCTCAGATTGAACCTCAGGTGGTTTCTGTTGTCCGCTACTTTCCTGGCTGTGGATTCAAGTTTCCGAACAAGATCCAAGGTTTTTTACCCAAAATTCTTAGAAACAAGTCAGTGTAATCCCTCATTCGTCCAGGAGTGTTCCAAAAAAGATTCTGTTGTAGCGTCCAGATGACTACAACGTAATCTTTTTCTACAATTTCTCAATAAAACTTTACTAACAGCTTTGTGTTGCACAGCTTTAGTTCTAAATGTGCCCAGAACTGTTCTAAACTAACTCGGTTTACTAGTTAGCAGTTGCTAGGCTACTGGATGTGCTTCAGCACTTCATACATTTGCCACAGTTTAACAGAAAAGTCACAAAGCGGATCGATCTGAAGAATCATCCAAAGAGAACTGGTTGTTATGTGTAAGATTACTATTTATTTGGATTTAGTTTCAGGAAAAGCAGAATCAAAACGAGCCTATTACAGTTACATTTTAACTTTCTAATCAGCAGCCCAAAGGCTTGATAAACGTTTTTGTCCATGTCGCTCAGCCCTAATGTTGATTACAGACTTTTTAGAATCCAGAGCAACCAATGAACCATCAGCTGTGTCAGTTCTTTTGTGGCTGACGTTTTGTTCGCTGTAGATGACATTTTGCTCGACCTAAATAAATAAGTGCAGTTGCTAATTGTGACCTTTCAAACATGTTTCGTTGTAATGAATCTTTTGTGTTTTGGCCAGCTCACAGCCATAAAACGGGCTCTTCGGATGAGCCTGAGTACCTGTGTAAGTGGATGGGTTTGCCGTACTCTGAGTGCAGCTGGGAGGACGGCGCTCTGCTCAAGAAGAAGTTCCAGCACTGCATTGACAGCTTCAATAGCCGCAACGCCAGCAAGACCCTGCCCTCAAAAGACTGCAAGGTGCTTTGCCCACATTAGAATCAGAATCACAAAAGGTTTATTGCCATCGTCATGAACAAAATTCACAAACATAGGAACGTGTTTCGGCGTTAAGGTGCAACATAAAACACTGATCAAGAATAAAAACATATCTGAATCAAACTGGCATTCATAAGGAAAACAATTTAAATTGACTATAGCATAAGATAAAAGTAGACTTACTATGTACACAAGAGTTCCCGGTAAACTTGCATGTAGTGCAGAAAGTGATTGGTTAGATTGCAGTTAGAATGGCCTCCTTTTGTCTTCACTGCAGAACGATTCCATGACAATCAGCAGGTTGGCATGGAGGATCGTGTGTGCAAAACTGAAATCCTTAATTGCACTCAATGGATTCATTCATTAAAAATCCCCCTGGGAACAATTAATGTACAGTTAATTCATTAAATGTTTGCTGACAAGGAATTCATTTAAAGTATAATGAATGCATTTAATGTACAATTAATTATATGTGTCAAAAAAAGAAACATTAACATAAATATCTATTTTATTGCATGATTTTATGATGTTTGTGCAAACATAAAATCTGTCAGACTCACTCATCAAACTCTGAGGACGGAATTTAGGCTTCTCTGGTTGAGTCCATTTCTCTACAGAGGTGTCAAAGGTCAGGGGCCACTGTGCGGCCCGAGCGCGTTTAAGCCCGAGCGCGGCCCGAGCGCGGCCCGAGCGGCATGACAGTAACAGCAGTGGCCCCTCTGTAGAAATGGTCTCCACCAGAGCAGCAAGTCCCACCCTCAGTATCTGGTGTGACCGCCAAAATTTCTAACATGTTACTGTTCCTCAAGTTAGTGACCGGATTTATGGAAATAAACTTTCGGGTAGACAAAATAAAGTTAAATATGACAATAATAGCCAGATATAAAAAGTCATGTACATTTAGGTCTACTTCTTGGACGGACGATAGACTCAACCAAAAAGACTTAAATTAGCTTCTAAAATGGTCACGATGATATCGTATTGTGTGAATAATCACGATAATCAACTAACCTAATAATCGTGACACCCCTATAAACCCACCTGTGAGCTGGGATGGATTATCATTTGTGAACAATATTTTAGAGAAATGTATCTTTTGTGTCGATAGAAACACTTCCAAATCTTTGAGTTCAGCTCATAAAAATGGGAGCAGAAACAGCGTAGGAACCTTCAGTCACTGAGTGTACAATACTGACAAGGAAACTGCTAATCTAATTGTCAGTTACAGCCTTACCCTGGCACACACTGTGTCATCGTTAGGCTCGACACATCAGTGGCTGGCAAAAGTCACTTTTTAGTGGCATTTGACACGTTTGGACAAAGCAACACAAAGTGGCACACAATTGTGAAGTGGAAGGAAAATTGTACATGTTTTACAGATTTAAATAAAAAAAACCTTAAAAGTGCAAATTAAGCCTCTCTTCTCTCTCTTTCTCTTTCTGAGTGGACAGCTGCTTGCTGAAAGATTGCATGTTGACCTAATTATTAAACCGAGTCCATATGTGTGTAATCTAATCTCTAATCTAGTGTAAATGCAGCTGTTTGTGAAGGCCACAGAGGTGGGAGGATATTGGGGAGCCATGGTCCCATGAACACACCAGACAGGTTAGGGAGAAGGATATGGAGAAGTTTAAAGCTGGAGCAAAGATTTTCCAAACTTTGCTCTCACAGCAGAGATCCAGAAATGGAAAGAGTCTGGCTCAACAACTAACATACAAGCTCGGGTCCACCAAAACTTACAATCTGAAACAAAGACAAGCACTGATTCAGTCCAGCCAGCCAAGAGGCCTAATTGGAAACTCTGGAGCAGGATGAAATCAAGGGTGACAGGGACGTTCCATTGGACAACTTTTCGTGGCACTGTACAAATGGTAATCTGACCTTGCATGGTAGAGACGAATGGAAGAGAAGCCACTGGAAAAACAGAGAAGAAGTCCTGTTTGCAGTTTGCAAGAAGAAATGTGGAGGACAACGGCAAACAGGTGAAGAAGGTTGGCTCTTGGTTTCCCTGATCAGAAAAAACCTCTATGTCGTGTAAAACAGGTCACATGACTCTGAACCACCCTCTGTCCCCTTCACATGACTCTGAACACACCTTCTTCCTCACAATGACTCTGAACACACCCTCGTGTCCCATGACTCTGAAAACCCTCTCGTCCTCGTCCACATACTCTGAACACCCCCTGTCCCACACATGACTCTCAACACACCCCTCTGTCCCACTGTCCACATGACTCTCAACACACCCCTCTGTCCCCTGTCCATGACTCTAACAACAACAGAGTTGACCTCTCCTCTGTTCCCATGACTCTCAAACACACCCTCTGTCCCACATGAACTCTGAAACACACCGCCTCTGTCCATCTTGAACACTCGCACATGACTCTGACACCCTCTGACATCTCTGACACTCTGTCCGCTCTCCCACATGACTCTCAACACACCCTCTGTCCCACTTCACTTGAACACCCCTCTTCCACACTGACCCACTCTGTCCTCTCCCACATGATCTCCATCACCTGCTGTCCCACTGCCTGCTCTAACACACCTCTGTTCCCTGCTGTCCCACATGATCTCAACACATCCCTCCTGTCTCCACATGACTCTGAACACCCCCTCGTCCCTCTGTCCACATGACTCTGAATCATCACCCTGCTGGTCCCACAATGACTCAGGACCCTGAACACACTGTCTGTCCCACATGACCCTGAACACACTTCTGTCCCACATGACTCTGAACGCACTTCTGTCCCACATGACTCTGAACGCACAGTCTGTCCCACATGACCCTGAACACACCGTCTGTCCCACATGACCCTGAACACACTTCTGTCCCACATGACTCTGAACGCACCGTCTGTCCCACATGACCCTGAACACACCGTCTGTCCCACATGACCCTGAACACACCGTCTGTCCCACATGACCCTGAACACACTTCTGTCCCACATGACTCTGAACGCACCGTCTGTCCCACATGACTCTGAACGCACAGTCTGTCCCACATGACCCTGAACACACCGTCTGTCCCACATGACCAAAGCTGCAGAGACAAACCCAAGAGTCTTGCGGCTGTAATAGCAGAGAAAGTCAAGTACTGACTCAGGGCCCTGAATACACTTGCTCACTGCTCTTTTCAGTCTCATACATGTAAACGTGGTGGCGATTTTCCTTTTACTTCACAAATGTGTCACTTTGTGTTGCTATTTCACAAAAAATGACAATCCAATTTGTGGTCGCAATTTGACCAAATGTGGAAAAGTTCCAGGGTTATGAACACTTTAACTGCCTCCACACAATGTGTGTGAATGGCTGTCGTGCTTTGAATGTGAAAAGGTCGAAGCATGGTTTTTGAATATGAGCACTTATTGTTTTATGTTTGTTAGGTCCTGAAGCAAAGACCACGGTTTGTGGCTCTGAAGAAACAGCCTTCATATATCGGAGATGAGAACTTGGAGCTGAGAGACTACCAGCTGGCTGGGGTCAACTGGCTCGCTCACTCCTGGTGCAGGTACAGCTTGTTTCTGCTCCCGGAAATGTCAATCTGCCTGTGTGTGTGTGTGTGTTTTGGAGGGTCCATAGGCACAGATTGCCTGCCACACTCCTGTGAATCTGCCCTATCTGCTGGCTCTAGAAGCAGCTCATAGACATTCATAGAAACTACATTTTGCTCTGCCCAGTCACTTGGCCGATGCTAACTAGAGTTAACTAACCGCCGCTTGGTTTGGATTTGATATGTCATCTAAAGGTTGAATAGAGGATTTTTTGCCCTCCTGGTCTTTTCGATAGGCTGCCTACCACCAAACCTCGTTACAAGACCGAAGAAGCTGTAAACACTTTAATAATGTCAGAATCCAGTAAGTCCACCAGTAAGTAAAATCAATTTGTACAATACAGAAACGTAATTTTATGAAAAATAAAAATTGGATCGTGTCTGGAGTGTATTTGTACAGTGTCACGTATGTATGCTAGCGTCTTATAAAATGTGGTTGTGTGGTAGGGGAGTAGAGATCATTGTGCTTTAGTAACTGTAAAAGATAAATACATAAAACCATTTTCCCAAACATGACGCTTCAACAGAACGTGTGCAGAATAGTTTGGCAAAGAAAGATGATAAATGGAACAATTGTTGCAGCGTAAAAGAAAAAGTAACATTATTCATGGTGAGATTACACATTAAACCCAAAAAAGGTACATGCAAAAGTCCTCAAAGCCATGTTGTACCAGCTACTCCACAATTATACATTCTACATACAATAAGATAGAAAGTAAGCTAAAAAGTGACCTGTCCAGGAGAAACTTCGGTCGCATTCAACCCACGCCAGCGCGTAAACAATTCCCCCAGAAACACTCGAGTTTTGTCTCTTGTCTCCGCACATTTCCGTCTCTTCTGCGCCAGCTCAAACACAATGTTTCTCTGTTGTCCCTCTGCCACTTTTGTACTTCGGGGTCCGAAGCGTGGCGCTACACTGGAAGAACTCGCTGCTAGCTTTGCTAAACACACACCGGCATATCAACCACACATGCGCAGCCAGGGGAATGCGCTGCTATCCTAGGAACGAGCCAGAACGAGCCTGCTGGTGTGCATTAGCATGCAGGGAATGATTGACATGTGGGGGAGAGCTAATCAGCTGTCCACACGAGGAAATGAGACTCTGATTGGTCGCCAAAAATCCTCTATTCAACCTTTTTAAGTCATATTTTTGTTTACCGTATTTTTGGACTTTAAGCCACTTCATTTTTCCTATGCTTTGTACCCTGCCCAACAACGGTGCTTCTAATTTCTAGATTTTTACTGGCAGAGACGCAAAGACACACGTGGAGCGCGAACATGCGATATGCGGCGGTCTGCAGTTTAGAACCTGCTGCATAGAAATCTTTGGAGTGGCTTTTATTCAGGAGCGCACTGAAGCCCAAAAAGTACGGTACTTTATGACCACTCTATGACTTCTGTGCCGTCGCAGCACCTTGTCCTCGCCCTACGCTCCATGACGCACCGTACATGAAAGGAGAAGAGCGGAGACTACAAGTGGAGTAATAAAGATAAAAATAACAGGAAGGACCCCAATGTTTGCTTTGATCGTCAGTCATTGCCCCATTTAAAAAAAATATATATATATATATATATAAATATATATATATATATATATATATATATTATATATATATATATATATATATATATATATATATAAAAATGCACGTTAGTCTCTGTGGAAGGCGCAGGACACACTTCACTCCCTCGCAGTGGGACTTGGATTTAGAGAAATGTTCTGGCCTCATGTTACTGCTCCACTCTGTGTCTGGCTCTTCCTGTGATCATTACAGAACGCTCCTGGAATCTTCATTATGCAGAGTAAACAGCTAAATTGTTTATAGTTTGACGGAGGACTATAAAACAGCCTTCACACAGAGACAGACAGACTGGCAGAGACACAGAGACTGACTCAGATCTCGGCGTGTCAGGAGATCTCAGCATGAGATGTAATGTCAGTTAAGAAAGATGCACCACTCAGTATTGCAAAACTCTTGATTCAGTCTAACTTTTCTACTCATTAGAGAGATAGGAACGAGCAGACATACATGCTGCTGTTGTGTGCACCGCAGCAGGCAGTACCTCCTGCGTCAAAGTGGAACCCCCCCCCCATGTAACGCCAATCACATCGCTGCATTCAGTGAAGTTTTGTTAAATCAGTCAGGGTCCAGTGCGCAGAATCCTGCTCCTCAGCACATCTCAGCTTTGATGCCTCAAATCAAGTTACAGTGAGGAAATACTGTAAGTATTTGAACACCCTGCGATTTTGCAAGTTACTTAGAAATCCCACTTAGAAATTATGGAAGGATCTGAAATTTTCATTGCAGGTGCATTTCCACTGTGAGAGACAGAATCTAAAAAAAACAAATCAAGAAATCACATTGTAGGATTTTGAAATAATGTATTTGTATGTTATTGCTGCAAATAAATATATGAACCCCTGCCAATCAGCAAGAATTGCGGCTCTCAAAAACCTGTTTGACATTTATAAAGGCAGACTAAGAATAATGCACAAGAGTGAATTATAACAGCTCTTATTTCAAATAGCAACTTCCATCCTAATTGTGGATTAAATCACCTAGGCCTTTAAGTAGAAATAAATCAGCCAACGCTGTCTGTTAGGTTTTTCGTGCACGGGAGAGTTACGTGGCGCTCCTACGCTCGTCCCACCCAGCACGCCGTCGTGCCGTCTCTCTCCGAACCACTGCTCTCCCGTGCCTTTTATTCATTTGATTTGATTCAAACAGTAATCTTACATTTGACTTCATCAGGGCGGTCATGACACGACCTACTTCGCTCAGTTTATCTTGCCCCAGATTAACTCTGTACATCTTGTTAACAATAACACATAATGAATCATAAACAGATTATAAGCATGATACTGTTTGGTACATTTTGATTATACCTAATGACCTAATATTTCTCACAATAAAGAGCACCTCTTCTTCACTTTTTATCTAAATACGCAGCTAACGAGCTTAACAGGTGCTACTCAAAGATACCTGTCCACCCCACGATCAGTCTCAGTCTCCAGACTCCAGCTACTACCATGGGCAAGACCAAAGAGCTGTGAAAAGACACCAGAGACTAAACTGTAGACCTCCACAAGGCTGGAAAATGCTACAGGCGAAAAAATATCAACAGTTTGAGAAATTCTTATAAAATAAAAGAGTCTAAAGATGACTGTCAATCTCCCTCGGACTGGGGCTCCATGCAAGATCTCACCTCGTGGGTTCTCAATGATAATGAGAAAGGTGAGGAATCAGCCCAGAACTATGGGAGGAGCTGGTCAATGACCTGCAGAGAGCTGGGACCACACTTTCAAAGGTTACTATAGTAATACACTACGCCGTCATGGTTTAAAATCATGCATCGCACACAAGGTTCCCCTGCTTAAGTCAGCACATATTCAAGCCCATCTGAAGTTTGCCATTGTCATATTGGGTCTTCCAGCACACAGCCAGGAGAACCAAGGAGTGGCTCTGTAAGAAGCATATCAAGGTTCTGGAGTGGCCTAGCCAGTCTCCAGACTTAAATCCAATAGAAAACCTTTGTAGGGAGCTGAAACGCCGTGTTTCTCAGCGACAGCACTGAAACCTGACCGATCTAGAGAAGATCTGTGGAGTGGCCAAAATCCCTGCTGCAGTGTGTGCAAACCTGGTCCAGAACTTCAGGAAACGTTTGACCTCTGGAACTGTAAACAAAGGCTTCTGTACCAAATATTAACACTGATTTTCTCAAGTGTTCAAATAAAAAAATAAAAAAGCGGCAATAACATACAAATACATTATTTCAAAATCATACAGTGTGATTTCCATTTTAGTTTTTTTTTGGGTCTGTCTCTCACAGTGGAAATTTCAAATCCCTCAAAGCGGGATAACTTGCAAAATCGCAAGGTGTTCAAATACTTAATTTCCTCACTGTAGGTATAGTATGTTTCTGTTCTGATTGCACATATATCGTGTACTATGGTGAGTATGTGGTGTAGGTGTCAATGAGCGTCAGTATGAAAACATGTAATGTGTGCATGTCAGTATTGGTGTGCTCCGTGTGCATGTGCACGAGTGGTGCACTAGATTTGTTTGACCCAATCAGCATCTAATGGGCTTTCGACGTCATGTTCAGTCCCTGCTTGGCTCGCTTTGGCACAAGGGGGAAGAGGGTATTAAAAAAGTACCTGATCTGAGGAGGTAACAATCACAGCAGGTTTGAGTTGCCCCCAAGTAGAGCCGGGTAGAGCAAAGTCACATGTAGTCTTCATGCAAACTGCCCTCCCTCAGCAGAGCTAATGGGCAAATTGGCATGACGTTGGCTGTGGTGTTTGCAGGTGTAACAGTGTGATCCTGGCTGATGAGATGGGTCTGGGAAAGACCATCCAGACCATCTCGTTCCTGTCCTACCTGTTCCACCAGCACCAGCTCTACGGGCCCTTCCTGGTTGTGGTTCCCCTGTCCACCCTCACTTCTTGGCAGAGGGAGTTCCAAACGTGGGCCCCCAACATGAACGTGGTGGTCTACCTGGGGGATGTCATGAGCAGGAAAACTGTAAGTGTAAAAAGTAACATGCGTTTGAATGAAATGAACTCTTCTGTTGTGTATGATTGAGCTGTGCAAACTTTTACAATTTAAAATGTTATCATGGTTTTGTACAGATCCGGGACTATGAGTGGGTGAACCACCAAACAAAGAGGATTCGCTTCAATGCACTGTTAACTACTTATGAAAATCCTTCTGAAAGACAAGGTATGTGCATGATTAGATTGTCCATAACATATCAATGCAGACACGTCACTTTGGAGCAGATTGGGAAAGTGTCTCCGATGTCCAGTGAGCTGGTCCATTTAAGCCATCCAAAGGGAGTCTAGCTTCCAAAGCGTGCTTGCTTTTGGCTCCGAGAACGCTTTAGCGTAAGGTGATTGGATAAGAGAGAACGCAGAATCAGGTAAAAAAAAGATAGAAAAAGCAGAAGAGGAATCGGAAGTGGTTTCCTGTTTACTCTAGCTTTCTATTAAAGTATAATTCAGGTATGTCTTAGATTTGATTTATGAAGAAAACATGAGTTCTGTTTGGGTGACGTCAGATGCTCGTGTAGCAGAGCTCTGCCTCTGGACCTGAACATGGACACACTCCACCATTAACAGAAGTGTTCAAAAGTGCTCTAAAGTGAACCGGTCTGGGGGGTCAGGGCCAGTCCAAATGTGGCTTGACTTGACTGTCCTGTGTTGTGTCCTGGCCCACATGGCTAACTACTCGGGCTCAGGTTATATTGTTTCCACATGTCCGTCTCTGCATACTGATGACCCAAACGCTGGGCTGTGTCCTCAGGGTGTGCTGGGGAATATCAATACTGGGCGTTCCTTGCTGTGGATGAGGCTCACCGGCTGAAGAACGATGACTCGCTGCTGTACAAAGAGCCTGATGGAGTTCAGGTCTAACCATCGACTGTTGATCACGGGCACACCTCTGCAGAACTCCCTCAAAGAGTTGTGGTCGCTGCTGCACTTCCTCATGCCACACAAGTAATGCACCTTTATTTCACTCTTCTGTGTAGGAGGGAGAGACGAGGGGCTCTCAGAGAACCAGGAGACCCAAATGTCGTTTGAACGTCAAGTATATATGACTAGTTTTAGAACTCAACCAAAAATCAAACATAAAAAACCACAAAAATATCTAGGCCCTTTAACATCTGAATGGCAAATGGCATGAAATTATGCCAGCAAGATGTGAACAGTGAACAGGCCAATCACATGGCATTTAGGGCCCGCAGGCGCGACTGGAACAATCACATGGCATTTAGGGCCGCAGGCGCGACTGGAACAATCACAGGGCATTTAGGGCCCGCAGGCGCGACTGGAACAATCACAGGGCATTTAGGGCCGCAGGCATGGAACAATGGGCATAGGGCCCGCACTGGAACAATCACAGGGCATTTAGGGCCCGCTGGCGCGACTGGAACAATCAGGGCATTTAGGGCCCGCAGGCGCGACTGGAACAATCACAGGGCATTTAGGGCCCGCAGGCGCGCGCGACTGGAACAATCACATGGCATTTAGGGCCCGCAGGCGCGACTGGAACAATCACATTTAGGCCCGCAGGCGCGACTGGAACAATCACAGGGCATTTAGGGCCGCAGCGCGACTGGAACAATCACAGGGCATTTAGGGCCCGCAGGCGCGACTGGAACAATCACAGGGCATTTAGGGCCCGCTGGCGCGACTGAACAATCACAGGGCATTTAGGGCCCGCTGGCGCGACTGGAACAATCACAGGCATTTAGGGCCCGCTGGCGCGACTGGAACAATCACAGGGCATTTAGGGCCCGCAGGCGCGCGACTGGAACAATCACAGGGCATTTAGGGCCCGCAGGGCGCGACTGGAAATCACATGGCATTTTAGGGCCGCGGCGCGAGCTGGAACAGACACAGGGCATTTTAGGGCCCGCAGGCGCGACTGGAACAATCACAGGGCATTTAGGGCCCGCAGGCGCGACTGGAACAATCACAGGGCATGGAACAATGGGCATTTAGGGCCCGCAGGCGCGACTGGAACAATCACAGGGCATTTAGGGCCCGCAGGCGCGACTGGAACAATCACAGGCATTTAGGGCCGCAGGCGCGACTGGAACAATCACAGGGCATTTAGGGCAGAAGTCAAATACAGGAAGTAAACTGCTCCCTGTATAGAGACGTGCTACTGTTATAATTCTAACATGTTCTTTTATTCAGTCTTTACTCTAACTCAAAGACACAGATATGAAAAAGTAATTTAAATGGTCTAGAAAAGATGTAGACAATACATATGATTAAATAAATGCATGATTAATTCAATCATCTTAAATCATGATACGATGTAAACACAACATTTTCTTTTCTGATTTAATTTGATTCATTTCCCTCCAAAGCAATCAGTTTGGACATTTGTACGCCCTCTAACCAATGCCTCTTTTGCATTAGTTCCTAATGTGTCGACTCTTCTCTACTCAGCCCTGCACCGAGCTTTCTCATTTAACATTTA
This sequence comes from Chaenogobius annularis, assembly GCA_015082035.1. Lineage (NCBI taxonomy): Eukaryota > Metazoa > Chordata > Actinopteri > Gobiiformes > Gobiidae > Chaenogobius > Chaenogobius annularis. The sequence continues at coordinate 140,225 of BJKM01000767.1, forward strand.
TAGCGGGAAAAACAGGAGGACTAAAGTTAAGAACTTTTGTACCTCTCTTGTCCTGACTTACCATTGGTCCTACGCACGTCTCTCCTCTGCAGAGGTCTGCTAGCTTTATTCTGTTGATTTTGCCATCCCTAACATGATAAATCAAATGGCCTGCCATCCGTTTTGACATGGGGGGGAAACTAAACCATTCCTAAAACTCAACTTCATCCCATATTTTAGGCAGCGCCATCATTAAATACTACTTCAAATAAACAAATCAGAAGCTTCAAAACGCTGTGTTTTATTACAATCAGACTCATGTTCATATAGAAATGAGTTGAATGAGGAAGTGAATATGGACGCTGCAGAATACATAGCGTGAGCGAGCCGACAACACGTCTCAAGCCCCTCCTCCCAGCGTTCTCCATGGTAGGCCTATATAGTGTTAATAGTATGTTTAGGATACATGTACATTAGAAACATTAAACCATCCTTGGAGGAAATGCAGCCCCATATGAGTCTTTCTCATATATTCCTCTGCAAGTCCTTGACACAGTCTACAAAACATTGCTATTAATCCAGTTTGAGGTGTTCATTACAAAAATGAAACTTTAAGCAAAAGAAGATGTTATAAATCCACACTGGAAGAGTGAGTGAAGCTGCTGCAGATTACAGCTACAGTAAACTCACTTCCTGTGCACTTTATTGTCAGCTTTCTGTTCATTCAATGTTTGCATCTGCACACACTGCGGTGTGTAGTATATTTTAGAGGACACAGCCATGTTCTGTCTCCTGCTGCTCCTGCAGTTGTTCATGAGAGAACATTCAACTTGAACCCAATCAGTGTCTGACGGTCTATGGATGTCACGTTCAGTCCCTGCTTGGCTCGACTTGGCCCGAGGGGGAAGAGAGTACGAAGAAAGTACCTGGTCTGGTCTGAGGAGGTAACAGAAAGTAGAAAAGAACATTAAGCCGAGCCGTTAATTCAACTCTAGAAATAATAATAGAATCTATATATTCTCTAGCCTGTAGACTCTAAACATAGGGCCTATTATTTAACACCATCAAACTTTGTCCACGTGTTTCCAAATGAATTGTTTAAAGTGTTCAAAATCATTCAATAAGCCACATTTTTAAATTGACTTTAGCCAATACACACGAGTTTAAAATAATCAATATATTGTAGATTATTGGCCCAAACTGTTCTTATAACATTGGTATGAGTCTAAAATGTCCATAAGGGCGCTTCTCTCTAATGAAAAGTCTGGATGTTTACAATAGAATGACATCTATATTCTAGATTATAGCCACAGTTGAAATTGCAGTTGCTTCCCCACAGTTTGCATTACATCTCCTTCATGATTGGTAGAAGAATGAGGGAAAATCTCCGGATGTAATCCAGATTTTCATTAACATAGCCCACCCTGAGATCTAAGGCTCAGCTCTCTCTCCTGTGTTGTCTCTGCAGGTTTGACTCCTGGGAGGACTTTGAAGATGAACACGGACAAGGACGAGACAATGGCTACCAGAGCCTGCACAAAGTCCTGGAGCCTTTCCTCCTGCGCCGCGTGAAGAAGGACGTTGAGAAGTCTCTGCCGGCCAAAGTGGAGCAGATCCTGCGCGTGGACATGAGTGCTCAGCAGAAACAGTTCTACAAGTAAGACCTCTGCTTGAACTAACACCTGTCATACCAAGGTTTACCCCCAGAGCTTTAAACGTAAAACTCGCTCTAGATGATTTGACAAAGTAACTTGGGGAGTACTCGATAACATGGATGCACAAAACTAAAGCGTTACATTCCTCGTTACTCTGAAAAAGTAATTTGAGTACTCTAACGCCTTACCCCCAACTCTCTCTCACTAGTGCTGGTCAACTGTGTGAGCTATAGATATTCACACGAGGCAGAGCGAGGGAGCGCAGCACTGACGGTGCTTGAGCACTCAGCAGCCGCTCAGCGCGATCCAAAAGCCAGAGAGATCCAGAGCCATGAAACATACGTGCACAAAAAAGGAGACCGAAAAGGAAACCGGTCATGCCATCATCCAACCCTACATGTTAGCGCTCTTTATTTTGTTTGTTGATGTGAGCCAAGCTGACGTACAAAACACAGAACAGAACATGACCAGAGAGCAAAAACCAAAATAACAAGTAGTAAAAAACATTCAGAGAAACAATATAGCAGTCGGTTTAAAAATGGACACATTTTACAGACTTTGGTCCAGGTGAGATTCTTATTTTCAGCTAAGTCAGAGTATGAGTCTGTAGCCATGAAGTCATTTGAACGCCTTGTCCTGCCCCACCTCAAGTCCTTCACCTCCTCCCTGCTGGACCCCCTGCAGTTCGCCTACAGAGCCAACAGGTCTGTAGATGAAGCCATCAACCTGGCACTCCACTTCATCCTGCAGCATCTGGACTCCCCGGGAACCTATGCCAGGATCCTGTTTGTGGACTTCAGCTCTGCTTTCAACACCATCCTCCCTGCTCTGCTCCAGGCAGGACAAGCTCTCCCCAGCTCAACGTGCCTGACTCCACCTGCAGGTGGATCACTGACTTCCTGACGGATCGGAGGCAGTGCGTGCGGCTGGGGAAGAATGTCTCAGACACTCAGACTATCAGCACAGGAGCTCCACAGGGCTGTGTACTTTCTCCTCTGCTCTTCTCCCTGTACACAAACTGCTGCACCTCCAGCCACGACTCCGTAAAACTGATCAAGTTTGCGGACGACACCACCTCTCATCGGGCTCATCTCGGACGGGGATGAGTCTGTCTACAGGAGGGAGGTGGACCGGCTGGTGTCTTGGTGCAGCGGTAACAATCTGGAGTTGAGTTCAACGCCCAGAAGACAGTGGAGATGATCGTGGACTTCAGGAAAGCCACAGCCCCCCAGCCCCCCTCATCATGACAGACTCCCCCATCACCACCGTGGACTCCTTCCGCTTCCTCGGCACCACCATCACCCAGGACCTCAAGTGGGAGCCCTCCATCAGCTCCCTCATCAAGAAGGCCCAGCAGAGGATGTACAAGAAGGCCCAGCAGAGGATGTACTTCCTGCGGCAGCTGAGGAAAGCCAAGCTTCAGTGCAGATGATGCTTCATTATTGTTCATTGTTGTATGTTGCACCGAACCACCAAAGCAAGTTCCAGCCTGTGAATTTTGTTCCCTGACAATGAACCTTTTCTGATTCTGATGTATTTATATCAATTTTTTGGTATGTCCATAGTGATGTCAGTCGAGTCCTTTATTGTAGATGCAGTTTATGTCATACACTTTTTCATGAGGGCCCTTTTTCCTGCTGTCAGACATTTGTCCATGGCAGAAGTTTTGAGGCCTAAGTACATCGTTTGGAAATCAAGTAAATATTTAAGTTATAATGGTCAATGCTTAATTCCGTGTTTTACAATAACTCCTTATTTGTAAATATCTATAAAAATTCTGTTCCTCCAATTCAAAGCTTTTCATTTGATTTTTTTTTACAACCTGGTCCAAAACCTTTACACCTTTTTCGATCCAGACCTTCAATTTTTCCTCTATATTTGCAGGTGGATTCTTACGAGGAACTTCAAGGCTTTGTCTAAAGGCACCAGAGGCTGCTCGTCTGGCTTCCTGAACATCGTCATGGAGCTGAAGAAGTGCTGCAACCACAGTTTCCTCATTAAACTGCCCGAGGAGGAGGAGGAGGGAGATAGGCCTTCACAGCTGCTGGTACTAGTGACTCGCATCCCTGACCCCCTGACCGGTTCACTTTAGAGCTCTTTGAAACAGTTCTGTCAATGGCGTCGCCATGTTCAGGTCCTGGTTCTTGGTCCAGAGGCATAGTTCTGCGACATGAACAGGTGTTCTCAAAAACATAACAAAGGTTTTCTTAACAAATCAAATTAATCCTACCTGAATTATACTTTTTAATCCTGAGGTTGAGCTCAGCGTTTCACAAAAACACATTTAGTAATTCTAAGTTCTAAGTTTGTTCCTGTGCATGCTAGCTTTAGCCACACCCCTCACACACACAGTTTTGCCTCATGTCTTTGCCTTCTGTGCAAAGCCTCTACGCCACGTTTGAACCTCTCTTTATGGAATGCTTTGGCTTTGGATCATGTCAGACTCATTATGACCTGGAAATATCACATTTTGGCTCTTGACGAAGCGACAAACAGGAAACAGCTGTTGCTAACCTGCTTTGTTAGCTTTGTGTTGCAAAGTTTCGACATACAAGTTAGCAGTGGAAACACGGCGCTTTAGCACGAGGTCAAGTCAGTTTGGTGACAAAGTATAATTTTCTGTTTCTGTTTCTGTTGCTGTTTTGTTTTCTCCTGAGTTCTCTCTTATCCAATCATCTCGCGCCGGGCGTTCCGGGAGCCAAAAGTTAGCCAGACAGCCATGGAAGCAAGGCTTTTCAGGGTCCTCTTTGGATTGCTTAAATAAACCAGTACGATTTGCTAAGAACAGACACTTTGGGACCGTACCAAACCACTCCTGTGGTTCTTCAGAGCCCAATGCATCTCCATGCTTTGATGTTAATCAACCTATATGTTGTGTTGTGGTCAGGCCCTCGTGAGAGGCAGTGGGAAGCTGGTGCTGTTGGACAAGCTATTGACCCGTCTCAGAGAGAGAGGGAACAGGGTCCTGATCTTTTCCCAGATGGTGCGCATGCTGGACATCCTGGCCGACTACCTAGCCATGAAACGATACCCCTTCCAGGTAAGGTGAACTCAACCATGCGAAGTGGAATATTCAGATGTAGAAGCTAGCGATTATGATTATTATTTCCCCTACCATTGAGTAAGCAGCAGCGCAACAGCGCCCCCTCCCTGCAAATCAAATTATGCATTGCTAATCACCAATCATCAAAACGAGTGTGTCCTAAACCTGTTCTGCTACACCATAAGAAACTACAGTTTTTATAGAAATTAATTCCGTATTTTCTCTCATGTTTCACCTGCCTAATCCAGTCTGTGACTCCCACTGATCTGGTCCGTGTTTTGCGTCTCCACGGCTCTGACATGCTGTCACAAGCAGTGACAGCAGCGCTGCTTCTCACAACTGTTCAACTACAGGGTGTGCATGGTATTGAAATCAATATGAATGCTTACTGGCAATAAGTAGTTGACAAAATGCAAGTGAAACCTGGCAGTAAACAGATAAAGCTGTTAGCATTTTGCAGTGTGTGGATGAAAAGTGCACTTTATCGCATCAGTGTTTCAGATAAGTAATCCAAGTAAATAAATGAATGAATTATTTGCACAACTTGAGTTTCATTCATGCGGATGAACTATAAACTTATAAATATAGGTTAGGGGGTCTGGGCATTTGTAAGTATAAGGCTTTTATATATAGACTTGTATAGACTTTAAATAGCAGTAAATAACAGACAATGCAAATGATCTTAGGAACAATCATAAACCCATTGGCCTGTATTGTTTTCCTACAGCGTGTGCAAGCGTATGTTTGACCACATGCACAGCCAAATGGGCGAAACGGTATAGACCCAAAGTGTATCAAAGTTGTCAGGCAGAAAACTAGAGGCCGTCATCTTTTTAATCAGGTCATATATTCAACCAATTCTGATGCAATACAAAACACATCTGATTATCAACAAAGGAGATAATACTTTTTTTCATTATCGTCCACCAATGATTGCAATGTTAATCCCAATATTTGTCATGAAGGATGGTGACCTTTGTGTCAGTCAGTGGTGCAGGGGCTTGTTCTGCCTGTGCTGAGCTGGGCATCAGGTTTCCATGTTGTGGCGACTTCATAGTTATTTATACCAGGCCAGTTCTGTCCTACTGAACTGCACTGGGCTGGTTTGCTGTAGCGAATTCTCTTTAGGTTAGTTTGCCTGCAGAGGAAAGGAATGCCTTCGTTTAAGAGGACTCGGGCTGAATCTGCTCTTCTGTCTGTTCTCCACAGCGACTGGATGGTTCCATAAAGGGAGAGATCCGGAAACAGGCCTTAGACCACTTCAACGCAGAGGGATCAGAGGTTAGTATCATTCCATCAAATAATGTAGTGCTTTAGTGCGTCAGTATTCCCAATAATTCCTCTACCATTGAATAGGCAGGGTAAACGGCGTCCTTGCCCCGCCAATCAAATTAGGCATCCCTAAGCACCGTCAAAATAAGTGTCTTTACTGAACCAGTTCTGCTACACCATAAGAAACTACAGTTTTCATAGAAATCCAGTCCATATTTTCTCTCATGTTTCACCTGCCTAATCCAGTCTGTGACTCCCACTGATCCGGTCTGTGTTTTGCGTCTCTGCGGCTCTGACACGCTCTCACTTTGACTGACAGCTTTTGAAGGCACACAAACATTACGGGCGCACATGCGCATGTGTTTGATCCCAAAGTCTATGTCAGTGATAAATGTGAGCGTAGCAGTGCGACGTTTTCTAATCTTCACTTGATTACCTAATATTTGAAAGTTGTAGACTTTTACATTTGTTATTAGACTGTAGTAGCTTTTCTACATTATGTTGCGTTTTAAGCCCAACAAGGGAAAATGTCATTACTAAAATTCTGAATAATGTGAAGTCGTCTGCATAACGATAGCTGCGTTGAACACGCTGGGACCTAGGCATAATGCTGCAGTTCATATACGCGGTCTCAGTTAAACCGCTTTTAAGGTGGTCCACTCATGGCCATCATCTTGTTGGAGAGGAGCCAAGCAAGCTCTACAACATTGACTCCATCACGACACCAGAGAAAACCAAGAGGATCTGGCCGAGCAAGGAACGCCACTCCTGATCCCTCTTGTACAGAAAACAAAAATGACCACTCCGAGCTGAAAATGCCACTGACAGTTGGAAAAACAAAGCGAACAGTAACTACTGCTGATAGTAACAAACAAAATAAGTTTAAAGAGGGTATATGCGCTTGTAATCAATAATAGTCCAACTGAACACGGCAGTGCCAACAATATATTTAGGCAGAACCGAAACCGGTAGCCGGCACAACACTGCCGCACCACCGAACACGTGTTTGCGTCAAACAATTGAATTAACCATACTCACCGTCCCAGAACAATTTAGAGTAGACAAACTTTACACTACACCGTCGTCAAGCCGCAAAGCTGACTCCAGGTAGCAGGTGATTTGATGAAAGTGTAGTTTACGCAGCCCCCGACACAATACCCACGGGTCATGAGGCTTGAAGGCAGCAAACTAGTAAATTACCCAAATAAATTATGGAACAAGCAGTACAAGGTCACTAGTCACACCAAGCCCGACCAAAAGCAAGAAGAGCAAAAGGGGTTGAGCTTCTGGTGCCACGGGACTAAATAGGTTCATAGGGGTCACCGGGAGGTCACTACGTGAGTTTGTCTTTATTAATTCTCGACCCGCGCATGTTCAAACAATGATCATTCAGTGCTTGAAGCACCGCCTTTGGCGGTCAGTAGGGATGAAATAGAACCTCTATTCGTGGCTTTCAGTCACATGACTTATTTGTTATTGTTGGCCTATTGAAGAAGTCATTGCATGCTGTTAGTCATACGGAAAACTAGAAGGGGTTGATACTTACAGAAGACAGAAGATATGGACTTTGATCCTTATCAACAGCAACTTTCCACAACAACTTTTTGCGGTAATTTACATCCTAAGTTTCCTGGCCCACAATCCCTCTGCCCACCGAACAAGCCTTCAAAGCAACACTCGGACAGATGGAAATGAGGCACATTAAAACTGTCTGCAAGTAGGCTAACGGTTCTTAGCATAGCCACACAATAATATGTTAACTAGAATTAGCCAGTTGCTAACTACCTGAAACAAACCGCTCTGTAAGTCCACTGGTCCCTCCTGACCACAGTAATACATTTCTGGACAATCCGTGTCTTCGGGGACATTAAAGAAGAGTAATCTTTGTTTTTAAGACTTTTGGGTGGCACAGCCCACAGTAAACAGACGGCTTTAGTCAAGATGGCAGTAACAACGTATGATAACAACGTATGATGTCACTTTGGGCCCTTGAATAGGACAGGTCACTTCAATGACATCATCATTAAACCTAGATTTTCAGAGAGAAGGTATCAAACTTGAGAGCTAACTGTACCACACTACAATGTAGAAAACCCATATCTGAAATTACTATCCACCTGACTGTTCCAGTTCCGTTGTGTGATTTTGAAAGAGAAATTGTCATGGTGACCTCGAGGCGTTTTGGTTTTTTATGTTGAAATGATTAAAAAACTATTTATCAGATGTCGGTGTAATCCCCCATTCGTCCAGGAGTGTTCCATTGTAGAAAAAGATTCAGTTGTAGTCATCTGGACTCTGTTTTAGAAAAAACAAAACGTTTCAACTCTCATCCAAGAGTCATTCTCAATCAGAGAAACAAGTCTGAGAAACTCTTGTTTATATCCTACTCTGTGAGAGCCCTGCCCACAGGGCGGGACCTCCTGCTAATGGCCCATTGAAACTGGGATGGGCCTATTGTTCTATTGTTCCCTGCCTCACCTTGAGTGCACTATTTAGCATCCGAATGCCCAGGGCGTCTCCAGGGTTTCAGCAGACCATTATAAACAACGGGAAGGTTGAATCTTAAACCTCCATTCCGATTTAATGAAGGATTCTCTTTTTTAACAAAGATGGCCTCCTTAACTCCTCTTTCAAACCATCTTTTCTCCTGCTCAGAATCTCCAACTCACTGTCTTCAATAGAGTGGTTTGTGGCTTTAAGATGAAGATGCACAGCGCTCTGGGGTCCTGAACTCGAGTGTCTTCTGTGCTGATAAAGCCTCTTGTGAAGTGGCTGTTTAGTCTCCCCTATGTACCGCTCTTTACAACTTTCTTCACTGCATTGGATAGAATACACTACATTGCTCTGTTTTTGTGTCGGCATCTTGTCCTTAGGGTGAACCAGTTTTTGTCTTAACGTGTTCCTGGTTTGAAATAAACAGGGACTTCGTGTTGTCTAAAAATTCGTTGCAGTTTTTTCTGACAGTCCCGAGACATAAGGGATAGAGACACCCCTTCTTCTTGGTTCTGTTTCCCTTTTGTCCCTTTTGTCCTGCTTTTTGGTTCTCTTCACTTTGTTCAGCGCCCAAGTCGGGTCTCCACAGGCTGAGAGAGCATTCCGGACGTGTGTTTCCTCTTTCCTCTTGCCCTCTGAGCTGGTGGGCACCGCTTGTGCTCTGTGTTGTAGTGTTCTGATCACTCCCAGCTTATGCTGTAGTGGGTGGTTAGAGCCAAAGAGCAGGTACTGGTCAGTGTGTGTGGTTTCCTATATACTTCTATCTGGAGCTTCCCGTCTCTCCCTCTGATAGTGGAACAATCAAGAAAGGCCAAGCGGTTCTCCTTTGCATCTTCTCTTGTAAACCTGATATGCGGGTCCACTGCATTGATGTGCTCTGAGAAGGCTTCCAGCTCTTGTTTCTTAATTGTCACAAAAGTGTCATCCACGTAACGGTACCAAAGACTTGGAGCAATGCCTGAAAAGGAGGTCAGTGCCTTCTTCTCAAAATGCTCCATGTACAAGTTGGCCACTATGGGAGAGACGGGCGAGCCCATGGCACAGCCGTGGATCTGTCTGTAAAAATGTCCCCGGAATTGAAAGTATGTGGTGTTAAGACAGATGTCTAGTAGTTTGCACATGTGTTGTAAAGAGCGGTACATAGGGGAGACTAAACAGCCACTTCACAAGAGGCTTTATCAGCACAGAAGACACGCAAGTTCAGGACCCCAGAGCGCCGTGCATCTTCATCTTAAAGCCACAAACCACTCTATTGAAGACAGTGAGGTGGAGATTCTGAGCAGGAGAAAAGATGGTTTGAAAGAGGAGTTAAGGAGGCCATCTTTGTTAAAAAAGAGAATCCTTCATTAAATCGGAATGGAGGTTTAAGATTCAACCTTCCCGTTGTTTATAATGGTCTGCTGAAACCCTGGAGACGCCCTGGGCATTCGGATGCTAAATAGGCACTCAAGGTGAGGCAGGGAACAATAGAACAATAGGCCCATCCCAGTTTCAATGGGCCATTAGCAGGAGGTCCCGCCCTGTGGGCAGGGCTCTCACAGAGTAGGATATAAACAAGAGTTCTCAGACTTGTTTCTCTGATTGAGAATGACTCTTGGATGAGAGTTGAAACGTTTTGTTTTTTCTAAAACAGAGTCCAGATGACTACAACTGAATCTTTTTCTACAATACTCTCATCCAAGAGTCATTCTCAATCAGAGAAACAAGTCTGAGAACTCTTGTTTATATCTATGTTATCAGATGTTATCATTTTTGCATGGTTTAAACTTAATATGGGGCCTTTGTCAGTCTACCTATTAAATAAGATTTTATTTAGTTTTACATGTCATTGTGCACCACTGGAACACAGGAGCCAATCATATGTGTCTCGCCAGGACTTCTGCTTCCTGCTGTCCACTCGGGCTGGCGGTCTGGGCATTAACCTGGCCTCTGCAGACACTGTGGTCATCTTTGACTCAGACTGGAACCCTCAGAATGACCTGCAGGCCCAGGCTCGAGCACACCGCATCGGGCAGAAGAAGCAGGTATGGCTCCTACACACACACGACATTAACAACTTAAGCCAAGGCAAGTTTATTTGTAGAGCGCAATTCGTACGCAAGGCAATTCAAAGTGCTTCACACAGGAAACAGGAAAAAAAATCATTAAAATCACAAAGACATGGCAGAAATCACAAAACTTTAATTTGAAGAAATTAAAATTATCCATCAAATAGTTTAAGGCATAAAAGAGAAGAGTGCAAAGAAAATCATTTCAGTCATATGCACAGCCAAACAAAACTGTTTTTAGCTTAGATTTGAACATTGCCAGAGTAGAACCTGTCTCACATCCTCAGGAAAACTGTTCCAGATTTTAGCTGCATAAAACTGAAACGCAGATTCCCCATGTTTAGTCCTGACTCTGGCACCAGCAGGAGGCCGCGTCCATGTTTAGTCCTGACTCTGGGCACCAGCAGGAGGCCCGTCCCTGAGGTCCTCAGAGTCCGAGATGGTTCATATGGCACTAACATGTCCGAGATGTACTTTGGTGCTAGGCCATGGAGAGACTTGTATACAAGCAGAGCTGCTTTGAAGTCTATTCTCTGAGCCACAGGGAGCCAGTGCAGAGACCTGAGCACAGGACTAATGTGATCGTACTTCCTGGTTCTAGTCAGGACCCGAGCAGCAGCGTTCTGGATGTACTGCAGCTGTTTTACAGCTCGTTTGGAGAGGCCAGTGAGCAGGCCGTTACAGTAGTCTAATCTACTAGAGACAAACGCATGGATAAGTCTCTCCAGGTCTGGTTTAGACACTATACTTTTGACTTTGGCAATGTTTTTTAGATGGTAAAAAGCTGCTGATGTGATTGATCTGACGTGGCTGTTAAAATTCAAGTCTGAGTCCATTATTACCCCCAGATTTCTAACTTGATTTGTAGGTTTTAGAGCGAGACTCTGGAGGTGACAGTTAACACTTTCTCTTTGTTTCTGTGGGCCAAAGACGATGATTTCAGTCTTGTCTGAGTTCAGCTGGAGAAAGTTGCTTTGCATCCACCACACTGATCTGTTGGATGCAGTGACAGAGTGAATCCACTGGTCCATATTCACCTGCCGTCAGTGAAACATAGATCTGAGTGTCGTCTGCATCATTGTGATTGGACACATTCTCGCTGCGTATCAACTGACCTAACGGCAGCATGTAGAGGTTGAACAGAAGGGGTCCCAGGATTGACCCTTGGGGCACCCCACAGGTCAGGGGCATCTGGTCTGAGACACAGTTACCAATTTCGACAAAGAACTTCCTATCTTGTCCTGGAGGCTGTGGTTGTGGTGCTGCTGATGTTGAAACATATTGGCTCGGTCTCTGGCTGATGGAGCAGGAATTCTTCTCTCATTCCTCTCTTCTCTAACTATCTGCTCAGGACCCTGTCCAGGCCCAGTCCAATGCCTCAGGACGTGGAGCAGGTTCTCTGTCAGCACCCTCACTCCACCTCTACAGAGGTGTGGGCCATTTCTCTTAAACAGGTCCTCTCGTTTCCAGAATAGATGAAGTTCTCAATGTAGTGCAATCCTCTTGTTTCACACTCTTTAGACAGCCATGTGTTCAGCTGAAGCAGCCGGCTAAACTTGTTTATCTTCCTGTCGATGTTTGGAAGCGGTCCACTTTCAAAACTTCAGTCTCTTCGCGTCGTGTGTCCACTGCGCCCACGTGCACAATCAGCTGTTTAACTCCTTTATGTTTGGCCAAAACATCAGAAATGCGTGACGTAATCTCAGTGACTGTGGCGCTGGAAAAGAATGTGTTTTAATTTTTTCATGCCTCACGTGACTTATCACGCCATCCCCAATCAAGACGACCTTGACGTTTGGCACAAATTCTCTGTCTGCTGCCTTTTGGACACGTCATGTATTACATATTTCCTTTGTACATTTACTTCAGTCTCTGAAAGTGGTAAAAATCTGTTTGTAAACTGTATTTCCGGTGACGTTACATTATCTTAGTATCGCTTAGGCTTTGTACCGAGTTTGTTCCAAGGTGTTTGTTCGTGGTCTTTAGAAAGTTTTGGTAACGACACAGAATGCCGGTTTAGGTTGAAAGCTGTTTTTCTTGTAAAACAATTACGGACTTCTTACCACTGGATGACACTGGAATTGTATCTTGAAGTCCTTTTTCAGATTCCAAAGCAAATTATCCGTGCTTGTAGCTCATGAATTTCTTGTTGATATTTCCAACAGTGTTCACAAGAGTTTGTTTCCCTTCTCCCGGACATTTCGCTGGCTCGTCAGATTTGTAGACTAAACTCTTAAAAATGTTTTTAAAATCCTTGGTTTGCTTAAAAAAAGTCATAATTAACAATGTTTGGAAGACAAAAACTGATTAAAAAGCAAAAATAAATAAGGAAAGCAGCTATAGCAAGCAGGGAAGCGTCTGCACTCTTCGGAAGCAGGAAGTATAATTTAACTGAACATTAAATGTGATACATCCAAATCACACATTGAATGGTTTCTTTTGGCAAATCGCAAAACTGCAGTTATTTTAGATAAAATTATGTCCTCCGCAAATAACAAAATATCCAGGCCCCATGTGGCCTTCTTGTGTAAAACCCTTTAGTTTAGACTTCTAGAAAGATGTTCTGGTATGCAGAGTAGATTTTTAATTGTTTAGTTGTCAATATTTTTGTGTTTGTTTCCTACGTCTTTCTACTAAACTCTTCTGCCCCCTGCAAGATTTTGAAAATAATTGGTACTCTTTTCTAATTATATTTTCTATATTAGCTATGGATCATGTGTCTGTCCTTAATAAAGATAACATGAAAAACCTGAAATAATAAATTCAATGGCCTGTATTGTACATCAAAGTGGCCCTCCACCACCTGCCTGGATTTAAAAAAAAATTGCCCATCCCTGACTAAGACTATGGTGGTACAGGCAATCCTTATTTGAAGTTTTTAGAGTTTAAAGGTCACTTAATTACGGAGTGTTTCCGATAACCGTGGGTGTGAGAAATGTCTAATTTGTGGCCTCATTAAATAGAATACGTACCTGCAAATTAGCCTAAATCTTTGTTTATGCCCTATAAGACGTCTGCATTCGGCTAAATGGTGCCTGGACTTTGAGCTGGGCAAACATATACTATTTATGCCGACATGTTATAGGTTGTACACTGCGTTCCAAATGATTGTGTATATTATATTTTTCTCAGATTTTGCCAAATAGTCAATATAACAATCCTCTTAATTTTCAAGTCCTCAACCTTTAGATTACAAATCAAATGTTATTGAATAAGCCTCCCAATGATGAATGATGAACAGTATTTATTTCAAAAATAAAAACTTAAAATGCACTGTTCCAAATTATTACGCACAACCCAGTTTTAAACCAGGTTATTGTTATAAAGAACTGAAAATGGTCATTTGTTTAATTAGAAGCATTAGCAGGTCAGGTTTACCGAAATCAAAAACGACAAACACACATTTTGTTCATTGACAATGGCCATAAACCTATTCTGATTCTGTTTGAGCTGCATAAAGACCCCTGTCCACCCCACAATCAGTCAGACTCCTACTACTACTATGGGCAAGACCAAAGAGCTGTCAAAAGACACCAGAGACTAAAGTGTAGACCTCCGCAAGGCTGGAAAGGACTACAGGGGTAATTAGCAAGCAGCTTGGTGAAAAAAGATCAACTGTTGGAGCAATTGTTAGAACATGGAAGAGGTTAAAGATGACTGTCAATCTCCCTCGGACTGGAGCTCCATGCAAGATCTCACCTGGTGGGAATCGATGATAAGAAAGGTGAGGATTCAGCCCATAACTACAGGAGGAGCTGGTCAATGACCTGAAGAGTGCTGGGACCATAGTTTCAAACGTTACTATCGGTAATACACTATGCCGTCATGGTTTAAAATCATGCATCACACAGAAGGTTCCCCTGCTTAAGTCAACACATGTCCAGGCCTGTCTGAAGTTTGCCAATGACCATCTGGATGATCCAGAGGAGTCATGGGAGAAAGTCATGTGGTCAGATCAGACCAAAAGAGAACTTTTTGGTATAAACTTTTTGGGCAACAACCTCCTTCCCTCAGTCAGAGCATTGAAGATGGGTCGCGGCTGGGTCGTCCAACATGACAATGACCCGAAGCACTAAGCCAGGAGAACCAAGGAGTGGCTCTGTAAGAAGCATGTCAAGGTTCTGGAGTGGCCAAGCCAGTCTCCAGACCTAAATCCAAAAGAAAACCTTTGGAGGGAGCTGAAACCGTATGTTGCTCAGCAACAGCAACTGAAACCTGACCGATCTAGAGAAGATCTGTGTGGAGGAGTGGACCAAAATCCCAGCTGCCATTCAGTGCCACCTCGACTAATTTGGAGATCACGACGCATCAGCATGAACAAAGGGACCTGGCCTGGTGTGAAACAGGGCAAATATTTAGCACAAATAACAAGAATCTATGTCCACTATAATCCATTAAATAATTCACTTGTACATTTCCCCCTTCCCTACCATATTACAATCAATCAAATGAGCAAAGTAATCATCTGATCGTTGTACCATAAATTATAATGCATTTTTGGAGGTTAGCATTGCAAATAATTCAGTGACGGTCTCCTATTTTCATTAACCACAAGTGCTAAACAGGCATAACAAACGTTTAAATGGCAATAAACAGTTGAGGTTTGCATCTGCGCATTGTAATCCCATGAAAACAAATGAGTGGCAGGCGCAAGCATACTAGCTCCGTGTACACACAAACAAACACTATGTCGAAGTGCGCATTACTCACAGGGAAATTGTAATTGTTGGAGAAACTGCGGCACCAGCAGGCAAAGTTCACAATGCACTGCAGACTGTTTTAGACATTTCCATCCCTCTGAACTTTAGAATGATGTACTTGGGCCTCAAAACTCCTGCCATGGACGCAATCAATGGATACCTTTTTGGCAGCAGGGAAACGGCCATCACAAAGAAATAGTTGACACAAACGAACCATCCAGCCAACGATCAAGGGCTGGACTGACATTGTAACAGATATCAGAGGGATTGAAAAACTAACTTTGTGGTTGCTGGAAATGTTTTCCTAGACTTTGAATTATTTGGACAACTACATAGACCACAGAAACAAGACTAGAGAACCAAAACTAAACAAATATGAAACGCAAATAGCAAAAAATATATACTTATAAATGTTTGTTACTATATAATTAGCAAAAAGTATACATTGTTTTAACTTACATTTTTTTGTTCAGCTTGTTTTTAGACCAAAAGTTACACCACGGCAGCCACAATAGTCTCACATATTTATGGAAAACGATGTTTTCTCAAATGTATTAATGTTTATCCTGTTTTATGGTTTATTTATTGTGTTGATTCGTTGGTTTTATTTCACTATGTGCAGCACTACAGCTATAGAAATAGAGTGGAACTCCACTCCAGCCCTTAAAAAAATGACGGATTTTTAGCCCTAATTTTCTTCTATATTTCAGGTTAATATTTATCGGTTGGTGACCAAAGGAACAGTGGAAGAGGATATCATAGAAAGAGCCAAGAAAAAGATGGTTCTGGACCATCTGGTGATTCAGAGGATGGACACCACTGGACGCACGGTTCTGGACAACAGCTCAGGAAGCACAAAGTGAGCCTCAGGTTGACATGCTATCATGGGGGTCACAGCGCTGGTGTCACAGTGTTGGGGTCACATCGTGGGGGTTACTGCACAGGGATCACATGGTTCATGAGTGGGAGCTAACTCGTAACACTTGACTCCACAGCTCCAATCCTTTCAACAAAGAAGAGCTGACGGCCATCCTCAAGTTTGGAGCAGAAGAGCTTTTCAAAGAGGCTGAGGGCGAGGAGTCGGAGCCACAGGTACAAGGGCTTTACAACAACCATGTGTATACATTTAAACACTAGAATATGCCCTGCAGTGAGGGTATTTTGTCATGCAAACAATCCACTTACAGGAAATGGATATTGATGAGATCTTGAGATTGGCTGAGACCAGAGAGAGTGACCAGGGCTCCAGCGCCACAGATGAACTCTTGTCTCAGTTCAAGGTACGCCTCATGGATATTTACAGCTTATTAAATATATTATATCTAATGTCTTGTGCACTTTTGTTTGGTTGTGTTTTATAGGTTGCTAATTTCACTACGATGGAGGAGAGCGCTCCAGAGCTGGAGGAGAAGGCTGCGCGGGAGTGGGACGAGATCATCCCAGAGGAGCAGCGCAGGAAGATTGAAGAGGAGGAGAAGCAGAGGGAGATGGAGGACATCTTCATGCTGCCCAGAAGCAGGAGCTCCAACAAGAAGGTCCCAGTACACAGTGCAAGTATATGTTCCTGTGTGATCTTGCCTGTTTGTGAACCATGTCTCCTCTGTGTGCGCAGGCCCAGGCCAATGATAGCGACAGCGATGTGGGCTCCAAACTGAAGAACCGCTCGTCCGGCTCAGACAGCGACAGTGAGGACAGCGGAGATGACAAGAGGCCCAAGAAGAGAGGCCGTCCCCGGGCTCGCAAGAACAACGTGGAGGGCTTCACCGACGCTGAGATCCGCAGGTACTGCAGCACACAAACACTCTTCTTTATAGATGTTCACACATAAAATGTAAGATTTATACACAATCACAATTGTGTGCAGGTTCATCAAGGCTTATAAGAAGTTTGGAGCACCTCTTGACAGGTGAGGCTTTTCTCCTAACTCATAGACAGCATGTTAGCATTCTCGGTTTAGTTGTTGCTACGTATGCTAACATGCTGCTTCCTGGTGCAGGTTGGAGGCCATAGCTCGAGACTCTGAGTTGGTGGACAAGTCCATTGCAGACCTAAAGAGACTAGGGGAGCTGGTCCACTCTAGCTGTATGTCAGCACTGCAGGAGCACGAGGAGCAGCTCAAGGAGAACCCTGTGGAAGGTAAAGAACTTTGTGAAATCATTTCGTTGCTGTGGTTGAGTTGGACATTGACACATGAATATGTTTTAGCCAAAGGTCCAGGGAAACGCAGAGGAATCAACATTAAAATCTCAGGGGTCCAAGTCAATGCCAAGTCCATCATCCAGCATGAGGAAGAGTTTGAGCCACTGCACAAAGCTGTGCCAACCAACCCCGCTGAGAGGAACAAGTCAGGATCCCTCTAAGGATTTGAAGAATGCATTGTGGGTAATTTGTCTGTTTAACATGAGTTGTGTCCTTCAGGTTTATGCTGAACCTCCGGGTTAAGCAGGCGCACTTTGATGTAGAGTGGGACCTCCAGGATGACACTCAGCTGCTGCTGGGGATCTATGAACACGGCTTTGGGAACTGGGACCTGATCAAGACTGATCCCGACATGAGGCTGGTGGACAAGGCAAGTCTCCCTTCCTTAGTCTCCCTTCCTTAGTTTCCCTTCCTTAGTCTCCCACCCAAGTCTCCCACCCTCCTCACATGTGAAGTACAGGTACACCTCAGAGGAGAGACAACCATCAGAGCATATAGAAACATAAAACACAGGGGCAGAATGTGTTGTAGTCACTTCTGGTGTGCGGTCTCTGTGTTCAGATCCTGCCTGACGACCCCAGTAAGAAACCCCAGGGCAAGCAGCTGCAGGCGCGCGCCGAGTACCTGCTGAAGCTACTCAAGAAGGAGCAAGACAGTGTCGACCAAGTGTCCAGAGACGAGGTACTTTGTCAATGTCACTCAGCATTCCAGCCCAAACAGACCAATCCACGTCATACCACAATCTGAAACAGAAAAGGTTTATTGCCATTGTAAGTGAACACAATTCACAGGCTGGAACTTGCTTTGGTGGTTTGGTGCAACATACAACAATGAACAATAATGAAGCATCATCTGCACTGAAGCTTGGCTTTCCTCAGCTGCTGCAGGAAGTACATCCTCTGCTGGGCCTTCTTGATGAGGGAGCTGATGGAGGGCTCCCACTTGAGGTCCTGGGTGATGGTGGTGCCCAGGAAGCGGAAGGAGTCCACGGTGGTGATGGGGAGTCTGTCATGATGAGGGGGGCTGGGGGGCTGTGGCTTTCCTGAAGTCCACGATCATCTCCACTGTCTTCTGGGTGTTGAACTCCAGGTTGTTTACCGCTGCACCAGGACACCAGCCGGTCCACCTCCTCCTGTAGACAGACTCATCCCCGTCCGAGATGAGCCCGATGAGGGTGGTGGTCTCGAACCTGGAGTAGAAGTTGTTAAATTCCTCTGCCAGTTTCTGGTCATCTGCAGTGTGGGAGGCTTTAGGGAGGAGATCTAGCTCTCAATACCTCTTTGCTAAATCCATACTTTGCGTCTTTGTAGCGCCCCTGTCTCCAGCCCTGTGCGCTGCCTCCTTCTGCTGCCTTAACTGCCTCAGTTTTGGAGTGAACCAGGGTTTGTCATTGTTGAAAGTGACTTTGGTGTGTGTTGGTATGATGCTGTCCTCACAGAATCGAATGTATGACGTCACAGTGTCCGTGTACTCATGCAAACTATCTGTGGCATGTGGCAGCTCTGAAGACCTCCCAGTCTGTAATGTCCAAACACGCACGTAGCTCCTCCGCTGCCTCATTGGTCCACTTCTTAGATTTCCTCACTGCAGGTTTGGAGAGCTTCAGCCTCTGTCTGTACGTGGGGATCAGAGGAACCATGGCGTGATCTGAGAAGCCGAGAGCAGGTCTCCACAGCGCAGAAGGTGTTACTGAGAGTTACTGAGAATTTCCGAGCCTTGGTGGGTTATGAAATAGAATGAGGTTTATTCGAGTATTTCATACCTGAAGTACAAAGCTTCGTACATATAAAAGAGTGACTTTTATTCACAGCCACATGTTGATTAAGTTTCACACTTGAAGACAGATACAAAGGTTTTCCTGGTGGAGACTGTTGGCCTGCTAAGCTTCTTTACATCGGTCAGGCAGAATCCCATGCATTAACGCAAAAACAGATTTCTTTATTAATAAGAAGATGTATATAACATAAATATTGATACCTATCCAGTGTCAGTGTTGTTTCTTTTTAAATGATGTTCTATAACAAAAAATCCAGATCAAATTTGTATTCTTTTGACTGAATGAAAATGTACCTAGAGTAAACGGCATTCAAAAGTCCCCTCTGCAGCGCTGAACCGAGCAGCCCTGAGCAGACCAGACCAGACATGAGCTCTGCCTTACTCTCTGCTCCCTGTGCAGGTGAAGGTGAGGAAGAGGAAGCCCCGGGCGAAGAAGGACATTGGTGCGCTGAAGGACGAGCAGGGCCAGGAGATGGCGTCCCCGCGTTTGTCCGACAACCAGTCAGAAGATGGGGGAGTCAAGGTGAGCCAGCATCACACATTAAATACAGCTCTGACTCCATTCATGTTCTCTACACATCAGATCGCCACAGGGGTCTGTAAAAAGACTGTTCAAGTGCAATCGGGTTTGATTGTGGTTTTTGTGTGGAGCAGGAGGATGGAGCGGAGAAGTCCCCTGCCAAAAAAAGACAAAGGAAAAAAGCCAACAAGGAAAACAAAGAGAAGCAGGGCACTCCCAAAAAGGACAAGGACACAGAGAAGGACAAGAAGACCCCGCGGCCGCGCAAGGACAAGGTATGATTCAGCACAGCACAACACAGCACTATGTTCAACTGTCAAACCATTATAGAAATTCAAATTAAACTAAAACAAAATATATATAGAATATTTAGTTAAGTCATGAGAGATGAACCCGAATGCCCGCCAATTACACCCATTTCTCTAAGCCACATGCAGTAAAGATAGGTCAAAACTTACTGTGGTGGACATGGGCACAATGGAGAAAAACACTTTGGAGGTTAAATGCTAGTCTACTTTACGGCCCTGTGAGGAGGCAGACTCATAAAAAAGTTCCATTTAGGCCGTCAAAATGGCGGCCTCTGTTGACAACAACTTGGTAGAAAGTAATCTGCCTCATGGCCTGTTCAGACCGCGGCATCAAAGCGTCCAGTTAACATTCACAGTCTATGTGGACACGCATTCTGGGAATCCAGCGTTTCTGCGGTGCGTTTTGAGCGTTATTGCAGCGTGAATCCTGCGTTTTGTGTGTCAGGCGCGTCGGGGGCGTTTGAGCGTCTGCTGCTTTTGGCCAGAGGGGCCAAAAGTTGGACAAAGCTGAACTTTTTCGCGGCAGACGCGTTAGATTACGCTCCAGTGACATACCTATGCACTACTCAGAAGAAGGACCAAAACGAACCCTGCATCGATAAAAAATCAGCCAGACGCAGTTCTTGGAGCAAATAATCACGTTCACTAAATTGTTCACCTCTGAAGTATCAGGGGGACCAAGCCAGGCCCCCGGGCCGATCGCCTCCGTTTTTGGGCTTTGTAAAGTAAATACATCAACTCCACTTTCTTAACCTGAGGACAGCAACAACGGGAAATACAAATCCTCCTCCACTGTGCATGTGCGCTGGACGCATGTCTGCTGGTGAGATTATTTTTGGGACGTGCGTCCAGGGCATCTGCCTTCAAATGTACAGGCGTCCGACTCGGGCTTCAAGTGCGTATTTGGATACTGGCATCCCCTCTGACCTTTCGAAAGACTTACCCATTGAAATGGCAAACATAATCTCTTAAATACTATCAGCTCTCTTAGAGAAAATCTATGCTCCTCTTTTCTCCTCATAAAGAAAGATCTTGAAAAATGTACTCTATGATACTGAAGTCAAAGGATTGAAACTATAAAATGAATGTTTGTCCCAGGTTTCTCTATCTGTTCCAGACTCTCCCAATTTCCATCCCCAACCGGCTGTTTGATGAGTGGAAGGATTTGTAGATTTGTATGGCAGGGCAAAACTCCTCGTATCCAATTCAAAACTGTACAACAATCAAAAGAAAAAAGAGGCTGGGGTTTGCCTTGTCTGAAAAATTACTTAATTTCAAATCAGATCAGAGCATTGCTCTACTGATGTCACCCAGAATATGAAGCTTAATGGAAAAATATTGAATGTAATGTGATGCCGGCGTTTCCTGTACAATAAACAGTTCAGTCATCTGGAGGAAAGGGAAAAACCCCGGGTAAACTGCTCAGATTTGGAGGAAGCTAGTCGTAACATATAAACTAAATGGATGGTTTATGACCAGAATTTGGATTGGGTTCAATAAGCCGTAAGGATGTTGCTTGTCGAACATAAACACCAGATCTACAGAAATATGAAATGAAAAACAAAAATGTTCAAGCCAAAAACATACACTGAATCCAAAACTTGTTTGTATAAAACAGGGCTATTCAACATAAGGCCCGGGGGCCAAATCAGGCCCTCCAAGCGATTTAATCCGGCCCATAACCTCTTCCAAATATACTAAAAATAAATCTTGTTTACTGGTTTAATTCTGAGTTAGCCCTAGACCTGGTTTTGTCTTGAGTTTAGTCCTTGTTTGATTCTGGGTTAGTCCTGGTTCAGACCTGGTTTGGACCTGGTTCAGATCTGATTTGTATTAGTCTAGTCCTAATTTCCAGTTCGGGGTTTGGACATTTTCATATGTTATTTCTCACAAAAATTGAATCTTGTCTGTAGTTATTTTACTGTATCAACTCAATTTCTTGAAATATTTTTTGAGACCCTAAAATATTGTTACGGTAGTTGTGTACCTCCGGCCCAGAGACCTTGGCCCTCCGAAATAACCGGCCCTCAGGAAAATACAGTTGAATAGCCCTGGTATAAAAAGTCAGAAAATGGCAGGAAGTCCGTTTTTAACGAAGGGTCCTCCGAACGTCTCCCAGCCTGTTCCTGGTACCAATCCTCTCAAAGAACTGGATTCACTACCTCCTTTATCCAATTCCCCATAAACCTACTCTCCCACAGTTAGCTCTTAGATGAGGGCATGTAAGTAGACACAGATTGCATGTACAACACGGAGCCCGTCATTCCAAATGTATCACGTATATATGTGAATACTGTCTTCAATTTGGTGACGACATCATCACTGCGACGACCAATTCTTGTTTTGACAAAAGACACACACTATTTAGCATAACATTTCTGTTTAGCATCCTCATAACCACCATAATGCTTCATAAGATGCAATAAAGTCACATGCCCAAACAAATAGATCAACCGTGAATCTCTTCAAAACAACATACTGTAAATATAAATGATCACAGGACCTTCTTGCTGCGAGAGTGCTAACCGCAGTGCTGCCATGTCACCTATAAACTTGAACTCTCATACCCCGTGTTGATGGATCCATTTCGTGTTGTTGTTCAGTTCTGGGTTTTGTATTTTCCTGAGGAAGTCTGCTGGTATTTTGAGCACGTGTTTTTCACCTTCAGACGTCACCAGAAGGACTGATGCCTTTCTTATCAGCTCCTGAATTCCTCAGAGACGTGGCGAAATGTCACTTGTTGTTGACAGATTTTGTATGGTACAAGAAACACCTTGCCTTTGTACTGGATACCTCCTTTAACCTTTGCAACCTTCATGACTCTCTCCTCCTCACAGTTGTTAAGATACTGAGCCAGTCGATTTGCTCTTTCTTTAGTGATGGAGGGGACTCCAGTCCCAGATACAAATTCCGGGATTAGGCAAGGCAAGTTTATTTGTAGAGCACAATTCGTGCACAAGGCAGTTCAAAGTGCTTCACACAAGAGGAAAAATGCATTAAAATCACAAAGACATGGCAGAAATCACCAAAAAGTTGAAGACATAAAAGAGAAGAGTTCAAAGAAAATCATGCCAGAGTAGTAGACTGTTAAAAAACTGAAACGCAGATTACCGTTTTCAGAAAGCTCTCAGTGCTGTCTCCTCCTCACCCGAGTCTAAGATTCTTTCTGCAATTGTTTCTAATCTGGACTCCAAATCCAGCCTCTTGCATTCTTTGGCCTTCACACACCTTTGCTATTGGTTTGGCCAATGCGTGTACATACATGATATACGTGCAGTACACACAACAGATTGGAGCATGGTGGGGTTCTGGGGTCTGCACCATTTCTGCAACTTCCTTCAACAGAGGACTCGAGTGTCACTTGTGGTGGTGTAGTGTCCTTTTCTCCATCTGGAGGTGGTCTATGTCCATTGAAGGAATGCGACTGTAATAACGCCTTAGTCACTTCATGTGTTTCTGTTACTGAAGTTCTCTTGGTTCACTCTGAGTTCTGAACTCAGGATTCCATGACTATGCCGATATTTGGTCATTTCTCTGGCGGTCAGTAGAGATGAAATGGAACGTAAATTACGAATGACGACCACCAGAGCTTCTAGGTCACTCAGTATCCTTGTGCTTTACACTTTCACTTTCATGCGATGAAATGTGATCATGTGATCGCTGTACAGCTTTAGAAAGCACATTTTCATTTTCATGGCTCGTTACATGCAAGGCATGAAATGATGGCTTTTGTTGAGTAAATCCCCCGTGTGTGCGCTCCTGGAAACAAGTGAAGTCCATACGTTCTGTGGGAAAACCATTTGGCTCAGTCTGAGCGCATCGCTTCATTTGGCTGATAGAGGACACATTTGGCTCCGAACCTCTGTTATTCTTTTAACTCACAGAGCGGCGGGAGAGCTTGTAGTTCTGTGTGCGTGTTTACAGAAACATGTGTCTTCTCCGTGGTGGTGTCCGCTCCAGGAGCAGGCGAGGTGTGAGCGGGAGCAGACGGTGGGGACATCAGGACGTAAAGGAAACGAAAACGAAACTACTGCAATAACTTACAGATCATCTAGCTCAAGGCAATGTGATTAAAGTGTGATTGCTGGCGCCTGATCGGCATATTTTGCAGATGATTACAATTAAAAGGTGCTCCGATCAATCGCCCGGTGATCACAGCAAAAATCACATGATAGGCGGGCGATTGATCAGAGCACCTTTTTAATTGCAATCATTTAGTAGATTTAGTTCTAGAGCATGAGTCTATTGTAATGCAAATTGTTGGAAAGAATTGTCTCCATGGATTTGGTGATGGACCATTTGTATTTGTACGTTTCCATTTGCTGCTACTTTACTTGGCATTTCTGGCAAAGAAAGATGAATTGTATCTTTTCTGTCCTTTTTGTGAGTAGATGTTTTCAGCCCATCACAAATGGACCCTCCCTCACCTCTGTCCTGTCTGTGTGTGTTTCTCAGCCTAAAGCAGTGAAGGGGAAGAAGAACCAGGGCCCCGTGCACATCACCGCCGGCTCCGAGCCCGTCCCCATCGAGGGCAAAGAGGATGACGAGCTGGACCAGGAGACCTTCAGCATTGTATGATTCACTGCATCACAACACCTCTCATCAAACTTAACTATAATGATATTTGCCCCCATTGGCCTATTAAGATCCATAGCAAGGCCCACAAATTCATGTTGTTAAAGAGAGCAGTGTTTTCCAGTGTTGCCCTGATGCTTCCCAGAATGATTGATTTGACTGGAAAGAAGAGGGTTAAAGCTTCGTTTTTATATGTACAGC
Organism: Chaenogobius annularis; assembly: GCA_015082035.1. Lineage (NCBI taxonomy): Eukaryota > Metazoa > Chordata > Actinopteri > Gobiiformes > Gobiidae > Chaenogobius > Chaenogobius annularis. The sequence goes on from BJKM01000767.1 coordinate 164,994, forward strand.
AGATCAAGCAGCTTGAGTTTTCAAAATGGAATAAATAATGAAAAAGTTCAACGTCCCACAGGTGGTTTAACACGGGTCTGTAAATTCGGCGGGCCGGATTAAAACGCCCGGCGGGCCACATAGAGTAACGCGTTAGCTCGTAACGCGCTAGAGTGCTCAAATTACTGTTTTAGAGTCACGAGGAACTTAACGTGTTTTGTGCACCCATGTAATCTTGTACTCCCAAAGTTACGTTTTCGAATGTTTAACGCGTTAGTCTTGGTTAGGTCTCATCTCCTTTCCACAATCCCAGAGCTCGGTGTGTTGTGAGCATGTGCACTGTGCACCTAGTGACTGTGCGTCTGGTCTTCACGCCAAAGAGAAATAAACGTTCAGATGCACGTTTGGACAAACTCCTCCTTCGTTCAGACCTCCAGGGTCTGTTGTCGTGCGTCGCTGCTCGTGCTGTTCACTGCGTCTCGAGCTGTTCACTGCGTCTCGTGCTGTTCACTGCGTCTCGTGCTGTTCACTGCTGCTCGAGCTGTTCACTGCTGCTCGTGCTGTTCACTGCTGCTCGAGCTGTTCACTGCTGCTGTCGCTGTGCTGTTCACTGCTTCTCGTGCTGTTCACTGCTGCTCGTGCTGTTCACTGCTGCTCGTGCTGTTCACTGCTTCTCGTGCTGTTCACTGCTGCTCGTGCTGTTCACTGCTGCTCGTGCTGTTCACTGCTGCTCGTGCTGTTCACTGCTTGAGGCCGACACGTGCTCATTGTAGGGCGTTGTGTGGTGGTCATCTGTCAGCATAAAGGAGAAATAAAGCTCATTTACTTTGCATTTGATATTTCAATCATTATGTTACTGTGTTCAGAAATGCAAAGTGATGTAGGTTATACCAGCAATTGCTGATATTGCTTTCTTGTGGGATATTTGGCGCCCCCTGGTGGGAGAACATGAGAGCAGCAGGAAAGAGCCAGGTCTTGTTTTGGATGTCATCTTCCATTGGTTGATTTAGTTTTATATTATAGAGCATGTCACATGCACTTTGTCTCATGGAACTGTTTTCTTTTGGTACAGTTCCAATGAACCTGACCTATCACCAGCAGTCCAACAACAGGCTTTAACATGTGACCCTGGAACTGTGAGCACGTGTGACCGTGGTACTGTGAGTCAGACTCATAACCTGCTAGTTTAATGTGAAGTGGAGCAGAGACTGCTGCCACCGCCATGAGACTGAGACGCAGTTCACACTTTTACTACACCTGAAACAGCGTGAACTCCTCCTGCTCCTGGGCCTGTCTCCACCTCCGGCAGATTGCCGTATGTCGCACATGCTCGCTCCGTGTGTCTTTGTATTCTGCAGCGTCTACATTCACTTCCTCATTCAACTCATTTCTATATGAACATGAGTCTGATTGTAATAAAACGCAGCGTTTTGAAGCTTCACACTTGTTTATTTGAAGTAGTATTTTAATGATGGCGCTGCCTAAAATATGGGATGAAGTTGAGTTTTAGGGACGGTTTATTTCCCCTCATGTCAAAACGGATGGTGGGCCATATGTACATTGGTCCGTTCGCAGTGTTGTGTTTTCTGCCGCAGCCGGACGTGACGTTATTGCGATCGCACATATACAGTAATGTTACTTATTGGTAACGCACGAGTTCTCTATCGCGTTACTTTTATAACAAAGTAGTGCAGTAACGCATTACTTTTAAAAGTAATGCTACCTAACACTGGTGTTCCACATTTACTCTCACAAACACCAGCATACATGGACCCTGGAATGCCCAATGACATGATAGTGTGCACTACCGCCCCCCTGTGGCACTTGGCATTCCAACAGTCTCTCATCCAAGTACGAACCAGGTCCATCCCTGCTTAGTGTCTGAGATCCGACGAGATCGGGCTTTGACATGTTTGTTTGGCCAACAGATGAATAGATTTAATAATAATAATAATACATTTTAACACCCAAGGACACTGTACAAGAGAATAAAACAACAGAATAAAACAACAGAATAAAACCCACAGAACAGAACTGGATGATGGTGTTGGAGTGACTGAGTTATGTGGTGTTGGAGGTTTGGGAGTGACGGTTATGTGTGTTGATTGACTGAGTTATTGTGGTTGTTGGAGTGACTGAGTTATGTTGCGTGTTGGAGTGACTGAGTTATGTGGTGTTGGAGTGACTGAGTTATGTGGTGTTGGAGTGACTAGAGTTATGTTGTGTTGGAGTGACTGATGTCATTGTGTGTTTGAGTGACTGAGTTATGTGGTGATTGGAGTGACTGATTTTGTCGAGGGTGTGGAATTGACTGATTAGTGTGGTGTACTGAGTTAAGTGGTGTTGGAGTGACTGAGTTATGTGTGTGTAGGAGTGACTGAAGTCATGTGGTTTGAGTGACTGATCATGTGGTGTGGAGTGACTGAGTTATGTGGTGTTTGAGTGACTGAGTTATGTGTGGTGTAGGAGTGACTGTGTTATGTGGTGTAGGAGTGACTGCGTTATTGGTGTTGGAGGACTGATTATTGGGTTGGATGACTGAGTTTGTGTGTGTAGATGACTGAGTTATGTGGTGTTGGAGTGACTGAGTTATGTGGTGTAGGAGTGAATGAGTTATGTGGTGTTGGAGTGGAGCTGAGTTATGTGGTTGTAGGAGTGACTGATTATGTGGTGTTGGAGTGATGTTATGTGAGTGCGAGTGACTGAGTTAGTGGTTGTTGATGGGACTGATGTTATGTGGGTGTTGGAGTGACTGAGTTATGTGTGTGTTGGAGTGACTGAGTTATTGGTGTTGGAGTGGACTGATTATGTGGTTGTGAGTGACTGCAGTTTATGGTGTCATGACTGAGTTATGGTGTAGGAGTGACTGAGTTATGTGGTGTTGGGTGACTGAGTTATGTGGTGTAGGAGTGTACTGAGTTATGTGGTGTAGGATTGTCTGAACAGGTGAGTTTTGAGTCTGGATTTGAAAAGTGGAAGGGAGTCTATGTTGCGGAGGTCAGAAGGGAGAGAGTTCCAGAGCTGAGGAGCAGAGCGGCTGAAGGCTCTGCCCCCCATTGAAATAAGACGGAAAGAGGGGACAGAGAGCTGGAGAGAGGAGGAGGACCTGAGGGAGCGAGAGGGAGTGGAGATGTGGAGGAGGTCAGAGATGTACGGTGGAGCCAGGTTATGGAGAGCTTTGAAAGTATTTAGGATAATTTTGAAGTGAATCGGTTGTTTTATGGGGAGCCAGTGAAGTTGTTGAAGGATGGGGTGATGTGATGGCGGCGAGGGCATCCTGGTGATAATGCGGGCTGCAGAGTTTTGGAGAAGCTGCAGTTTCTGGAGGGATTTATTGGGAGACCAAAGAGGAGAGAGTTACAATAATGGATCCGGGAGGTGAGACTGTGGACAAGTGTGGCTGTGGTGTGAGGAGTGAGAGAAGGACGAAGACGAGAGATGTTGCGAAGGTGGAAGTGGCAGAACGAGTGATGTTGTTGATGTGGGAGTGGAAAGAGAGGGTGCTGTCGAGGATGACACCCAGACTCTTGACTTGAGGGGAGGGGAGGACAGTGGAGTCATTGATAGAAATTGTGAAACTGTTTGAGAGTGGAAGGGGTGCCTACCAGTAGGACTTCGGTTTTAGAGCTGTTGAGTTAGAGGAGATTTGTGCATGGACCAGTGTAAAGCAGTGTGTGGATGGAAAGTGTTTTAGAAGATAATAGAATGTATTCATTATTGTAGTTTCATCGAGTACTTGAGTTTAATTTGTGTGGAAAATGCTTGAATATTATGTTTATATGACTTTTTTAAATAGACATTGAATCACTTTAAAAAAGAGTTAAATACTACTCCCTGCAAACCTATAAGCCTGCATTGTTCCCCTGTTCGTATGACCACACGCATGTACGCGGTCAAAGCCGTAAACCTGGGGCTTTTGTTCAAGTAAAAGTTAAACACATTTAACGTTGTGTTTTACTGCATTGTGATTATTACTTTTTGATGAAGGCCACTTGTTTTTTCATTTTAGTAAAGAGGTATTACATAACCAGCAATTATACTCTTGGGAGGCTAGAATTATTATTTTTTCCATCCTTTGTAATAGAAAAGCAAACTAACAGAGATTTCTACCTTAGAAATTCCAAATTGTTGCTTATTTTGTTACAATGACTTAAAATCATTAGTATTCCAGTATGAAGTCAGGTTATAATTGAAAACGTATTCAATGTATTATGATTACTTAATTTTGCCTCCGTTCCTGAAATGTTCCCATTCAGATGACAGAGCATTTTAAAGGGTGTTTAGTCAAGTTTGCACATTAACAAAGGGTTAGCAGAGACCTTCAGTTAGCCCTTAAAGCCAGTGTCCACTGCACAATTTTGTCGGTCTGTGACCAAAGATTTCTGCTTTGTGGGGAAAATTGTTGGCTCAAACTCTTTAGATCGTAGATCTGGCAGTGAGACGAAGACAATGATTAAGCTTAGAACCATTGTACGAACAAAGACGGGTGGTCATTTCGATCAAACCTGTCTGATATTTTCGAATTTTGGTCACAAATTGAGCCATCCTTTCACTGCGTCTACGATCAATGTCTGAGGAGCACTTGGGTTTACATTTTGCAACTTACAAGTGCAGCAGAGGAGCTCCACCATGAACGGAACATGATCTCTTTGATGATCTTTTTTGTCCATTTGATAACTTTTACAAACACAAAACAATTGCTAGCATGTCATGCTAACCTCAGCTATCTGGCATAACACATGGAGCGTAGAGCTTGATATATTTGCTCAAACTTTGGTTGCAGCCACGGCTGATCATGTGACCCCAGCACAGTGTGAGTGTGTTCTGTCTTACCACTTACATTCCCCTCGCCTTGTAGTGTATCGATCTTATAAGACAAAATTCTTTTTTTTTTTTTTTTTTAGCAGTGGGTGAAACGCCATCCAAATTTAAAGCCATCCAAACTGGGCCATGAGAGGTCGAGCCAAATCCGTCTGGCTCGCCTTTTGGCTCCAGCACCACTTTTTTGAGCGAGATGATTGGATAAGAGAGAATGCAGACTCAGGAGAAAACGACAAAAAGCTAATACAAACAGTTGTTATTATTATACATATATTAAATTATACTTTGTCTCCAAACTGACTTGATCTTGTGCTAAAGCGCCGTGTTTCCACTGATGCTAACAGCCGTTTCCTGTTTGTCGCCGCTCGGCATCACTTTGTCAAGAGCCCAAATGTGATGTTTCCAGGTCAGAATGCGTCTGACATGATTCCGTAAAGAGAGGTTCAAACGCGGCGTAGAGGGCTTTGCACACAAGGCAAAGACATGAGGCAACACTGTTCCTGTGCACGCCAGCTTTAGACACGCCCCTCACACACAAACTTGGAATTGCCTAAATGGCTTTTTGTGAAACGATGAGAATTGCTCAGGATTCGAAAGTATAATTCATGTAGGATTTATATTGTATTTATTAAGAAACATTTGTAATGTTTGGGTGACGTCAGCTGCTCACTTTGGAGACTCCCGCGAGGCAAGACCATTTCGCCATTTAATGGAAGCATTCCAAATGTGAGCGATCTAACGGCCTATTGTGTATTCCCAGTGTAAGAGGGGGCGCATGCGTCCAGTGAAGAAGGCCCTGAAGCAGCTGGACAAGCCGGACGAGGGGCTGTCGGACCAAGAGCAGCTGCCAGCAACCCCGCACCTGTCTGCTAAAGATCGGAGACCGCATCAGCGAGTGTCTGAAGGCCTACAGGACCGAGACGTCAAACTGTGGAGGAGGTGAGTGTCTGAAGGCTACGGCGACCCGGAGCACGTCAAACTGTGGAGGAGGTGAGTGTCTGAAGGCCTACGCGCGACCCGGAGCACCGTCAAACTGTGGAGGAGGTGAGTGTCTGAAGGCCTACGGCGACCCGGAGCACGTCAAACTGTGGAGGAAGTGAGTGTCTGAAGGCTCTACGGCGACCCGGAGAACGTCAAACTGTGGAGGAGGTGAGTGTCTGAAGGCCTACGGCGACCCGGAGCACGTCAAACTGTGGAGGAAGTGAGTGTCTGAAGGCCTACGGCGACCCGGAGCACGTCAAACTGCGGTGACTGCGTGGGGGAGGGAGTGTGGGCTCCAATGTGATTCGTTTGTGATGTAAACACTAATTTGTCCGATTTTCCCCAACTTGCACTTTTTGCTGGAAACACAACCAAAACAAACCGCTGAGTGACAATACAACGGCGAGGAAGTGTTCCGCCAGACTCTTATTTTATGTTCAAATATATCCTGGTTTCTGAGCACACAAAACAGCATCGTTTCCCAGCTTCTCAGTGTGCGTGGGCTCGTAAAGTTATTTATTCGAATATAAAGTGTGTATGTATGTATGTATGCATACTATAGGATCAAATCAAAATAGGCTTAATATGTACACAAAAATGTACAGATGTAGTGCAGAAAGTGATTGAGCTTGCAGTTAAAGTGGCAGGTGTTTAACAAGTGTGTATGAGTCCTTGGCGCTCATCATGAGGGCCAACTGTTGTAGAGTTATATCCTCATCTCTTCCCAACTAGGGGAAGACCTGAGGTTCCATGTCAGGTCTGGCTGAACCCAGTCCTGCCGTGGGGGGCTGCAGTCCATCACGCCGAAACCTGTTAGCCATGTTAGCCTCGTTAGCTTGTAAGGCGGGGCTGTTTTCCAATGGAGCCGTGGAGCGTCAGCTTTGATTGTTTAGGTCCTGTAGCATTACCGCTCTTGTGTTTTCCATGTTTACTCGTCTCTTGTTTGTCTTTTCTGGGATTATTTTGGTCCAACGTTAATTTTAAAGCAAATTTCTGCCACTGTGGAACAAGCGCGTCTGTCCATCTCCATAACCAGAAGTCTCAAGTTAAACATGTTCATACTTTGTCCAAACCAATGCTAATGCTCATGCTTTTCTCATTTCCTCAGAAATCTTTGGATATTTGTCTCCAAGTTTACTGAGTTTGGTGCCAGGAAGCTCCACAAACTCTACAAGATGGCACAGAAGAAGCGCTCACATGAAGAAGAGGTGTGCCCTTCACTTTTAAACATTATTTGTTCTCAGGGGGGATTTCAAATGTAAAAATAAAGTTATTTGTTTGGTCGGGTGGTCACTTATGCTGCGTTCATGTGCTCCTCGGAAACTTGGGGAAATGTTTTTTAAGTTGAAAAATGCACTTGAACACTTGCAGAAGTTGGTCACTCTGGTCCAAAGCTGGTGCCAGACTTCAATGTTTTCATATTTCGTTTTTTTATTAAATGAATCCACTTTATATTTATAGCCTATGATAGACTAGGCCTAACGATATGACATCATTAAAATAGGGTAAAATGTCCCATAACTGTTTTTAATTGGTTTTAAGTGTATATTTATTGTGTTTTATCAATGCACACATTTTTACTCCTCATTACCAGTATGAATGCGTATTCTGAAAGTCTATGTGAAGGTTTTCTAATTCAGACTTAGTTTGGTGGATAGAACCTGTGGTAAATATTTATCATAGTTTTACTTTGTGAAGTTGCAGTTTGTGAAGAAATAAAAAAAAATAATACAATTCTTGTTCTAAAATGGAATCTCTCTGATTTGATCAAAACAGACCATTTCAAATGAACTAACACACTTTTCTGATCAGTCAACACAATAAAGGTGTTATATGGTATAATTGTTGGTCATTAGCCCTCGTTTACAGCTCAAACTGGGACAAATAGGCAAAATGTTGAGTGAAGTTTGAAGTCTAATTGTGTTCATTGTAGTGAAGTGTGTGTCAGGCGTTGAATGTAAATGATTTCTGTCTATAGTTTGCCCTTAAATTTGACCCAAATGGCATTACAAAAGTCCTAAAAGTCTTTCCTTTGCCAAAGCCGGAACTGCCCTGTTGGTTGACTGGTGTAGAACTGCAGTGAAGTGACAAGGCCCTGTGTGTTGCAGAAGGAGCATAAGAAGAAGGATGAGAGCGGTAAATCCAAACCATTCAGAACCGAGCCTTCTGGGTCCGGCCGGGACTCCAGCGGGGCCTTGTCCAAACCAGGGCCCCAGGGGCACCACCGAGAGTCCTACGGCCCAGGAGGCAAGAGGCACTTCTCCAACGACGGTAAGAGCCACAGCCGCTCTTCCCTCTTCTTCAGCAGTCTTTTTCAACCTCTCCTGAGTCTCGCGCCACTTTTCTGTGACACGCTGCACCAAAACAACAGAGAACAAAGTGTCAATTAAAGGCGCAAGCAGTGATGATGGCCCTCGCCAACTGCGCCGGCTGCCCTTCCCATGTGTCCGCCGCCGCCCCCGTCTGTGACCACCCTGGCATTCTCCCCGCCCAACCTCAGCCTGGGACCCGATCTGACCTTCAGCCGTGTAAAATATTATTACAGCATTATTAAATTTTTATTTATTTTTTACCTGTAGGCTTTTTTAGACAGGAGAGGAAAGTGTGAAATGGTGACGAGAGAGAAGGGAGGACATACGGCACTTGGAGCCTGGCATACTGTATGCGTGCTGTGCCTTACCCACTCGACCACCGGGCAGCACACATGAATGACATTTTCATGAAGCTGGTTCACTCTGCCAGGAATTGAACCTCTGACCTCTGACCTGGTGGACAAGTGCTCTAAATAAATGTTCGTTATTGAACTGTAAGCTTGTCTCATGGAGCTCGGTCACTATTCTAAATGTCTTGAGCTGAGGCCAAACGCGTCTCATTTCCAATAGGAATAAGAAGAAGAAGAAAGCCGAGAAGGACCATGGTTCCTTGCTAGTTTACTGGCTCAGGTCAATAATCCCTGTCACTGGGGATTTCGTTTGGATGTTATTTAAGAGTGGTTTCAGTTTCAGAGGACAAATAAGCACGTGATGTTCAACTTGACTGTTGCTTGTGGTTGCAGAGCGCGGAGACTGGCAGAGGGAGCGGAAATATCCGTACCCCGGGAACAGTGGGGCGCCGTGGGGAGAGCGCCCCCACCAGTACGACCGTTACAAGGACCACTACAGCGAGCGGCGTCCACACGGAGGAGAGTACCGCAGCTCGGGGGGATACCGCAACAACACCTCACCACGGAAACGCCCTTACGATTACAGCAACGACCGCGACCACCGGGCACACCGGCCGTACTACGACAGGTCAATACTCACCTCACACATGGCATGAAACGGTCCACAATAACATTTGACTTGATTTTGCTTGACTGTGTAAGTCTTCATCCGTGCAGGAGTGTTCCATTGTAGGAAAAGATGCAGTTGTTCAGGACACTGTCCAAATGTATCTTCTTCAGTATTCTTTTCTGTTCATATTCAAATAGTTTCACATTTTGGCAATGAGTGTTTGTACCAGATCTCTTCATTTTTTATATTATTTGATCAATTTTAAAACAATGAATATGACACAGAGAGTAAGGAAATAATCTCAAATAGACTTCAAAATGCATTGACCAACTTTGCAGCTGCGCCGCACGCAGAACGTCAACGTTTTCCAAAACATTTGGGCTGAGCTCTCGTGATTATGTATAGACTCACGTGGGTCACAGAGAGGTCACAGGTGACTTTGTTGTCATTAAATTCTCGACCTGCGCATGCGCAAAAGATGATCATTCAGTGCTTAAGGCCCCGCCTCTGGCAGTCAGAAGGGATTCATAGAACTGTAGTTACATGCGTAACATTGGTTCTTTGAGGATTGGCGCCCGGAGCGGCCGGGAGCTTCACTTTGGGATCATCTGTAGGATCAGGTTTTGGGTTCGGTGCACGTTTTCAGCATGAACCCTTTTGGTTTCTATGTTATCCTTTCATTTGTGTCCCGTTTTTGTAGTTCTTGTGTTTGTGTTGTGTTTGATCAAAGAATTTAAAGACACTCTAATTATGAATGGCAAAATCAATACCGTATTTTCTGCCCTATAAGGCGCACTGGATTATAAGGCGCACTGTCAATGAATGGTCTATTTTTGAACTTTTTTCATATATAATGCGCACCGGACTGTAAGGAGCATTAAGCCAAACCTTGTTCAATGGAAACACGTTCTGACACAGTCTGATACGCTAAATCAAACGTTGGCGTATTCACAGTAACTCAAAATGGTTCAGTTAACACTATAACACGTAAAATAAAACATAATACACTCACTTTTTCAGTTTATTCCTCGTCCACAAATCCTTCAAATTCCTTATATACACACTGTAATATTATGGTGACGCACAGTATCACTCCGCGACGCTCCTCGCTACGGTAACCGTAATGCTGCAAGCGGTGCGGCTTTGCAGTTTACCAAAGTTGTGATAAAACATTTTGACGGATTTTGGAGCGCTGTGTCCCACATAAAATCGGTTCGAGGTCAGTAAGCACAACCAGAATTAATCCATATATAAGGTGCTCTGGGTTAAAAGGCGTACTGTCATTTTTTGAGAAAAATAAAGGTTTTTAAGTGCGCCTTATAGTGCGGAAAATACGGTACAATCAACACAATAGCATCAAGTGGCATCCTTTAACGTTAATGGCATATTGAACCCAATTTATTGATCAAAAGAAAGAATAGACATATTTTTTACAAGAGACCCATTAGAACGACACTGAACATCAAAAACGTAACGAAATGTTGTTATAAAAAATCATCCGATTCATCAACACAGGAGTGTTTGATCTCAAACTGAATAGCTTTAGCTTGAACCCTTTTGAACCCCAGTGATGTGCATTGTCCCCTGTCAATCTTGGGACGGAAAAAAAACGAATTATAAAATGTAATAGAAGTTAATATTTGTCATCTGTATGTATTATAAACCCCCTTCCCTTTGAATCAAATATGGAAACATATTTTGTCATTTAAGAATATCAGAATTTCCGCATGTCCCGTAACTCCGTTCAAACACAGGGAGGAGGGGCCCCCGTGAGGCAGCACCGGCTCTGCCGCTCAGTGCACAGTGTAATGCCTCACAAACTGCTGCTGTATGCGATGTCCCTCTGTATATAACAAAAAAAACCCCCTGACGATGCTCTGCACTTCCATATTCTGGATCTGAAATGTATTTCTGAAACGTGTTTTGCAGATTCATTATAAAACAGCAGTAAAAGTTCACTCAGGGAGGCAAACAATACGCCTGCCTCAAGGCAGAGGGCGCTCCTGAGCCCGTGGACCGCTGGCTGTCTTCTTCTGTTCTTGAACTCGTTTATTTCTTATTTACAATCCGGCGTATCACAATGTAAAGGTCAAACCATAAACTTGTATTTATTGTGGCTTGAAATAGGCTCAATTGGAATAAATGTTGACCTTAAATCAAATATGTCACATGTTTGTGTAAAGAATGCTGAAATGAGATATAAAGCACAACTCATTTGTCTGTTGTCAATCGAACTTGGTTTAAGGTGCTCTTTTGGGTTCATTCGCATTGGTAAATCTGTGAGCGCCTCACGAGCCATGAACCTCACCGTCACTGTTGAATGTGAAGACAAAGAAGACAGAAACGTACTGGTTAAAGCAAGGGTCACCAACTTGGTGCTCTCGGGCACTTGGGGGCCCTCCGGGCCCCTCTGAGTCGCCCGCATGGACCTGTTCTAAATGTAGAAAAGGCTCAGTCAAAGCTTTCTGGTTTTGCCAGGCTTATTTATTTGAGCGCTGCACATGTCGAGACGGCAACAGCCCCAGTAATCACGTAGTAACGAGCCGCTAGAGACGCCAAAACCAAAGTGACGCATCCTGCACATGTGCGCGGACAGACCTGCAGCGCCACCCGCAGGAAAGAAACGTGTTTAGATTGTGTCACTAATGTTTTCATTTTAAGAAAAGCAAAAAGGAGACAAATGATACTCAAAGCCTTTGAGAATGTGAGGAGCTGTCAGGACCAGCCAAGAACTAAACCAGGTCTAACTCATGTTTAGTTCAGCTTAAAACAGGACTCACCCAGGACTGAACCAGGTCTAACCCAAACCAGGACTCACCCAGGACTGAACCAGGTCCAAACGGAACCACAGGAGGAGAAACTGTTCGAAAGGTTAAATCCTCAAATAAAAAAAACTTTAAAAACTTATATATATATACACACATACACACATACATACACATAAATTTTTTTCTTATGTGCTTGGCCCCTTTGCTTGTTGATCACATTCATTCACTCATTGAATGAGTTGGTGCTAGATTTCAGACAAAGTTCTCTTCTTTCCTGATATTCTAGACTGTTTCTTTGGCTTCGATGAACACAGTGGACTTGAGCGACCACGTTCCTGTCTCAGAACTTCTGTCATGGACACAACCGACACCTGGAACTTACTTTTGGCAGACGGAAAAAGGCCATCACAAAGAAATGGATGACACAAACCTCACCAAAGATCAAGGACTGGACTGAGATTGGGACAGACATCAGACAAATGGAAAAAATGACATTCAGACTTCATTTAGAATTGGACAAAATTGACTTTTTATGTTGATTTGTCTTGATTTCAATTAGTATTTTTATTTCATATTTTGCTCTCTGGTCGCGTTGTGTTTTTTCCATGTTTAATGTTACTTATTAAAACAGCGTTGTGGTTTGGCCACATTTATAAAGCACTTTTCAGAATCACCTTTATTGGCAATGAACAGGATCCAAAAACGAGGAACTTGCTTTAGCCTGAAGGCAACAGGCCGACGCAGGCCGACGCAGGCCGACGCAGGCCGACGCAGGCCGACGCAGGCCGACGCAGGCCGACGCAAATAATAATAGTACTTTTCTACCTTCACATCACTCAATGTGCTTTACATTACGGAACCACACACATTCACACACACATTCTCTCTCACACGCACACACACATTCACTCACTCACTCACACACACACTCACACACACTCTCTCTCACACACTCTCACACACTCTCACACACACTCTCTCACACACACACTCTCTCTCTCTCTCTCTCTCTCTCTCTCTCTCTCTCTCTCACACTCTCTCTCTCTCTCTCTCTCTCTCTCTCTCGTCTTCTCTCTCGTCTCATCTCTCTCACTCACTCACCACGTCCTCGAGCGTTCACTGCCACTCACTCACTCAGCTCATCACTCCTACATCACTTATCCACTCATCTCACACACCACACCACACACACACACAGCTCACATCACTCACTCCTCACACTCACTTCACTCACTCACTCACGTCTCACACTCTGCTCACTCTCTCAACTCTGTACCTCTCACATTCACTCTCTGCACATCTCACAGACACTCGTCTACACACACGTCTCTACACACACTTCTGTCACACACACCCACACGACACTCTCTCCACACACACACTCCTCTCACTCACTCACACACCTCTCTTCACTCACACACACACTTCTCAACACTCACCACCAACACACCTTCTCTCCCTCATACACACCACTCACTCGTCTCTCACACACACACCAACACACCTCACTCACCTCACACACCACACCACATCCACACACACACTCTCAACACACCACTCGTCACACATTCACAACTCACACACACCACACAGCACCACTCTCACACACACACTCTCACACCACCACCTCTTCACACAACACATCTCACGACACACACTCTCACACACACACTCCTCGACAGCACACACTGTCTACACAACTCACTCTCACACACACACACACTCTCACACACACACTCTCACACACACATTCTCTATTCAGAAAATGACACCAATAAAAAGTTCCCAGAACCATCTAAATCTCGCTCTCCGTGTGTTTCAGACATTCGGATCCAAAGAGAAGACGTCCTGATGAGTTCCGCGGGCCCAGCTACCACTCAGGACGAGAGGGGTCCGCACAGGAGTTCAGGAGGCCCCCAGAGCACAGGCAGAGCGGCCCCCCGGGACCTGAGCACTACAGGCCCTTCCCCCATGACAAGGCCACTCCTCTGCTGGACCCTCGCTCCCCCCAGAGCCACAAGTCTCCTCAGGATTCACGCTCGCCCCTCGTGGACCCCAATGCCAGTGCTGAGCCGGGCTGGGGCCGCAAAGCCAATTGAAGGGAGCCCCATCTGAGGCATGTTGCTTTGGAAGGTCACCACATCGAGACGAGACTAAACCTGGAGGAAATCAGGACGAAAGCAGGTCCAAACCAGGCCTGAAGAACGGCTCAAACAGAAGGAGCCACTTTTAAAGCAGAAACATAAACCATTTGATTTCAGTCGCATCAGAAGACGTTTTAGAAGCACTCTCTTGTAACGGTTTTAAAGATACAGGTGCCAAAGTGGGTCAAAGTGGGCCAAAGTGGGCCAAAGCAAACCACTCCAGCTCTGCTGTGTGACCCAGGCCACAGCAGGGAAAGGTGTTCATCTTAGTGTGTGTCTCAACACTGTGCGCTGAGCTTAGTCCTATGGAACTATACTGAAGCTGTGTGGCTTTAAATGAACTGAGCCTGAAAGTGCCTATGGGACACGACCCATAAGAACCAGTGACATGGACATGTGTTGTTATGATTATGATTTCTAAGATTAGCTTCAAGTTTTGTGAAATTGTGGTAATGCACCTTCATATGTAGCTGAAACATGAAGAACTTTCCCGTCTGTCATATTCTCCTTTAGTTTAGTGTCCACTGAGTCCTCCTGAGGGCACTTGTATTCAGGCACAACCCTGCTAATAACACTATGGATATTTAGCTTCTCAGTATTAGGTACTCTTCGTCTCTTGCACATTTTAACTCTGGTGGTAATTACAGTTCCCAGGTCTAATTTTAGCTCCTCTTCGGGGTTCCCCAAGGTTCCCCACTGAAGGCATTTAATGATGAATGTGTGGTGCCAAAGTGAGGCATTTCCTTCAGCTTTTCCATGGTGCCTTATTTGTGTTTTAATGTATTAAACGGAACAGTACACATGACTGTACACGTGTACGGCGTCGCACGTGTGACGGTACACGTGTACGGCGTCGCACGTGTGACGGTACACGTGTACGGCGTCGCACGTGTGACTGTACACGTGTACGGCGTCGCACGTGTGACTGTACACGTGTACGGCGTCGCACGTGTGACTGTACACGTGTACGGCGTCGCACGTGTGACTTGATAGTTGACATCAGCATACCAGCGAAAACAATACAGGCGAATCGCACGTGTGACCTGATACAGATAGATACCCGGCGTACGCCCACGTGTTGGACTGTACAACGCTGTTACCGGCGTCGCACGTGTGAACTGTTCACAGTGCTAATCCGTCCCACGTTGCTGACTGTACACTTGTACGGCAAGCTCGCACATGTGCACTGTACACGTGTACACGTCGCACGTGACTGTACACTGTGTACGGGCGTTGCACTGATGACTGTACACGTGTACGGCGTTCACGTGTGACTGTACTACTGTACGGCGTTCCGACGTGAGACTGTACTACGCTGTACGGCGTCGCACGTGTGCCCTGTACACGTGTACGGCGGCGTCGTGCTGCTACGTAGTGACTGTACACGCGTGTACGGCCGGTCGCACGTGTGCACTGTACCAAGTGTACGGCGATGCTAACGTGACTCAGTTGACTGGTACACGTGTTACGCCGTCGCACGTGGTGACATGCTACACGTGTTACGGCCGATCGCACACGGTGATGTACGTTGCAAGTCACACCGCTGATGTAACCGAGCTCCAGGGCACGCATGTGACTGTACACGTGTACGGCGTCGACACGTGTGACTGTACACGTGTACGCGTCCCACGTGTGACTTGTACACGTGCTACGGCTCAGTCGCACATGTGCTACTTACACGTGTAACCGGCGTCGCACCGTGTGACTGACTGTACGCCGTCACGTTGTTACTGTGACAGCTGTGCCGCACGTGTGACTGTCATCTGACGGTCCACGTGTGACTGCCGGACGTTCGCACGTGTGACTGTATCACCGTGTCATCCGGGTGCGTGTGACTGTACACGTGTGACTGTACGTGGGGTCGCAAACGTGTTGACTGTACACGCTGTACAGGACGTCGCACGTGTGAACTGTATCACAGTGTGGAACTGACCACGTGCTAGGCGGCGTCGCACATGTGACTGTGACTCACTGTGAAGTCGCAGGTCAACATGTGCGGCGCGGAGAGCAGTGGAAGGCCGAGTATTCGGAACCAATTTTCCTTGTTTTGTGCATACTGGCGGCTCGGACTTGAAACTCTTGGAAGAGCAGTATCTGGTGTTCATGTTGATGGAATAATTTATTTTCCGATATGTGCTGCTACATCATGGACATGTGGAATTAAAACTGTTAACTGCGTGTTCATAAACTTTGTTTTGCATGCAGTCATTTAAAACCACTAATCTGAAAAAGGCCTATATCTTTGACTTTACCACGGATGTTTGGACCGCTTAGCTTAGTCAGCTGTCTTTCGGGCGGTCATCCGTGGGAAATAATCTATATTTATTTGATTAGATTATTAGTTACTGGGGAAATTCAATATTTCATTGTGTGGGAGCAGACATTTGAGCTTTGGACACTTATTTCAGGGACATGTCTAAGAATCACCACAGAACATCTAGCCATGTCGAAATACGTATGCAGTGCATTAGTAATTTCAGTCCAATAACCCAGAACAACAGGACAACTCCCAAAACACATGATAGTGGTTTGCCTCCCTGCTGCCCATCCTCTCCAACAGTTCTGCATTTCCCTGTGAGTATATGGTCACTTTGACATGTGAGTCTATAAAGAAGCGAGACACCACTTTTCCAACAGAATTCCCTTCCAAACATGTGACTTTGTGGGTTTTCCACTGAGATGTACAATATACTTTCCACCCTTCTATTCAGCCAGAACAAGCAGTGACCTCTCTTTTCCATTTAACCCTTAATATAATCAGGTAGAATGAGTGCCCTAATTGTTAATACATTTGTATAATATTAATCCCTTTGAAAGCTCTGATTTATATGCATTAATAAATATTTCAGTCAAAGGGCTATGATGGTCATCATTCTTTTTGATTTCTTGATTATAATAACTCTTATTTGTAAATACCTATTAAAGTCCTGTTTCTCTAAGTCAAAGGATTCCTTCAACTCATCAAAGCTCTTCAGATGATTCTCCTTTACAATCTGGTAAAAGACCTTTAGACCTTTTGGTGTCCAGACTTTAAATCTTGAGTCTGTGCTGTTAGCTGTGACATTTTGATCATAAGCCAACCAATTTAAGATGTAAACATCTTTATTTAGTTTGTATGTTTTGATCAGCTCCTTCCATGTTGTAAGAACAGACTTCACCCAAGGGTTCTCCACCTCCCCCAGACGACTCACACCATTTGTTATCTGCCTGTAAGGCCTGTACAGGAACCACCGGCACCACATTAATCTCAATATTCTTCCATTGAGCTTCATATTCTGGGTCACACCAGCACAAGTAATTTTTCAAACAAGGCAAACCCCAACCTCTTTTTTCTTTAAATAATTGTACAGTTTTGAATCAGATAAGGGTTTTTTTCTCTGCCATATGAATCTTGAGATTGTTTTATTCCACTCAGAAAACAGCCGGTTGGACATGGAAACCGGAAGAGTCTGGAACAGGTATTTAAGTGTTGTACTCCATAGAGTTTCTCTAAGGGATTCCGTTTGCCATTTAAATGGGTAAATCTTTCTAAAGGTCAGAGGGGGGTGCATGAATTAGAAAATCTGTTTTTTGTACATTTAATCTGTATCCAGACATTGGCCCAATTTCTTGAATAAAATGCATCACATTGGGTATGTAAATTTCTGGTTTGGTCAAATACAATAGAACATCATCTGCAGCAGGCCATTTTATGTTCCGTCCCATCAATTGTAAACACCGTGAATTGTTTTTGATTGTCTAATAAATTGGGCCAATGGTTCCAAATACAAAGCAAACAGGCAAGGCAAGTTTATTTGTAGAGCACAATTTGTACACAAAGGCAATTCAAAGTGCTTCACACAACAGGAAAATCACAAAGACGTGACAGAATAGTTCAACACATAAAAGAGAAGAGTGCAAATAAGATCATTTCAGTCACATGCACAGCCAAACAAAACAGGTTTTAGTCTAGATTTGAACATTGCCAGAGTAGAACCTGTCTCACATCCTCAGGAAGACTGTTCCAGATTTTAGCTGCATAAAACTGAAACGGAGATTCCCCATGTTTAGTCCTGACTCTGGCACCAGCAGGAGGCCGGTCCATGTTTAGTCCTGACTCTGGCACCAGCAGGAGGCCGGTCCATGTTTAGTCCTGACTCTGGCACAGCAGGAAGGCCGGTCCCATTTTAGTCCTGACTCTGGCACCAGCAGGAGGCGGTCCATGTTTAGTCTTGACTCTGGCAACCAGCAGGAGGCCGGTCCATGTTTAGTCTTGACTCTGGCACCAGCAGGAGGCCGGTCCCTGAGGTCCTCAGAGTCCGAGATGGTTCATATGGCACTAACATGTCCGAGATGTACTTTGGTGCTAGGCCATGGAGAGACTTGTATATAAACAAGAGGGGAGACCAGGCACAGCCCTGCCTCACCCCCCTTTCCAGAGTCCGTGGATTTGTCAGATGACCATTGATTTTAATTCTTGATGTTGGACCATCATAAAGAGCCCCAATATTTGTTATAATTAGATCATTGATTTGAAGTTTGTTTAGCCCTTTAAATAGATAAGGCCAGCTGACTTATTATTACAGCTTTGTTTTGTTGTTTTTTTATTTGGCTCATTCTGTGTAAAGATCTTCTTATGTTGTTTTGTGTTTGTTGTTTGGTAATGAATCCTGTCTGATGATTGTGGATTCAGATTGGGAGTATTTGTTTCCATTCTTTTGGACATAATTGAGGTGTATAAACGATAGTCCACATTCAGAATAGAAATGGGTCTGTATGAGGCACAATCCAATCGGTCTTTCCCTTCTTTTGGTATCAGGGATATGATGGCCTCTTTCCAACTACAAGGGTCTGAGTTTTGTGCCAGTTAAAAGTTGCCCAAAGGAAAAGAGTAAGTGTGTCTTTTAAAGCTTTATACCACTCTGAGGTGAACCCATCGCTCCCCGGAGATGTATTATTCTTTAATCTTTAGATTGCGCCAAAACTGTTATTTCAGCTCCTAATTTTGTATTATGGTCTTCTGATAGAACAGGCAAATTGAAGGAATTGTTATCATCCTTCTCATTTTCAGGAATTGTTTTATAATGCTGATTGAAAGATTACATCACTTTGCCTGTCCTGTATTTTAAAAATAGTTCTTTCTGCTTGTTTTTAAGTTTCCAAGATAGTAATTTAGAAAATTTTGATCCACTCTTATAATATCTTTGTTTGGCATTTTCTTAACTATTTCCTGTGAAGCCAGATCATTAATTTCCCCCCTTATCGTTTTAATTTTTGAAAATCATTAAGTTTTTGAGTGCCATTCAAATGTGTCTCTTTTAAAAATATGTCTATTCTTTCTCGTTTCATTTTGTCAAAATTCCTGTTCGTTCTATTGGATTCAGTATGTCATTCACATTGAAGGATGCTACTTGTAACACTTCCGATGCCATTGGGTTGGTTGTATTGATCGCACCGTTGACAACTTTTGCACATTTTTAATCTCTCAACAAACACACACAAGAGCCATAGGAACACAGAACAACTGAAAAGGTAAAAAAAGAAAACAAACGGGTTCATGCTGGAAACAGGCATTGAACCCATAACCTGATAGAAAAAAGATCATAAAAGGGGGGGAAATCCAATCCTAATGAAGGGCCCCCCAAAAAAACTCCCAGGAACTCCGGACACCAATCCTTGGAAAGAACTGGATATGTAAGACCCCTGGCTCACCACGTCCCCCTGCTGCACTCTGCTTATACTTTCAATTTCCCACAAATCCAATCTCCTACATTTGACACCTCGATGAGTAGATGTATTTTGTCACAGAGTTTATGTACAAAAGCAGCAAAATGCCAAAAATCATGTCATCGGTCTCTTCAAATGAACAGAAATGTATCAACATGTGACCACAACCCGACCTCACATGCCCCACGCTGGAGGCTCCATCCTCTGTACTGTTCAGTTCTCTGTGTTCTGCATCTTCCTTAAGAGCACATCGGGGGGGGGCTATGGCAGCTAAAAACTCTGCTCTTAAAGACTTCATGGCACGCTGCATTTCGGACATCCTGAGCCATATCTGACGACCATCTGACGACCCCCTTCCGCAAAGAAGTCATGAGAATCTTCATCTGGGCCGGCAGGGAGAGACTGCGGTTCAACGTCT
The DNA here is from genome assembly GCA_015082035.1 of Chaenogobius annularis. Lineage (NCBI taxonomy): Eukaryota > Metazoa > Chordata > Actinopteri > Gobiiformes > Gobiidae > Chaenogobius > Chaenogobius annularis. The sequence continues at coordinate 185,083 of BJKM01000767.1, forward strand.
CAGATTTGCTCCCCATGTTAGCCTTGTTAGCTTTGTTAGCTTGTGATGTGGGCTGTTTGACAATGGGGCCGTGAACCCCATGTCAAAGTGCTCATTATTCACAAGGAAATGGAAAATGTTGGAGAAACTGTGGCACCATAGAGGCAAACCACTATTATGTGTTTTGGGATTGTCCATTGTTGTTCAGAAATATTGGTCTGAAATCAACAAAGAACTACAGATTGTAAATTTAAAAAGAAAAGCTTTGATATTGAAAGAATCCTTTGACAGTGAAAAAACGGACTTTTACAGGTATTTACAAATAAAGAGTTATTATAACCAAGAAAGTAACGACCACAACTCTTTGACTGAAATTTTTATTAAAGCTTATAAATCAGAGCTTTCAAGGGGAATAATATCTCAATTTTAATAATGAGTGTATTAACAATTAAAAACAAATCGTAAGGAGAAGGTAATTTTGTTTTGAAGGACGAAGAGTGGGAAAGTGTGTGTACATCTCAGTGGAGGGCCACAAAGTCGCATGTTTGGAGGGAGTTGCGTGTCATGTTTCTTCATAACTCCAGGTCAAAGTGCCCATTGTTCACAAGGAAATGCAACTGTAGGAGAAACAGCGCCACCGGCGGCAAACCACAATAACATGTTCTGGGACTGTCCTGTTGCTCAGAAAATATTGGACTGAAGTTCACAACGCACTGCAGACTGTTTTTGACATTGCCATCCATCTGAACTTTAGAACTATGTACTTGGGGCTCAGAACTCCTGCCATGGACACAAGAAATGAATATATTTGGACTTTTGGCAGCAGAAAGAAAGGCCATCACAAAGAAATGGCTGACACAAACTTCACCAATCAAGGACTGGACTGACATTATAACAGACATTAGACCAATTGGAAAAAATTACATTTGGGCTGCAGCGGGGTCTAGCGGGGTCCAGCGGGTGCGCTCTAGACTCACAAATCTCTGCTTGTGGGTTCGAGTGCCAGGCTTAATCTCGCCGCGTTTGTTGTTTTAGGTTTATATTCTTCTGGTTTTGTGTGACGAAGTAGCTTCGTCAGTAAGCGCGGAGAGGCCAAGGCGACATGGAGCCAACACACACAGACACACACGCACACACACCTGTACCAGCGTTTTCTCTTACACTCTCTCTTGCACTCTGGGGAATAAATATACAAACACTGTTCCTGGCTACGCCATATCATTTGGTAAAAAGGTAAAAAGGGACCCGCGACAATTGGTGTCAGAAGTGGGATATGGCTAGTCGCAGGAAGGGCAAAGGACTGCGATCACGCAAATTTGAGGAGGATATTGCTGAGATCGCATTGGCTGGATCTGAGTCAGAGCAGAGTGATGGAGATGTCGGGGCCGTTGCACTGCCTACAGCACAGAAGCCAGTGGGTGAGCTGGTAGCGTTAATGAGGGATTTTCTGGATGGACAACAGAGAAGAGAAGGACTGTTGGCAGAAATGCGTGAATTGAGGACGGCAGTTGCTCAATCTTCTCAAACACCTCCCCGAATACCACCCCGGCAACCTGTCCTGGCACCGACTCCAAGTGAATCAGCTGGCAGTCCACGGTTAGGATTACCAACCCCTGGAGGCACGAGAGTGGTTTTGCGCCCTGAACATAGGGACACAGACATGGCTGGAGTTTCCTCCTTTAACAACCCCGAGCCGGAAAGTGGAGCAAGACCTGACTGGAGGCACTTAAGTGACCCTAAAATACCACCTTACCAGATTGGCGAAGATATCGAGGACTATCTGCTTAGGTTTGAGCGCATTGCTAGGACCTGGAGGTGGCCGGAGATTGAGTGGGCATGCCGACTGGTCCCACTCCTCTCTGGGAAAGCCCTCGAAGCATACACCGCTATGGATGAGGATGAAGCCCATAGTTATATGCATCTGAAGACAGCGTTGCTCACCAAGTTTGACCTCTCTCCCGAGACGTATCGGAAGCGTTTAGGGCAGCCGCCGTTTCCTCTGGGGAAACACCTACAGAGACTTATCATCGGCTGAAAGGACTCTACCGACGCGATCGGGAGCTGATTATTTTGGAGCAGCTGCTGAGTGTTCTTCACCAGACGTCAGGACGTGGGTGAAGGAGCACGAGCCAGAAGACGGCCTCACAGCTGCAAAGTTGGCTCTGCAGTACCAGAACGCCCATCGTGGATTTCCTCGTTTTCCCAGTTCTAGCCAGCGTCCAACGCCACCGGGTGGACAACGCCGGAACAGCAAGAATGCCAGTCAGGACACTAGAGGTACCAACCACACCATCCCCTTCCAGTCTGCACCCGGTAAGCCTTTCTTTTGTTATTTTTGTCAGCAGTCAGGACACAAAGCATCAGTGTGTCCAATGCGTCGAGCTAAACTTACCGGGGCGTGCTATGCTCCTCGTCCTGAGAGGAGCTCGGGGAAAATAAGACGGCAAAAAAGACTGAGAAACTTGTGACGGTGAAATGGTCAGCAGGCCGCAGCACTGCTTGACAGTGGGAGTTTTACATCCCTGATTAAGCGAAGTTTGGTTCCTGTGGGCGGTATTGACTATAGCACAAAGACTAATGTTATATGTGTGCATGGAGACTGTCACATTTACCCAAAGGCAGAGGTCTCCCTTAGTCTTCACACGCTGCCAGACTTGGATGGTAGTCTGTGCGAAGGGGGAACAAAGTGCCTGCGTAAATCCAAACGGCAGTGACGTTTTGAGAAAAAACTGAATGTAACTGAGCATGATACCCAGGGTCTAAATGTTGATGAGTTGTGGGAAGTGCCAGGTAACATTGCTAAATTGCAGAAACAGGATGTATCTTTGAAATGTTTATTTGGGAAGGTTTCAGAGAGTCCAAACCTTACTCTGTCGGGCAAAGAGCAGTTTGTGTTAGAAAATGACATTCTGTATGCTTGTAATGATGGCTACAAACGTCTTGTTATTCCAATTGCCTGCAGACAGTTGGTGTTACACTTAGCCCACACACTCCCCTGGGCGGGGCATTTAGGTCGCCATAAACGTTCTCTTCGAATCAGCGCACGTTTTTTTTGGCCCGGCAATGTACACTGTCATACAGGCATACTGCACTACATGTCCCACATGTCAGCTCACTGGTTCTCCCCGAAAATCTGACAGGGCGCTACTTCAACCACTTCCTGTGATCTCTGTCCCATTCCGCAGGATTGCTATGGATATTGTCGGCCCATTGCCAAGGAGCGGCCGTGGGCACCAGTACATCCTCGTCCTGTGCGACTATGCCACCCGGTTCCAGAGGCGTTTCCCCTTCGGACAATCACCGCTCCAAGTGTGCTGCGAGCTCTGGTCCAGCTATTCTCTCGGGTGGAATCCCAGAGGAGATTTTGACCGATCAGGGCACGAACTTTACATCCGGCTGCTCCAGCTCTTCTACAAATAACTGGGCATTTCTTCCATAAGACGACTCCCTATCATCCTCAAACGGAGCGATTAGTGGAGCGCTTCAACCAGACTCTTAAAAATATGCTCCGGAAGTTGTTCTTCGGAAGCGATTGGGATAGTGCGGGCCATTCCTGTTGTTCGCCTACCGAGAGGTACCCCAGGGCGTCTACCGGTTTCTCACCTTTCGAACTTCTGTATGGCTGGGATGTACAAGGCCCATTGGACTTGAAGACGACGTGGACCTCTGCAGAAACCAGACAAGGTGACGAGGGATTGTGCAATTTGTGCTCCAAATGAGGGACCGCTTGACAGTATCACGAGGAAGCAGCTGAGAACCTGCGAGAGGTCAGAAGAAACAGAAAATATGGTACGACAAGCAGGCCCGGAATCGGAGTTTCGAGCCAGGACAGAAGGTGCTGCTACTACTTCCCTCGTCAAACAGCAAGCTCTCTGGCCAAGTGGCAAGGCCCATATGTCATCACCAGGCGTCAGGGACCTGTCAACTACGAGATTCCACCATCCGGAGAAGAAGAAGCCAAACAAACTAACCACATCAATCTGTTAAAGGAATGGAAAGAACCTGCTGAAACGGTTCCAAAGACTGCACTTCTGGTGCAAGCAGTGGAAGGAGAGGAAGAAGAGGAGCATGATATTGGCCTCATCACTGAAGTGGAGAGCACACCTGACCTGGCCCATCTTACCACCAACCTGGTCAACGAGCTCCGTCAACTCTTCAGTGAATACCTTCTCTGTTCTCCGCCAAACCCGGAAGGACTTTTGCGATTGAGCACACTATCAGACTGAAAGAAACAGCCCCCTTCCGCCAACGGCCCTATCGCATTCCACAAAAGTTGGTGGAGCAGCTGAAGCAAGAGATAGAAGCCATGTTGCAGTTGGAGTTATTGAGCCTTCTAACTCAGAGTGGTGCAGCCAGTCGTGATAGTCTACAAAAAAGATGGAACACTGAGGATCTGCATATGATTTTCGTAAACTCAACGCTGTCTCCGAATTTGACGCCTACCCCATGCCCCGCATAGACGAACTACTGGAGCGGATCGGGTGCGCAGCGCGTACATCACGACCCTCGATCTTTGCAAGGGATACTGGCAAGTACCACTTGACCCCAGCAGTCGGCCTACACCGCCTTCCGAACTCCAGCTGGCTTGTTCCATTTTACCGTCATGCCGTTTGGCCTACATAGAGCACCTGCAACTTTCCAACGGCTGATGGACAAGGTCCTTGAGGGATGCGAAGAATGTAGCGCAGCCTATTTGGACGATGTTGTGATCTACAGCCGGACGTGGAGGAGCATGTCGCACACCTGAGAAAGGTCCTGGGGAAGATTGAAAGGGCAGGGCTCACCCTCAATCTCAAGAAATGTGAGTGGGCCCGAGAAGAAGTGCGTTACTTGTGCTATCAACTTGGCCGAGGCGAGGTGCGCCCTCAAGTTGACAAAGTGGAGGCAATCTGCAACTGCTCCAGACCCCGCACAAAGAAAGAAGTCAGAATCAGAATCAGAAAGAGTTTATTGCCATTGTCAATGAACAAAATTCACAAACATAGGAACTTGTCTCGGCCTTAAGGTGCAACATAAAACACTGAGCAATAATAAAACAACATATATTCAATCAAAAAAGTGAGGTCTTTCTTGGGTCTTATTGGGTGGTACAGACGCTTTGTGCCCCAGTTTTCCACTATTGCTTTTCCACTCACCGCCCTGACCGCCAAGGACCAAAGGAACCCGGTGAACTGGACAGAGCAGTGTGAGACAGCGTTCCAGACTTTAAAGGAGTGCCTGTGCTCTTCACTTGTCCTCTGCAGCCCTGATTTCACCAAGCGTTTCCTGGTCCAAGTGGACGCGTCGGCAGTAGGTGTGGCTGCTGTTCTGGCACAAGGAACCCTGCCGAGGAACGGCCCATTCTCTACCTGAGCAAAAAATTGCTGCCGCGTGAGGCCCGGTATTCTGTGGTGGAGAAGGAGGGTCTCGCCATCAAGTGGCCTTGGAAAGTCTCCGATACTATCTCCTAGGTAGGGAGTTTGACCTTGAGACCGACCACCGAGCCCTCACCTGGATCAACAGCATGAAGGACAATAACGACCGGGCTGACGAGATGGTACCTCTCGCTGCAGCCTTTCAAGTTTACGATTCGGCATCGAAGAGGCACAGCCAATGTGGTGGCAGATTACCTGTCCAGGTTGCCCAACCTTGGCAACCTTGGGGAGAGGGAGGATAGTGTGACGAAGTAGCTTCGTCAGTAAGCGCGGGAGGCCAAGGCGACATGGAGCCCACAAACACACACAGACACACACGCACACACACCTGTACCAGCGTTTTTCTCTTACCTGTCCAATAGCCGTTCCTTTTTTCCTCCAAAGCCATCTAGCAGTCCGGGTGCACACTTGATTGCTGCTAAACCGTACTTCTCGCCATAACACGGTCCACAATTCATACACTCTTCCCGTTTACCGTGTCCTCTCCACGTTTCTGCCGGCCATCCCGAACGCCGCGGTCTTCCGCATTATATTGCGTCATGGGTGGCGCACGGTGAGTATGACGTCATGTTAATTCACCGTGTTTGGGTGAAATTAATTAGTTTTTTGTCTGTTGCATTAATCCTTACACATAGGCGTGGATGTGTGTAAAATATATTTATGAATTTGTAGTATTATTTATGAAATGTTTATGGTTCTGTTGAAGAGAATCTTTGATTTTTCTGTTGATTGTTTTGGGGGAGGAGCCTCCTGTTATAAAAAGGAGACTCCTAGGACCTCAAGGAGTGCTGTTCCAGGAGGGAGCTGAGTGCACCGCAGGCACTAGCTTCAGAGCTAAGAGAAGTTTTTTTTTTTCCCTATCTATTGTATTGCTGCACGTGACCTGTAAATATCCACCGTTTTCTGTTCTGCACTATTTTGTTTTTTCACTCTGGGGAATAAATATACAAACACTGTTCCTGACTACGCCATATCATTTCGTGGTAAAAAGGAATCTGCGACATTTTGAAAAGAGGAAACCTTAGCAGACCCTAACCCATCCCTCCACAGCAGAAACTATCTTGGCTACATATATTGTAAATCTTGAAATGTTAACACTGAAATATTTGCTTGCATTTATTTTATATTAGTTTAGAAACAACTACATCAATAATACAAGTGCACACAAATTAGAATGTGATCTTATTTTATTGACAACCCTATCACATACCACTGTGCAGTACAAAAACATTACCACTAGATGTCATTGTAGTGTGTTTCGAAGCCTTGGCACGTTTAGTTTTTTTTGCTGTTTCTTCTAGCCTCATTTGACCGTCACTACCTGGAGGGCAGTAAACGGCAGTAAAGTCCCACAACTGGCCAAAAGTTAGACCGATCAAAATGTATCTCATAGACCATTTAACGTTACACAAGATTATTGGATCATTTCGTGGAGTTATTTATTTGCGCACAAAAGCACACCATTTCCATTATGAGGGTCACTGTTGAAAACAGGTTGAGAACCACTGATTTAAATTATTAGTTGCATCCATTTGGTTTCCATGGTGTTCAATTTATAACCAGGTCAAGTCTGATTCAATTCACTAAGTGTCCAGCAGGAGGCACCTTACACCGGACAACGTTGCTGAGAAATGCACAGGTTGAGACACATTGAGAACAAGATATTTTTATTCAATAAATAATAGACATCTTAAACAGCGATATGACCAAAGTTACGATACAAACGCATTCTTCTGTCTGGCATCGTTACTTTTTTTTTGACAAAACCATTCATAAAAAGAGCTCCAAAACATAAAGTGCTTGAGTAAACCATGAGCAGCAGCTGACGTCCTCGTGTGGACAACGTGCTGGTGCTCATGTTTGTACAATCCTGTCAAATCAAGTTTCACCTTCACCAAAAACACACGTGTGAACATCAGCACACACACTGCACAACGAGCACACAACAGTGCCCAGCAGCAGCAGTACAGAGGACCTGCAGGGCAAGGTTACACAGTGCATCTTTAAGGTGCCACTGAACCCCCGCGACAGAGCCTTCTTCAGCCGCAGTGATTGACAGTGACAGCTGCACCCAAAGAGGACAACGCAGACGCGGACAAAATAAGGCCAGGAATGAGTATATCGATCTATTTCAGACCCATTTACACAGTTAATCAGTTCTAAAAAGTGGTTTTGGCGTTGAGTTGTGCTTTAAACATTGAAAAAATCTGGTATTTAGTCCTAATCTTGCCATGTAAATCCTGGTTTAGTCGGGTTTGTTCTAAATGAACTGAGCTCAAGTGATGTAAAAAGTGATTTGTTCTGGCTCATGTTTAACACTTCCTTTGCTGCCCACGATGTTCACATTTCAAACTCAAAATATCTGACCAAACGACACAAGTGACCGACTTAAATGCAACACACACACACACACACACACACACGCACACACACTCGCTCCTTACATCGCAGTAGCGCTGACAGAAGGAGCCTGGATTCCACTGAAGCAGCTCAGGGCAGACGGAGGTAGACTTTTCCCCTCTGTTTTTTGCAGCACCTACATTAGCACCCAGGGGCCCTCTTTTACATGTAAGTGAGCTGTAGGTTTGAGTGTGTGCATGGCTCAGGGTGACACAGGTGGAACATGCAAACTTATTCACCATCTGACTTTGACATTCACTGTCTGATTCAGTGCAGTTTGTATAAAGCTCCGTGCTGCCAACCCACTGTCCAATCAGATGACAGTGTTAGCTCCGCCCCTCAGACTCCACTGAGGCCAGGTTCTGAAGATCTGGCCCTGGACTGGTCCTGCTCCAGTGGAATGTGTGCACAGAGTTAATCTGTTGTGCATCTCTGCAGCGCTGTCCAGGGGCCCGAACACAGCTGGACTCGGCCTTCTCTCTGACTCGCGCTCCCAGTGCAGGTTTGGATCCTTGGCTGGATCCTGGGCTGAGCAGGGTGGACTCGTCTGCGTTGGATGATCTGACTAAAGTAGACACTGGAGCAGACACACATGTAAACAATGGCTTCAGGACGTTTACAGGCCTCCGAGTAGAAGTGCCGCTGAGCCTAGTAGCAGCAGCAGAGAGCGTGGGGCCGCGGCGGGGCCTGCCCCGCTCTTGAAGTCATCCTCAAACAGGTGGTGGCGCTGGCTGTTAGAGTGCAGCATCTTGACGTCCTCGAATGCATAGAAGGCGGCCATGGTGAAGTTAATGTCTCCAGAGGAAAGCAGGTCGAACACACACGACTGGAAGTACAGGTCCTCCACTGGGAGCCTCTCCTTGCACTTAGCCTTAGCCGTGTGGTAGCTGAAACTCTGCGAGGGTCTGCTGCGGCCCGTCGCTTGCAGCGTGCGGCTGAAGTGGATGAGCTGGTTGGCGGGGCAGCCGTACAGACACAGGTACAGATCCTGAGTGTCTCCTTCTTCTGCAGAGCGCACCACCTCCTCGGGCATGCGCACAGCGAAGGTCAGGTAGCGTCCCACCTGCCGAACTACGATGGTGGTGCCGATGTAGCGCGCCTGGATCTCCACATGTGCCCCGGGGACCTTCTCCACGATGCGCAGAGTGTTGGCGCCATGACTCTCGCCTCCGTTCTTGGAGCCATCAGTAAAGGCGGCTGGAAGCTCGTCCGTTTCTGCGTGGAAGGTCTTTTGATCCACACACTCCTGGAAGTTCTTGAAGATGATTGTGAGCTAAGGCAGAAGACAGGAAAAGCATTAGGGACAGTGGACACTCAAAGAGTTGAAAGTTATGCTCACAAGTCTGGGCAAGAAATGTAAGATAAGATAAGATCACCTTTATTTGACCCACAATGGGGAAATTCCATGTTGCAACAAAGGGTACAGAAGAAGATTATGCACAGTATAAAAATAAAAACAGATAAACTTAGAAAAAAAGAAAGCTCTTATAATCTTAATAATAATAACATTCTTAATTACAGCTGTAACATGGACAGAAAATATTGCACCAGGGATTATTGACATTGTGTCACAGTATTGCGCAGGAGTATAACAGTATTGCACAGGAGTATAACAGTATTGCACAGGAGTATAACAGTATTGCACAGGAGTATAACAGTATTGCACAGGAGTATAACAGTATTGCACATGATTACAGAAGCTGACACACTTTCAGGACTCACAGTGTTTGTTGTAAAGTCTGACAGCAGCAGAAGGAAAGACCTGTGAAACCTCTCCTTCACACAGCGAGGGTGGATCAGTCTGTCACTGAAGCTGCTCTCCAGAGCGGACAGAGTGTCCTGCAGGGGGCGACACTCATGGTCCAGCATAGATGTGAGTTTAGCCAGGACCCTTCTGTCCCCCACCCCCTGGGGAGCCCCCACACTGCAGGTCCGAGTGTCAGACACACAATCCCGGGCACTCACAAACTGGGGTCGGTTTGTGAGGTAGTCCAGGATCCACTCCGCCAGGTCGTAGTCCACACCAGCGGTCTCCAGCTTGTCCCTCAGGAGCAGCGGCTGGATGGTGTTGAAGGTGCTTGAGAGATTAAAAAAATATGATCCTCACAGCGCTGCCAGACTTCTCCAGGTGAGAGAGAGAGAGAGCGGTGCAGCAGGGAGATGACGGCGTCCTCCACTCCGATGCCAGGCCGGTATGCAAACTGAAGCGCTTAATCAGTCCAATCTTTGTGTATTTCATTATCAACTATGTGAAAATTACTAAATCGTCACACAACAATCTGGAGACTCTTGTGACTTTTTCTCCTCAGCTAAAACTGCCTGGAGAAACGGTCTTTACTCCATATGAGCGGTTCTTCATCGGCCTCGAAGAACTGGTTCTCCTCCTGAGTGGGTCCAGCTCCACTGTCTCTTTCACGTCTCTCCTGTCCGTCCGAGGGAGTCGGATCTCTCCTTCACTGTGGAACTCCTACAGGTTTCTACTTTTTCCCAAAGAGGTTTGGTAGTTTTTCCTGGCCGAGAAGGAGGGTCTAAGGACAGGGGGGCTTGGACATCTGTCTAAGGACACAGGATGATGGGACATTTCCAAGTCCCTATGAACATTGAATTTAGTTAATTAATCCGAAAAAACGTGTAACTTTCTAACCTTTTACTACTCAGACACACACCAAACTACTGCCACATTGTAAATTTTTCTCATTAAAAGTGTTTAGGCTTCTTCGATCACGTGTGTGTCTACACACCATGGGTAACACAGGTAACAGCATTGATGCTCACCAAATGGAACCATCAATTATTTTATATCTGGCAATACATTCCATTTCCTTGCTTTCCTTCCGTAGCATTTATTCGTTCTTTAGTTTTTCAGGCATAAACATTTCAAAGCTTCTGAGACCTAGATCCCGCCCCTCAGATCCACGCCCCTCAGATCCACGCCCCTCAGATCCACGCCCCTCAGATCCGTGCCCTGAGATCCACGCCCCTCAGATTCCGTGGCCCTGCAGATCCGTGGCCCTCAGATCCTGGCCCTCAGATCCGTGGCCCTCAGATCCACGGCCCTCAGATCTGACGGCCCTCAGATCCACGGCCCTCAGAGCCACGGCCCTCAGATCCATTGTGGCCCTCAGATCCACGCCTCAGAGCCACGGCCCTCAGATCTCAGCCACGGCCCTCAGATCCATTGTGGCCCTCAGATCCATGGCCCTCAGATCCACGGCCCTCAGAGCCACGGCCCTCAGATCCACTGTGGCCCTCAGATCCATTGTGGCCCTCAGATCCACGGCCTTCACATCCATGGTGGTCATTAGTTCCATGAGTTTTTCTGTCATTAAAACCACAAATCCATAGTTTTAATGTTTATTAATATGCACTGGGCAAAATCGCCTGGCCCTATCTTAAAATACTGTACAGTAATCTAAGGTGGTTTACGTTTTCTGCCTTGTTGGTGATGAATGTTCTATAAGTTTGAATTTACTCTGAAAGGTTAAATTGTTTCAACAAATCTTTGATATAAAGCACTAAAATCATTGGATGTGTGCAAACTCCACGGTCGAGACATACTGCAACGCAGCCGATTTCATAGCACCTAAAAAAATATGGAAATCAGCATTTGTCACGCCATTGTTCAAAAGAGGTGATCCGACAGTTCTGAACAACTATAGATCCATTTCAAATCTTTACATTTTAACATTGGAATCTCAATAAACAAGCCGATGAAAGAATATTTACACTCATTTCAGTCAGGTTATTGAAAAGTACTATAACTGCAGCGCTGAAGGTGAGAAATGACACCTCGACAGCTCTAGACCATAAACAACATTGTGCCTCGCTATTACAGAGGTTGAGCAACGTCTGTGTGAAAATGGATTTGTAACTATCTCACAGATAATATCTGCTCTTATATTCCACCAGGGACTAAGGAAAACCCCAGGGGTCTGTTTTGGGGCCACTCCTATTTAATATTAATGTTAATGATGTTGGTCAAGATCTCACTGATAACAATGATCACTTCTATGCTGATGATATGATTTATTGTTTTGCCATTGTTAATGCAAAAAAGAAGCTTGTTTCTTGTCTTGGATTAGTATTTATAATATGAGTATTGAAACTGTGAGACTCCCGTTTACCAGCTCTGCCTCTCTTCTGTGAACTGTACAGTGTCCAGTTGGCAGCACTGGACACTGGCAGGCTGAGTGGCCTTCACAGAGCAGCTGCATTTATGCTGACAATCATCAGGAAACTTCTGACAGCAACTGTCCACTCAAGGAAAACATGCTGCACTTTTCAGTTTTATTGTTGTTATTTTTCTGTAAATTATGCATCATTTTCCCTCCGCTTCACAATTGCCGCTTTGTGTTGCTCTTAAAAGAAAATGGCAATGCATTTGATTTCATTTTGTGGTCAGGACGTGACAAAATGTTGAAAAGGGTCACATTTGCTAGCACCAGTCTTTACAAGGGTGTCGAGTGTCTGCTCGATGTGTGTCAACAAAAAGGGATTTCTCTGCATTCTCAGGAAGTGTTTGCTTCCACTGGTGAGATGGCATGTCAACATTCTGCTCCCTCAACATGGAGTTGAAATCAATGTTGCATATTTTTGTGATGTCTAAATGTGTGATGTTATGAATGATCTGTGCTGCTCTTGGCCAGGACTCACTTGATCGTAATCTCAAAGGGACTTTCCTGAAATGAATAAATCTGAAATAGAAATAAAAAACTGATGCAACAGACTGACTGATGACGCTAGTAACAGCAGTAATCACTAGAGGGCGCTCCAGGGTAACGTACGCCATAACCGTTATGGTGTATGTTACAAAACTTTGTCGATTAATGCATTATGGCAGTACGCATTTAATCGGCAACGTTTTGTGCTGTACATGGACAAATAAATTATAAAAAAAATATTTCAAAAGCGGAACGCAAAACAAAACTGACCTTCATAAGGTTTAGCCACGTCTCACACACAAACTTGGAATAATGAAACGTCTTTTTGTGAAACGCTGAGTTCAGCCTCAGGATTAAAACGTATCATTCAGGAGGATCCAGATGAATGAAGAAAACATGAGTTCTGAGTAATGTGACCTGAACATGCACGCACACACACACACACACACACACACACACACAACTGTTCCAAAAGGCTCTAAAGTGAATCAGGGGTCAGGGGTCAGGGGTCTGGGGTCAGGGGAAACATGGCTTAACTCTCACCTTGCTGGTGGCCGTTGCCATGGTGCCGGGAACCACAGCAGTGTTGGTCACCTGCACAGACAGGTACTTGTTGTTAATGAGAGGCCACGCCCCCTCCACCTTGCAGGTCTGGAAGTGGTCTCCAAAGGTGCGCAGATGAGGGTCTCCGAAGAAGCCGCAGTGGGTGTAGTTGGGGGCCTGGGCTCCGCGAGGCAGGCCGCGCTCGTAGTGACAAATCTCAGGTCCGTCCGAGCGCTCTTGAGTGTCGGGCAGGAGTGGAGGAGGAGGCGGGGCCTGAGGGCTCCTGGTGGGGCCCTCTTTGGAGCAGTTGTGCTGCATCATGAGGTCCTCAATACCGTGCTGGGCCGAGTGGTAGGCCAGGTCTCCTCGACAGGTGCGCGCAGTGCGGCGCACACAGCTGTTGTACGCTCGCAGAGCCACACAGAACTCCTCCTCTGGCCCTGAGTGACCCGTCGACGCCCAGAAGTCTGAGTTACACTTGAGGATCTTACACTGCAGGCTCACTGCAACGACAACACACAAACACACACACATTCAGTTACAGAACATGGCTGTGTCCTCTACACATACTACACACCGCAGTGTGTGCAAACATTCACAGGAAGTGAGTTTACTGTAGCTGTAATCTGCAGCAGCTTCACTCACTCTTCCAGTGTGGATTTATAACATCTTCTTTTGCTTAAAGTTTCATTTTTGTAATGAACACCTCAAACTGGATTAATAGCAATGTTTTGTAGACTGTGTCAAGGACTTGCAGAGGAATATATGAGAAAGACTTGGATGAAAACGATGAGCTTTACCATTATCTTCACAAGAGGTAAGTAATAAAGTCAGTATTTCCCCGTGTTTGAATCCTTCCTCTGTGTGTCTGCTTCCGTCTGCTTCTTACTCTCTGCTTTAGTGACTGTACTGCAGATGTCTTATGGTTACGATATCAGTGTGTAGCAGTTGTCACATATCTTTGGTGCTGTTTCCACGCTCAGTTCGACACCGCACCACTAAGCCCCTTCTGAAACGCAAACGCTTTCAGAGAGTCGGGATTTATGGAAAAGGAGCAATCGTGTATCGCCACTGATTTATTATTGAACAGATACATTCTTACTGTAGTACTTTTCAGGGGATATTTTGTTGCTGTGTTTGTGAAAATGAGTATTAATATTCTGCAGTTGTCCGGAGGAGACACATAAATGATGCACAGGAAAACTGTTGAATGGAAATGATTAACTTTGAAAATGTCTCATGTTCTAATGTAAATGATTTGTTGAACTCTGTTACATCTAGTGTTTTGAATGTTCTCGACACCATTGCCCCTAATGAAGGCTAACATTGTTAAAAATAAGCAGAAGGTGCCATGGAGAAATGATGATTCAGTCAGGGCACAGAAAAGGGAGTGCCGCCGGGCCGAACGAAAATGGCGCAAGTCGAAGCTCCAAGTTCAGAAAGAGATTTTACAGAGAGAAGTTGTACATGTACAACCTCATTTTATGTAGAACTAGGGAAGGATATTTTTTCTTGAAATAATTGGAAGTTGTAGTACTAACTTGCGTGTCCTGTTGCCACAGTAACAGTTTAACAAACCCTCCAGCTCAGCTATCGTTAGAACTCATTTCCACATCCAAGTGTAATGAGTTTGCATTATTCTTTCATTTGAACAGATATTGACAACTAAAAACTAATGAAAATCCTCCATAATACCTGACTGAGGCTTTGCCCGCGTCAGTGTTCAGGTGGATGTCATTTGTCACCTGACTGTCACCTTGACAACAGCAGTCTCAGTGCTGTGATGAGGTCTAAAACCTGACTGGAAAACATCAAATGAGTTGTTTATTAAGAGGAAATCAGTGAGCTGTTGGTAAACAACCTTTTCGAGATGGGCGAGTAAAACTTTCACCAATAAAAAAAACGATACCATGTCCCCCATTGTTTGCTGGTCAATCAAGCTCATATCGTTCCTCGTGTAACTGACTAGGCTAAGTAAATGACGTACTCAAAGCATGTAAACGCCTTCGCCTACATAAGGCGCGAGCCTTCTTCACAGTGGTACTTGTGTTTTTGTTCCAGCACAAGTCATTAGACAGTGTCAGTGTCAAGAACTTTGCGCTTTCACCATTTGTACTTCAGAGTCAGCAAATAGGAAGATGATAGTCTTAGTTGAGCTGTTTTTGTTGGTTGCGCAGCGTTAAATGATCTGTCGCAGTCAGACCTTGTCACAATAAAGCTGCTTCTGTATCTGGAAAACACAGAGGCCTTTATTTTGTAAGTGTCCCAGGAAGTGTTTGGTTGCTGTTAGCGGAATTGCCACAGATAGCAGAGGAACTTCAGTCTTGTTCTTGGATTATTTTATTGTCTAGAGATGTGCCAAGAAGCACATTTGTGGACGGTGTCTGTGTAAAACAACAGGGGGAGCACGGAGCATGCACGGGGAAAAGCAGAGAGCACAGGGGAGAGCGTGGGGAGGAGTCAGCACGGCCCTGCTGAATCTGTCGACCACTGCCCTTTTCTCATGTTGTCCCTGACCAACGGGACTGCCTACGCCTGCTCCACACTGGGTGTAAAACTTACACCTGGGTGCCCGGGGCCGGACATAAGGAGTGTAAGGAGGAAGCAGTACTTCTTAGGCAGCAGAGGGGGAGGGGCACGCATGCACACCATTTGAAAAAGGACTAACAGTCGTTGGACTTCCTTTTCCTTGCAAAATCCTCTATAATGCCTTTAATTCTGTTAGATCTGAGAGCTGCTTTTGACACTGTGGATTATGGGACCCTCTTACAGAGACTAGAGGACTGGGTGGGCATCATTGGCACTGTTCTAAACTGGTTAAAGTCCTATCTGGAAGACAGGAAGTACTTTGTTGAAATTGGTAACTGTGTCTCAGACCAGATGCCCCTGACCTGTGGGGTGCCCCAAGGGTCAATCCTGGGACCTGCCTTCTGTTCAACCTCTACATGTTGCCGTTAGGTCAGTTTGATACGCAGCAAAAATGTGTCCTATCACTCGTTTATGTTTCACACACACACACACACACACAACACACACAATGCACATGCACAGCCCGTGGAATGTTTAAGTGTCCACATGTTAGTCTACTTCAGTCCTGCAAACACAAAGAGCAGTTATTCAAGAGTCTTACCGGAGGGACAGAACGAAAGGAACACAGCCAGCAGCCCGCACACGTCCAGCACCGACGGTCTCCCCTCTCCTGCCCATCTCTGTCCATCCAGCTCGGGCTACGGGCACTGTTCCGGGCACTGCTCCCGGGCACTGCTCCGGGCACTGCTCCGGGCACTCCACGGGCTTCGGGCTCCCTGCTCATAGAAGAGACACGTTAGACCCACCCAGTCCGCAGGAAAAAACACTGAGTGGCCCGCGACATGTCCGAAGTAACCGTCCGCTTATTCATCGCTGCTTTTTGCTGACGTTTGCGTGCTCGACGGAAGTTCGGCAGAAGGTAGCGAGTGAAAGAAAGTCACACGACGCGAAGAGACTGAAGTTTTTGAAAAGAGACTTCTTGGAGTTATTCGACGAGCTTGATAAAATGGAAATAAAAACATTCATAAGTGGACCTCTTCCAAACATTGACAGGAAGATAAACAAGTTTAGCCGGCTGCTTCAGCTGAAACACATGGCTGTCTAAAGAGTGTGCAACAAGAGGATTGCACTACATTGAGAACTTCTATCTATTCTGGAAACGAGAGGACCTGTTTAAGAGAAATGGCCCACACCTCTGTAGAGGTGGAGTGAGGGTGCTGACAGAGAACCTGCTCCACGCTCTGAGGCATTGGACTGGGCCTGGACAGGCTGGGCCTGGACAGGGTCCTGAGCAGATAGTTAGAGAAGAGAGGAAATGAGAGAAAAATTCCTTGGCTCCATCAACCAAAGACCGAGCCAATGTATCAACATCAGCAGCACCAACAACCTCAGCCTCCACCAAAGGATTCATCAGCAGCCGCTCCACCACCTGCAGGCAAAGAATTCAACTCCAGCTGCTCCACGATCACCTCCACCACCTCCCAGCAAAGGACTCATCTGCAGCAGCAGCACCACAACAATCTTCACCACGGCTAGCGCAGGAGTCATTTCAGTTCTTTCCTGCACGGTCCTCATCAAAGGCCTTGGACCCATCTGTGGCGGGCCCGGCAGTATCCCTGTCATCGCCCCTGCCCTCAGAGCAGCCCTGGAATCCCCCTGCAACATCTACTCCCACTACAGATTCCTCACTCTCCTTTCCATCTCCACTCTCACCCAGGGGTCTTCCCAGCCATCTTGAAACATCTGATCAAATCAGGCATTAAGATGGCTCCACTCACGCCTAATTTAGCAAGAGTTTCTGATATCAACGATGATGAACTCTCCCCTGACTGTTGCTACACAGACAAAAATCACCCCACCAAAACCCACCCGCCTTTCACCTGGTCCCAAACGCTCACCGGCTCCCACTACA
The DNA here is from genome assembly GCA_015082035.1 of Chaenogobius annularis. Lineage (NCBI taxonomy): Eukaryota > Metazoa > Chordata > Actinopteri > Gobiiformes > Gobiidae > Chaenogobius > Chaenogobius annularis. The sequence goes on from BJKM01000767.1 coordinate 202,521, forward strand.
CCAACAAAAGTCCCCCCACCTATCCCCCCTCGCCTTTCACCTGGTATCTCCCATAGCTAGGATGCACTGGGTCTCAGCGTTGCCGGGACTTATAGTCATATTAAAAATCATACCAACCCGGGGCCCTGTGTAAAAACAGCCTCCCCTAGTGCTATTTCTGTAGTAACATCACACAGATGGGAAAACAAAATGCGAGTCAGACTGCCCAATCTGAGAAATTTGATTCATATTCCCTGTAAAAAGATAACGCCCAGTCTCACTGAAACTAGTCTGAAACTTGCTGTACTAAATGTCAGATCCTTATGTAACAAATCATTCTTAATTAATAATTTTATTTCTTCTTATAATCTTGATTTTATGTTTTTAACTGAAACATGGCTTGACAAAACACAGGAAAATTTAGTTCTAATAGAGTCTGCTCCACCCAACTTTATGTTTGAATCTGAAACACGAGAAAACAAAAAGGGAGGAGGTGTGTGTGCTTTTGTTAGAGATGAAATAGTTACCCACAGGTTGTCCTTTGGGGTGTTTTCAACATTTGAGTATGTAGCCTTTAAAATTGAGCTAAAAACAGTCTCCATCCATTCTCTTCATCGTTTTATACAAGCCTCCTCAGCACTGCAAAAGTTTTTATTGATGATTTTACTGAGATGCTTTCAGTCGTGTGCACAGACTTTGATGGTTTAGTTATAACAGGTGCTTTCAAATGTTCATGTTGATTAATATCTGTGGACAGAAACGCTAAAGAGCTTCATGCTGTCCTTGAAACTTTCGGTCTTACTCAGCGCGTGAGTGGCCCCACCCACAGCAGAGGGCACACTCTAGATCTTCTAATTACAAAAGGGGTTAATATTTCAAACGTCAATGTGGTCGATGTTGCTCTGTCTGATCATTTCTGTGTTTTCTTTGACCATGTCTGTTTTCCCAGACCACCAGCTGGTCCTGTAATTGTCCGGAGGAGACACATAAATGACAGCACGGGAAAACTGTTTATGGAAATGATAAACTTTGAAAATGTCTCATATTCTAATGTAAATGATTTGTTGAACTCTGTTTACATCTAGTGTTTTGAATGTTCCCGACACCATTGCCCTATGAAGGCTAAAATTGTTAAAAATAAGCAGAAGGCGCCATGGAGAAATGATGATTCGGTCAGGGCACAGAAAAGGGAGTGCCGTCGGGCCGAACAAAAATGGCGCAAGTCGAAGCTCCAGGTTCAGAAAGAGATTTACAGAGAGAAGTTGTACATGTACAACCTCATTTTATGTAGAACTAGGGAAGGATATTTTTCTGAAATAATTGGAAGCTGCAGTAACAACTCGCGTGTCCTGTTTGCCACAGTAAACAGATGAACAAACCCTCCAGCTCAGCTGCCGTTAGAACTCATTTCCACATCCAAGTGTAATGAGTTTGCATTATTCTTTAATGACAAAGTTCAGGGCATTAAAAATGCTATCAATTCTACAATGCAAAAAATAACCCTCAAACCACCTACACACTTAGAGCTGACTCACTTTGCACCTGTAACTGACAAAACTGTCCAGGAGATCATCACCAGCCTGAGTTCATCTACATGCTGCCTCGATGTGTGACCTCCAGATTTCTAAAGTCTGTGCTGAACAGTTTGTTAGCACCACTCACTCACATAGTTAACATGTCGCTTCAATCTGGAACATTCCCAATGTCTTTGAAAACTGCGGTCATAAAGCCTCTCCTAAAGAAGAGCAGTCTTGATGCTGCAGTACTGAGTCATTACTGGCCCATCTCTAATCTGCCATTTTGGGGCAAAGTCCTTGAAAAGGTTGTTTACCAACAGATCACTGATTTCCTCTTAATAAACAACTCATTTGATGTTTTCCAGTCAGGTTTTAGACCTCATCACAGCACTGAGACTGCTGTTGTCAAGGTGACAAATGACATCCACCTGAACACTGACGCGGGCAAAGCCACAGTCTTAATTCTGTTAGATCTGAGTGCTGCTTTTGACACCGTCGATCATGGGACCCTCTTACAGAGACTAGAGGACTGGGTGGGCATCACTGGCACTGCTCTAAACTGGTTAAAGTCCTATCTGGAAGACAGGAAGTACTTTGTTGAAATTGGTAACTGTGTCTCAGACCAGATGCCCCTGACTGTGGGGTGCCCCAAGGGTCAATCCTGGGACCCCTTCTGTTCAACCTCTACATGCTGCCGTTAGGTCAGTTGATACGCAGCGAGAATGTGTCCTATCACAATGATGCAGACGACACTCAGATCTATGTTTCACTGACGGCAGGTGAATATGGACCAGTGGATTCACTCTGTCACTGCATCCAACAGATCAGTGTGTGGATGCAAAACAACTTTCTCCAGCTGAACTCAGACAAGACTGAAATCATGGTCTTTGGCCCACAGAAACAAAGAGAAATTGTTAACTGTCACCTCCAGAGTCTCGCTCTAAAACCTACAAATCAAGTTTGAAAATCTGGGGGTAATAATGGACTCAGATTTGAATTTTAACAGTCACGTCAGATCAATCACATCAGCAGCTTTTTACCATCTAAAAAACATTGCCAAAATCAAAAGTATAGTGTCTAAACCAGACCTGGAGAGACTTATCCATGCGTTTGTCTCTAGTAGATTAGACTACTGTAACGGCCTGCTCACTGGCCTCTCCAAACGAGCTGTAAAACAGCTGCAGTACATCCAGAACGCTGCTGCTCGGGTCCTGACTAGAACCAAGAAGTACGATCACATTAGTCCTGTGCTCAGGTCTCTGCACTGCCCCCTGTGGCTCAGAGAATAGACTTCAAAGCAGCTCTGCTTGTATACAAGTCTCTCCATGGCCTAGCACCAAAGTACATCTCGGACATGTTAGTGCCATATGAACCCATCTCGGACTCTGAGGACCTCAGGGACCGGCCTCCTGCTGGTGCCCAGAGTCAGGACTAAACATGGGGAATCTGCGTTTCAGTTTTTCTGGAACAGTTTTCCTGAGGATGTGAGACAGGCCGCTTACTCTGGCAATGTTCAAATCTAAACTAAAAACTGTTTTGTTTTGGCTGTGCATATGACTGAAATGCTTTTCTTTTGCACTCTTCTCTTTTATGTCTTGAACTAAGATTGTGATTTCTGTCATGTCTTTGTGATTTTAATGCATTTTTTCCTGTTGTGTGAAGCACTTTGAATTGCCTTGTGTACGAATTGTGCTCTACAAATAAACTTGCCTTGCCTTGCCTTGCCACTGTGTCGAGTGTCCGAGAGCGACTGAGACCCATGAGGAAGTGTCGATGAGGAGGTGCCGCCTACGGACCTCACGCACGTGCTCAGCCAATCACAGCAGACCGTTTGCGCGCGTGAGCCCACATATATTCTTGGGGAGTCACATATATACTGGGGGAGTCATATATATTCAGGGGGTCACTTGTATGTTGTCGGGAGCCGAAAGGTCCATAGAGCCGCCTCCCTCCCTCACCTGCTGCTCACACTTCCAGGACGGTGTGAATGCTTTCGTTCTGCTCGTGCTCAATGAAGTTGACCAATCAGTGCAGGTCATGTGTCTTGGTTTCCAGTTTGTCAAATTATACAAATGTATTAACAATCTACTGATTACATTACACTTTACACACAAAAATGTGTCTTGCTTCTTTATAACCCCATGTCCGACTGTTGGAGAGGCTGTGGCAGCAGGAGGCAAACCACTATCATGTGTTTTGGGATTGTCCTGTTGTTCACAAGTTTTGGACTGAGATCAACAAAGCCTTACAGACAATTTATGACAGGGTTTATGTCCCTCTCTCTGGTCGTGTTTTGTTCTACTGTGTGTTTTTTCTTTTGTTTTTAAGTACAATTTTAATTTTTTTTAAGTCTTAAGGAAAAGAGGTAAAGAATTGCACACAATGGAGCAACGATCCTATTCTGCTGTAGCCCAACCTCTGGCACGACAAATAGGAGATCATATAGGCCACTTTAGCAGGATCAGAAGGAAAAGAAGCAGGTTGAAATTCAAAGTACAACTCACATCGAGAAAGAAATGGCTGACAGTCCCCTGACTCTCTGGAAACTCTGGTGAGAGGAAACAGCAGGAACAGATTCAGAAATTGCAGGTTGAGTAGCTTCCTGTTGTGAGGGACTAGCTTCTATTCTCTGAGAAAAAACTTCCCGGTGGCTTTGATTGGCAGTCCTCAGCTCCTCATTAAGGCTACTTACTTGGTGGTCCTGATTACCAATCCTTTGTCCTTTGTCCTGGACGGCTGCTCGCATCGGGTCTGTGGAGTCCATGTCGGGCATATTTGGCTCCAAAAACTCGTGATGGCCGTTTTGAAACAGGCGATTGGACACTGTCGAAACCCCGAAGAGCGTGCGTGTTGAACCACTGCTCCAAAACACTGCTCCAAAACACGATTCAAACCGCGCATGTCACGTGACTTGGGCTAAACGAGGGTTCATGAACCCCTGTCGTTTCACCAGTGTCTCACAAGGAGGCATCTTTTTTCGAGTCTGTGTTTGATTGACAGGGGTTTCAGCAAATCACAAAACAGCACATCTCTCTCAACCTGCCGCCCTCAAAGTTTAAAAGAGGTGTTAAAGTCATCTTTCACTCATGGGTTTTGTGAGAGGAGACCTATAGCAGCGATTTTCTCACAGTGAGGTATTTAGGTGACAGCATTTCCATCTTACACACACACACACACACACACTACACATCTCCATCTATACATTTGTTAGGTAGGCTATTAGGTTAGATAGACAGCTTAGTGATAGAGGCTCCACACAAGAGACTCCGACAGTCAGATGTTTGGGAGCATTTCCATTTAGAGTCTCCTAATAAAGTTAGATGTATTGTTTGTGATAGGCAGCTGGCCTATTTAAACAATACCGCTTCTATGATGCGCCATTTAAGATCCTGCCATCCTACCACTTTGGGGACAGCAGAAAATGGTAGCCGCTCTGTTCCGAGCACTGCTGGTGCCACTGCTGGCACGTGTAACCAAGGTATGCATAGTAATATATTATTGAATATTCCATCCATCCATCCATCCATCCATCTTCTTCCGCTTTATCCGGGGCCGGGTCGCGGGGGCAGCAGTCTAAGCAGGGACTCCCAGACTTCCTTTTCCCCAGACACTTCCTCCAACTCCTCCGGGGGGATCCCGAGGCGTTCCCAGGCCAGCCGAGAGACATAGTCCCTCCAGCGTGTCCTGGGTCTTCCCCGGGGCCTCCTCCCGGTGGGACATGCCCGAAACACCTCCCTAGGGAGGCGTCCAGGAGGCATCCGGAACAGATGCCCGAGCCACCTCAGCTGGCTCCTCTCAACGTGGAGGAGCAGCAGCTCTACTCCGAGCTCCTCCCGTGTGACTGAGCTCCTCACCCTATCTCTAAGGGAGCGCCCAGCCACCCTGCGGAGGAAACTCATTTCGTTCGACCGCTTGTATCCGCGATCTTGTCCTTTCGGTCACTACCCAAAGCTCATGACCATAGGTGAGGGTAGGAACGTAGATTGACCGGAAAATCGAGAGCTTTGTCTTTCAACTCAGCTCCTTCTTCACCACAACGGTCCGATGCAGCGACCGCATCACTGCAGACGCTGCACCGATCCGCCTGTCAATCTCACGCCTCCATCCTTCCCTCACTCGTGAACAAGACCCCGAGATACTTAAACTCCTCCACTTGGGGCAAGGACTCCCCACCCACCTGGAGAGGGCAAGCCACCTATTTTCCGGTCGAGAACCATGGCCTCAGATTTGGAGTGTGCTGATTCTCATCCCAGCTGCTTCACACTCGGCTGCAAAACCGTCCCAGTGCATGTTGCAGGTCCAGGTTTGATGGAGCCATCAGGACAACATCATCTGCAAACAGCAGAGATGAGATCCTGTGCTCTCCAAACCGGACCCCCTCCGCCCCCTGACTGCGCCTAGAAATTCTGTCCATAAAAAACAATGAACAGAACCCGGTGACAAAGGGCAGCCCTGGCGGAGTCCAACACGCACTGGGAACAGATCTGACTTACTGCCGGGCAATGCGAACACAGCTCCCCCTCTGGTCATACAGGGACCGGACAGCCCTGAGCAAAGGGCCCCGGACCCCGTACTCCCGCAGCACCCCCCAAAGGGCACCCCGTGGGACACGGTCGAAAGCCTTCTCCAGATCCACAAAGCACATGTGGACTGGTTGGGCAAACTCCCATGAACCCTCGAGCACCCGATGGAGAGTATAGAGCTGGTCCAGTGTTCCACGACCAGGACGAAAACCACTCTGCTCCTCCTGAATCTGAGGTTCGACTATCGGTCGGATTCTCCTCTCCAGTACCCTGGAATAGACCTTACCAGGGAGGCTGAGGAGTGTGATCCCTCTATAGTTGGAGCACACCCTCCGGTCCCCCTTCTTGAACAGAGGGACCACCACCCCGGTCTGCCAGTCCAGAGGCACCGACCCCGACCGCCACGCGATGTTGCAGAGACGTGTCAACCAAGACAGTCCTGCAACATCCAGAGACTTTAGGTACTCGGGGCGTATCTCATACCACCCCCGGAGCTCTGCCACCGAGGAGTTTGCCAACAACCTCAGTGACTTCGGCTTGGGTGATAGATGAGTCAGCCTCCGAGTCCTCAGTCTCTACTTCCTCTTCAGAAGACGTGACAGTGGGATTTAGGAGATCCTCAAAGTACTCCTTCCACCGCCCGACGACATCCCCAGTCGAGGTCAGCAGGTCCCCACCCGCACCGTAAACGGTGTTGGTGGAACACTGCTTCCCCCTCCTGAGGCGCCGGACGATTTGCCAGAATTTCTTTGGGGCCGACCGATAGTCCTCCTCCAGGGCCTCCCCGAACTCCTCCCAGACCCGGGTTTTTGCCTCTGCGACAGCACGAGCTGCGGCACGCCTGGCCCGCCGATACCCTCAACAGCCTCAGGAGTCCCACAAGCCAAAGAGGCCTGATAGGCCTCCTTCTTCCGCCTGACGGCATCCCGTACTTCCGGTGTCCACCACCGGGTTCGGGGTTGCCGCCGCGACAGGCACCTGAGACCTTGCGACCACAGCTCCGAGCAGCCGCATTGACAATGGAGGTCGAGAACATGGTACCACTCTGACTCAATGTCCCCAGCCTCCCCCGGGATTTGGAGAGAAGCTCTCCCGGAGGTGTGAATTGAAGACCCTGCTGACATCGGGCTCCACAAGACGTTCCCAACAGACCCTCACTATACGCTTGGGCCTGCCAAGTCTGTCCGGCTTCCTCCACTGCCAGCGGATCCAACTCACCACCAGGTGGTGATCGGTTGACAGCTCTGCCCCTCTCTTTACCCGAGTGTCCAAGACACGCGGCCGGAGGTCAGATGACACGACAACAAAGTCGATCATTGATCTCCGGCCTAGGGTGTCCTGGTGCCACGTGCACTGGTGGACACCCTTGTGCTTGAACATGGTGTTCGTTATGGACAGTCCGTGACTAGCACAGAAGTCCAATAACTGAACACCGCTCGGGTTCAGATCGGGGGGGCCGTTCTTCCCAATCACCCCTCTCCAGGTGTCACTGTCGTTGCCCACGTGGGCGTTGAAGTCCCCCAGTAGAACAACGGAGTCCCCGGTCGGTGCACTGTCCAGTACCCCTCCCAGGGACTCCAAGAAGGCCGGGTACTCAGCACCGTTGTTCGGGCCCGTAGGCCGACACCACAGTGAGAGACCTGTCCCCAACCCGAAGGCGTAGGGACGTGACCACTCTCGTTCACTGGGGTAAACTCCAACACATGGCGGCTGAGCTGTGGGGCAATAAGCAGACCCACGCCAGCCCGCCGCCTCTCCCCGCAGGCAACACCAGCGAAGTGGAGCGTCCAGCCCCTCTCAAGAGGATGGGTTCCCAGTGCCCAAACTGTGCGTGGAGGTGAGGCCGACTATATCTAGTCGGAACCGTTCAACCTCCCGCACAAGCTCAGGCTCTTTCCCCCCAGCGAGGTGACGTTCCATGTCCCCAGAGTTAGTCTCTGCGTCCGGGGATCCGGTCGTCGAGGCCCCTGCCGTCGACTGCCGCCCAGATCCCTCCGCACCAGCCCCTTACGGATCCTCCTGCAGATGGTGGGTCCACGGGAGGACGGCCCCACGTCACTCGTTTGGGTTGCACCCGGCCGGGCCCCGTGGGGAAAGACCCGGCCACCAGGCGCTCGCCGTCGAGCACCCACGCCAGGCCTGGCTCCAGGGTGGGGCCCCGGTAACGCCAATCCGGGCGACGTAACTGGCCTTGGTTTTTTTTTCATCATAGGGGGCTTGTGAACCGATCTTTGTCTGACCCGTCACCCAGGACCTCTTTGCCTTGGGAGACCCTACCAGGGGCTTGAAGCCCCGGACAACATAGCTCCTGAGATCATTCGGGCGCTCAAACCCCTCCACCACGTTATTATTATTAGGTTATAAAAATTCAGTTCATCCTGCGCAGATGAACTGTGTGGAGTTATGGAGCATGTCTTCAACATGAGCCTGAAGCTGAGGGTGGTACCACAGGTCTGGAAGACCTCCTGTGTGGGACCAGTGCCCAAGACACCGCGTGCAAAAGACCTCAACAGCTTCAGGCCAGTGGCTCTCATGTCCCATCTGATGAAGATACTGGAGCGGCTGGTCCTGGACCACCTCCGCTCCATCGTGAGCTCAGCCATGGACCCGCTGCAGTTTGCATACCGGCCTGGCATCGGAGTGGAGGACGCCGTCATCTCCCTGCTGCACCGCTCTCTCTCTCACCTGGAGAAGTCTGGCAGCGCTTTGAGGATTCTATTTCTTTATCTCTCCAGCGCTTTCAACACCGTCCAGCCGCTGCTCCTGAGGGACAAGCTGGTGTGGACTACGACCTGGCGGAGTGGATCTAGGACTGCCTCACCCCAGTTTGTGAGAATCCGGGACTGTGTGTCTGACACTCGGACCTGCAGTGTGGGGGCGCCCCAGGGCACCGTCCTCGCACCCTTTCTCTTCACCCTCTACACTGCAGACCTCCGACACGACACGGACAGCTGAGGCCTCGCGCAGGACTTTGTGGACTGGTGTCAGCAGAACCACCTCCTCATCAACGCAGGGAAGACCAAGGAGATGGTGGTGGACTTCACAGACGTGGCCTGGAGACGCCCAAGGCATTCTGATGCTAAACAGGTACTCAAGGTAAGGGAGCCAAACGTCAGGGAACAATAGGCCCATCCCAGTTAAGTTTCAATGGGCCATTATCAGGAGGTCCCGCCCTGTGCGCAGGGCTTTCACAGAGTAGGATATAAACAGGAGTTCTCAGACTCTTTTCATTGATTGAGAATGACTCTTGGATGAGAGTCGAAACGTATTGTTTTTTTTCTAAAACAGTCATTCTACCATGACTATTTATATTATAACTATAAATAATACTTTTACAACATTCCTGAAAACGGTTCTGAAACATATTGATGACATCACACTACGGAGACTCAGCCAAACGCTTGGCACAATTTTCACATAAGAAACCCATTTTCTGACCATTTAAACAAAATAAGGATTTTCTCACGTATTTGTATTAATCAAATAATAGTTATTCAACAACATGGTTGCTAGGCAACAGTGTGATATCTTGGTTTACATTCAGAAAGTAAAATTGTAAGCCTAAAAAAATGGCTAAACTGGGATAACATTTTTAGTGAATTTTTATAATGTTAACTGCGTTTTAGTGAAATGTGTCCAATCTGTCAGAGGCACTTCTCCATGTCTGGTTGGTTGTGCTCCCGTGGCTGCAGTCTACAGAGTCTACAGTAGTTTGTCCTTTCCCGGCCACGGTACAACAGGTGCAGACCTATAAGCGGCACATGGACATTCTTCACATGCTCTGGAACATTTGGCCCAGCACAGAACCACGTCAAAACATTCAGACTGGATTTGTAAAGTGGAATACTTCACAAACTCATGGTAACATAAAGATATACTATTATTTGTGTTTAAAATGACTGTTGTCTTATACTTTATATTATCATTATGGTATCAGAATTGGCATTGAGTATATTGATATATATAGAAGTGGGTATTATACACAAACATTTATAATATTGTTAATGTTGTTTTTTAGCTCTGCAAATATTGAATATTTTATATTTGTTGTACGTTTCTTTTTTTGGTGAATAAAGTGACATTTCTTCACTTTAGTGCAGGGGTGGGCAGTTATTTTTCCTCCGAGGGCCATATTGGAATCCAGGCAAGTGGCGGAGGGCCGGCCTGCCATCATTGGTGTCAAAAATGCTTATCATTATAAGCACATTTCTGACAACTGAATCTATTATTCATTCATTTCATTTCATGTCATCTTTATTAAGGACACAAGTGCAGACACATGTTACAGCGCCAAGACAGTTCAAAATAAAAGAAACTATGAGGAAAACACATGGTCCGTGGGGGGAGGAGGGCAGGATTAAAACAGGCCGAGGAACTGATCCAGCCCCTGGGGCCGCAAATGCCCAGGTGTGCTTTAGTGGGTCCTTTAAAGTCCATTCACATTTGTTGGATACTTAAACCTAAAAAAAGACTTTATTACACATTTCTCTTGAAAAGACTAAAATAGGACTTAACCAGGTGTTAGGACTTAACCAGGTCTTCACCAGGTCTTCACCCTGGACTAAACCAGGACAACACATAAGAATGGCGATATACATTCTTGTTAAGGTGCAGCTGTGATCCAGTCTGTTCCTGAGTTCCAGTTGGAAATATTAATGTTGTGAAACTCATGAAGAAAAGCAAAACCAAGCAAACAATGTCACAGCCAATCACAGCCCACAACCTTTCCCCCTCAACCAATCCAATCTCAATCTATTCATATAAATGCACACTTTCTCCCCTCCATTTTCTTCCATTTCAGTCAGTTTAATATTGTTTTATAGAAGAGACATTTCTAATTGGACCTAAAGTACTACTTGAAGTATTTACTTTAATGTTACTTTCAAAGCCCAGACACTGCAGGAGAAGAGGAAAACATCTTAAATTTAGAATTAAAACTTCAAGAAGTGATAAAGGGCCCTAACAAACCTTGCAACAACGAAAGGCTTTAGGAGGAGGTCTGCCACCAGCCCTGGCTTTTCATGTTTTTTTACATCAGGTTGGAGATAATTGTTTCCAACCGATTATAACGTTGCAGGAGACACTAGAGAGCCCTTTTTAAATATAGAACTGTAATTCTCACACAGTTATGTCAAGGTAATCAAAATACAAAAATGCCTCTTTGGGTCCTTCAAAATCCAATGATGTTTGCCAAATTAACAATGATTTTCCTGTTTTCAAACTTTCTGCTTCGTTAATTCACATATCATTATGTCCAGCTCCTCAAAACACACAAACGCCTGTGCTACCTGGTGGTTTTTCCAAATTATTAAACATATAAAAACAAACACAGAGAAAATGAAGAAGACCAGAGAGAAAAGGCATAAACCAAAAAAAAAAAAAAGAAGAAAAGTCATGGCACACAAAACCCAAAGAAAACGTCCCCATTGTCGTCCAAAGATCTGTCGAATTTGTCCATGTTCAATTAAGTCTGAACGTAACCTTTTCCATTTGTGAGATGGTCCAGTATAATGTCAGTCCGATCCTTGATCGTCGGTGCATTTTGTGTCATCCATTTTTTTGTGAGAGCTTTTTTCGCTGCTGCCAGGAGGATGCGCCAGAGAGAACTGTCGGTTGTGTCCATGCAGGAGTCCTGAGGCCCAAATACATAGTTGATGAAGTCCAGTGGGATGGTGATGTCATAAATATGTCTGTAAGGCTTTATTGATCTCAGTCCAACTAATTGTGAACAACAGGACAATCCCAAAACACAATGATAGTGGTTTGCCTCTGCTGCCACATCTCTCTCCAACAGTCTGCATTTCCTCTGTGAGTAATGGGCACTTTGACATGGAGTTATAGAGAAGCGAGACACACACTTTTCCAACAGAATTCCCTCCAAACATGTGACTTTGTGGGTTTTCACTGAGATGTACATATACTTCCCATCTTCATCAGCCAGAACAAAGTGACCTCTCTTTCCCATTCCCCTTAATATAATCAGTAGAATGAGTGCCCTAATTGTTAATACATTTGTATATTTAGATATTAATCCCTTTGAAAGCTCTGATTTATATGCTTTAATGAATATTTCAGTCAATGGGCTCTGATGGTCATCATTCTTTTTGATTTCTTGGTTATAATAACTCCTTATTTGTAAATACCTATAAAAGTCCTGTTTCTCTAAGTCAAAGGATTCTTTCAACTCAAAGCTCTTCAGATGATTCTCCTTTACAATCTGGTAAAAGACCTTTATACCTTTTGTTGTCGAGACTTAAAATCTTGAGTCTGTGCTGTTAGCTGTGACATTTTGATCATGAGCCAACCAAATTAAAAATGTTATATCTTTGTTTAGTTTGTATGTTTTGATCTGCTCCTTCCATGTTGTAAGAACAGTCTTCACCCAAGGGTTCTCCACCTCCCCAAATGACCCAACCGTATGTCATCTGCCTGTAAGGCCTGTACAGGAACCCCCGGCACAACATTACGTTCAATATTCTTCCATTGAGCTTCATATTCTGGGTCACACCAGCAATGCTCTGATCTGAGCTGAAATAAAGTAATTTTTCAAACAAGGCAAACCCCAGCCCCCTTTTTCTTTGATAACTGTAAAGTTTTTAATCAATACAGGTTTTTTTCCCTGCCATATGAATCTTGATATTGCTTTATTCCACTCATCAAACAGCCAGTTGGGGATGGAAATCGGAAGAGTCTGGAAAAGACGGAGCAATCTGGACAAAACATTCCTTTTTATAGATTCAATCCTTTGACTTAGACTTAAGAAGGGGATAAGTTTACATTTGCAAGATCTTTATTAATAGTAGTAAAACGAGGGGTATAATTTTCCTCCAGAATTGTTGATAGAGTGCCACACACCAAGAGATTTCTTTTGCGATTTAAAAGGATAGGTCTTTCTAAAGGTCAAAGGGGGTTGTCATCATTTCAGTTTTTTGTACATTTAGTTTGTATCCAGACATTGGACCAATTTTTTGAAGAAAATGCTTCACATTGGGTATGGGAATTTCTGGTTTGGTCAAATACAATAGACCAGGGGTGTCAACCTCACTTTGGGTCGCGGGCCGAACATAACGTAAAAAATAAAAGAATAATAACTTCCGGCTATGGTGGCGCACTAAGTGGACGCACCTTGCACCGCTGCTGCAAAATGTGGTGTTAAAATCATCGTTTGACCCACCCAATCCCAAAGAACAAAGAAGAGAGATGAGTAATCAAAGAAAAAAGTCCGGTGGCGCCACGGGACAAAACAGACAAAGTTGACGGCCCACGGCTCCGTTTGAAAACAGCCCGCAGCACAAGCTAACGAGGCTAGTGCGGCTAACGAAGCTAGCACAGCTAACAACATAACTGCGAGCTGCGCTCCTTCTCCGCCTGAGATGCGGAGTCCCGCCCAGACGGAGACTCACGCGCCTTCTTTGCGTCGGAAGGGGGAGAGAATGTAATAGGTCATTGGCTGTGGCTCAAGATGTCCGAAGTGCAGCGTGCCATGGAGTCTCTGAGAGCCGAGTTGTTAGCTACCAAAGCTCCGGCAGTGTCAGAGGCAGTAACCGCTAAACTCAAAGCAGATGGAATAACGGGAACATGCATTGAGGAGGTTGAGCAGTGTGTTTCAGACAATATGGACGATCTGCAGACAGTAAGGGCCGAGATGGCGGCGCTACGGGCCAGGGTGACGACGCTCCTGGATTTGGAGTCCAGATCACGTCGTCCTAACTTGAGGCTTGTGGGCGTTGAAGAAGGAGAGGAAGGAAAAGACACTGAAAGCTTCCTGGAGAAGATCATAACAGAGCTCCTTATTAACTCAGGAGTTGAAGTCCCTCCCATCACAATCGAAAGAGCACAATTGGAGGCTGCAAGGGTTAAAGGAGACCTCCTGTACAAAGTCTTCTTTGCTCCAGATATTCCATACGAGGCAAAAGTTCCACCGCATCTGTGATGAGCTCAGGCAGAGAATTCTCATGAATTCTCTTTCCCTGCGACTCTTCTGGTGACTTTTGAAGGTAAAACACACGTGCTCAGAACACCAGGAGAAGCTCCACCAGGGAGTGATGTCACTTTCTATGCTGATGTCATGGACCTGATCGTGAACCACTCTGAGTGAACCCTAATTTGCGGCGGCGATTGGAATCTTCGCATTCAGCCTCCACTGGACGTGTCGAACTCGAGGCACTGGAGGAACAATTAACAAGAAGTTCCGTCTCTTACTGAAGACTATAGGACTGATTGACACAATGAACCCTAGGTGCCCTAGGGTTCATTTCCCTCCATGTGTCAATCAGTCCTATAGTGTAGCCAGTGTACCCATTTTTCAAATCCACATACACTTTATTCCAGAATAGAATACTATTTTGTTTTCAATAAAGTAACTCACTGAAGCAGATATAGGCACAATAGAGCTAAGTGACCATGCTCCTATCTACATCCCTGTGGATTTGGAGGAAAGACAAAAAAACACACTTTGGAGGTTCAATGCCAATGTTTAACGACCCTTTGTTTAAGGAAAAAATATCCAGCAAATTATCTGGAAGAAAATGATACTGGGGACAGCTCATCCTTTGGGATGCTTCCAAAGCAGTCTTGAGAGGACAAATTATAGCTATGGCCTCAGAAAAAAAGAAACAAAGGGGGGAAAAGCTAAATGATATGCAAGAAAACATTTAATTATTGGAGGAAAACCATGCCAAAAAGGGCTGTCCTAAAATGCTACAAGAAATTAAAAAGAAAAGAGGAGAAATGAATGATCTCAATTCACAGAAAATAGTTAAGAAAATGCTCTTTACCAAACAAAGATATTGTGAGAGTGGATCAAAATTTGTAAATTACTATCTTGGAAAGTTAAAAAATAACAAGCTGAAAGAACGATTTTTTAAATACAGGACAGGCAAAGTGATGTAATCTTAACCAAACGAGACCACATTCAATCAGCATTTGAATCCTTCTATAAAAAACTTTTTTCGAAAATTCCAGACGATAAAGAAGACAATATAAATTCCTTTCTGGACACCCTCAATTTGCCTGTTCTATCAGAAGAACATACTAAAAAATTAGGATAGTTTAATTAATACAAAGCACAATCAAAAAGATTAAAGAATAATACATCTCCGGGGAGTGATGGGTTCACCTCAGAGTGGTATAAAGCTTTAAAAGACACACTTACTCCTTTCCTTATGGCAACTTCTGACTGGGCACTTAAAGAAACTCAGACCCTCGTAGTTGGAAAGAGGCACAATCTTAATACCTAAAGAGGGGAAAGGACTGACTGGAATGTGCTCATACAGACCATTTTCTATTCTGAATGTGGACTATCGTTATACACCTCAATTATGTCCAAAGAATGGAAACAAATACTCCAATCTTAATCCACAATCATCAGACAGGATTCATTACAAACGAACAAACACAAGACAACATAAGAAGATCTTTACACAGAATGAGCCAAATACAAAAACAACAAAACAAAGCTGTAATAATAAGTCTGGACGCTGAAAATGCTTTTGATTCTGTCAGCTGGCCTTATCTATTTAAAGTGCTAAACAAACTTCAAGTCAATTATCTAATTATAAAAAATATTGGGGCTCTTTATGATGGTCCAACATCAAGAAATAAAATCAATGGTCATCTGACAAATCCACTGACTCTGGAAAGGGGGGTGAGGCAGGGCTGGTCTCCCCTCTTGTTTGCTTTGTATTTGGTAAATGGTCACATTTGAAAAATGTGAAACATTGTTTATGCATCGGATTAATATTCTTTCTTCCTTTCTTTCTTTCTTTTTCTCGGGACCAACCCCCCTATTTTTCACCTAGTGAACATTAAAGAAAAGTCAAGAAAACGTGCCTCTCTACATTCATCTCCTTTTTCTAAAATTAAAAAATTTGGAGCGTGAGCGCCCCCAAATGTTTACTTGGGAGTTTTTCCAAATGTCGTACTTTTACGAACTCCTCCTAGGGTGTAAGATGAAATTTGGTGTTGAGGAGTGGGACATCAAAAGTTATCCAAATTATTTTGATATCTTTCACGGTGTCTGTGCGGTGAAGCCGCAAACTATTGGTAGAATTTCAGAAATGTCTCAATTTTAAATTTGTTGCCATTTGCGCATACAAAGTCCGATTTGCATCAAATTTGAATCAGTAGTTAAAACCTTTGCCACCCATTCTTTAGGATGCAGCAAAGGAAGTATTGAGGAGCAGGGTCATTGCTGTTGCCTCAGTCAAAAAGAAACAAAGGCAAAAAAAAAAAAAGGATTTGCAGAACAAACTAAAGCTGTTGGAGGCTACACAGAAAATTAAAAAGACAATTAATGACCTGGACTCACAGGAAACAATACAAAAAATGACTCTTCACCAAACAAAGATATTATGAAAGCGGTTCAAAATTCATACAATTGTTAGCTTGGAAGCTTAGAAAACAACAGGCAGAAAGAGCTATTTTCAAAATACAAGATAAGCAGAGTAATATAATTTTGACCAAATAAGATCAAATACAATCAACGTTTGCGTCTTTCAACGAAACGTTTTTTTGGACACTCTAAATTTACTGTCATGACCGAAGAACAAAAAATTAGGTGCTGAAATAATAACTACTGAATTTCTAAGTGCAATCAAAAGACTAAAAAACAATAAATCTCCGGGGAGTGACTCAGAGTGGTCTAAAGCTCTAAAAGAAACACTTCTTTTCTTTTATCAACTTTAAACTGGGCCCTTAAATACACTCAGATCCCTTCGAGCTGGAAAGAAGCCATCATATCCTTAATACCTAAAGAGGGGAAGGACCGACTGGACCGATTGGACCGATTGTGCCTCACATAGACCAATCTCAATTCTGAATGTGGACTATCGTGTATAAACCTCAACTATGTCCAGAATAATGGAACAAATACTCAGAAATGTAATCCACAATGACCAGACAGGGTTTATTACCAAACCACAAACACAAGACAACATAAGACGATCCCTACACATAATGAATCATATACAAATACAAAGCTGTAATAATGTCTGGTCGCTAAAAAAGCTTTTGATTCTGTTAAAAATCATTTGGAAAGAGAGAGGGCTAAAGCAGGGCTGTGCTTGGTCCCCCCTTTTGTTCCCTTTGTACTTGGAATCATTGGCCCAATATATTAGAGTGTCGGATACAGTTTGCTGTCTAAATTGATGGGACGAACATAAAATCGCCTGCTGCAGATGATGTTCTATTGTATTTGACCAAACCAGAAATGTCCATACCCAATGTGATGAATTTTCTTCAGAATATTGGCCCAATGTCTGGATACAAATTAAATGTACAAAAATGATTGTCTCTACAAAGCAAACAGAATCTCTAAGATATTTAGGAGTGGTCCTCCATTAGGCAATCAACAATCTTAGAGAAAAAATATGTCCCTCTTAAAGAAAGCTTGGTGGTGGAGTGGTTTAGGCGACAGTACATATATGCCAGGCTCCAAGTGCAGCCGGCTGTAGTGTCGTGAGTTTGACTCCCGGCTCCGACAATGTACTGCATGTCCTCCCGTCTCATATCCCCATTTCACGCTAAAGCTGTCCCATCTAATAAAGCCTACAGGCCAAAAATCCTTAAAAACAAAACCAACCAAGATTTATCTATTACTCTGGTCATTATAAATGTTTTTTACCTGATGTCTTCTAAGATTTTGAGTCTTTATCGACAGGAGATGACGGGTGATGGGGAATGGAGCGCAAGTTGGTTGAGACTGCAGAATCATCGGGTCGGGACTGGACTCTCGACACTGCGCCGGCTCACTTGGAGCATTGATAGTGTGCTGTGCACTAACCACTCCACATGGACGCACCGATTCGATTTAACAAACCTCCATCCGTTTCCGGCTGTCTTACGTTAACATTCACGGCTGATCCTTACGTTTCGCTGTGATGGTGGCTCTTTGAACAGCTCAGCTCAGTAAGACACAACATTGAGAAATTTGCAGGTAACAGGCCTTTTTTATTGCAGATCACATGTTGCACGGATTTGTTTACATTCAGTGTCCGTTTAAAGAGCTGTGATGTTACATATCATTTATTACATCAAAGTTATCCCTTTTTGTTTTACAGATGTAAACCTTGTTTCGTAATATATGTTTTATAAACTCTTCCTAGTATGATTAAGACCAGGAAAAAAACGCAAATCAATTAAATGTTTCTGGGTTTGGACATTTGTAAAACAAATTGCACTTGCCATTTTTTTGGGTGATGGCGGATTGGTCGCATCGGGCCTGGTCCAACAACTGATTGCCCGTCCAGCTGTTATGAAATAATCGTTTAACAATAATGATCAACTCATTAATTTTTAGTCGGGTTAAGTACCATCTGAGTCTCTAGACAACGTGCTTCTATCGTCTCTCAGTTTTTTACTTGTCACTTTGATTTGTCAAGGATTCGGTGCGATCCATGCTTAGAAGATCAGATCTGCTGTGAGATCCAGCACACGCATCAGATCATTTGGTTTTCTCTGCAGGTTGAATGAATCCAGACTGCAAAGACTCGGCATCGCACAACCCAGCCACGAAAGACAAAGTTGGAAAAGAACTTATACTTCTGAATATCGGCTGATCTGCCTGACCATAAACCGATTATCAGGAACTAAATCTGGAGACTATTGTCTGATAATCTAGGAGTAACTGTGATATTCAGTTCAAGTTGCCCATAATGTGCCATAATTCTTTGGATGCGTTTGTTTTTGCCTTTATTTTCCTTTTTCTCTGCACACACCTCGAGGAGATCCTCTCCATAAATCCGTGGTAATTCCGCTGTCACTGTCCTTACGGAAGCGTTCTCACCTGCCCGGCCTATCCAACGCGCTCCTCGGCACCGACCGAGCTGCGCTGTCCGCCCGTTGTCCAGACAGTTTGTCACCGCACCGTCTGTCACGCACACGTCTGGCCCACGAACACCGCGGTCTGTTCCACAGGCACGTCGTGTCCCCGAAGTTTGTCACAGCACCGTCACACGTCTGTCCACACGCACACGTCTGTCCACACGCACACGTCTGTCCACACGCACACGTCTGTCCACACGCACACGTCTTCCAAACGCCAACAGAAAAATCCCTCAAAGAAGTGGGCAGATGGTCTTTCTTCTCTTGTGGCGTTAACTGGACAGTTTGTGTAAAAGGCACCAACGTATGAGGAAACACGCACTTTTAAAGTTACTTTGAGCTTCACTCATCCTCATTGGTGTCGCATGCTCAATCATCTGGTCTCAGAGTGCTCAGAAAACATTTTCACTTACCCCCTATCCCCGCCCAGCCCTCATTCACACTTCAGCTCATACATGTAGGGTTCAACAATGTCACATGACCAATAAACACATGTAGGGTGAATATGGTTAAAGTGGCACAATGGCTGAAGTGTATTTTCAAATCCAAGAGCTCTTAGTTTAAAATGAACCTGAGAATAATCATTGACCAGTGCAGAATTAAACCAAGCAGGTTATTTGAATAGGTCTGCCATTTTTACTTTCTCTGATGTAAAGTAGACATTTAGAGCTGTTCATACATCTTTATACATTAAAGACATTTCAACAAAATACAAAAAAGACGCAGAATTCAAAAGAACAAATGTCCCACTTTCCCAATATTCTCCCTGAATGTAAATGCGCTGCTTGTTTTAACCGCCCTCGATCACACCGTTTGAGACCCGTTTCCAGTGTGACACGAAGAGCCGTGCGTGCGGTGGTCTCACGACGGGGGGAAAAGCATGCGGTTTCTCCTTCAGGCCTGAAAAGTGCCAGGACGCGGCGCACATGGCGTCCAAAGCCCGTCCTCAGACCCGCGCTGAGGACATGGCTCGAATTGCAGCTGTCAAGTTTGAATGTGCGCCGCCGCTCGCGGAAAAGCGCCGCCGCTCGCGGAAAAGCGCCGCCGCTCGCGGAAAAGCGCCGCCGCTCGCGGAAAAGCCGCCGCTCACGTCCGAGGAAATCTCGGCTCTGAGGCTAAACGAACATTTGATGTGTCGTAAGTTTATTGGCGTTGAATCTCGTGCGTAAACGCGAGACGGATTGGCGGAAAAGAGGAATATGGCAACTGTCACGGACGCGGCGAGAAACCTGGAGACGCGTGACCGTTTGGCACAAAACACGAGCTGGACATGGACCGAACCTGAGCGGCTGCATGGGCTCCACTCCTGCGGGGATCAGACGAGACGCAGCGCCGCGGATCGTGTAGTCGGTCAGCCCCGCGTCGTGTCACTGCAGTCGGACAAAACCAAGCGCGCTCTGGTCCGCTCGAAACGCGAAAGCCTCCATAATATCCACCGAGCTGTCCTTGTCCTCCTGCGCGGGCGCGCGAACCCAACTGTGCAGCGCGTTCCACACCGTTCCACGCGCGCGTCACTCGATCGAAGTCATATAAACGACTGTTCCGGGGTCTCTTCGCCTGCTGAATCCAAATGAGAAGCTGAACGCGACGTGTTGGGGAGAGAAAGAATGGAACGCCCCGAGGGGGGAACAGGAGCTGCCCGTGCCGCGTAAAAGGCTGCGTGGATGCGCCGAGACCGAGACACACAATGAGAAGAGCAGTCAGTCCACGGCCGTGCGCAGCGCAGGCGCGGACCCCATGGCACAGGGAGCGGGCTCTGGGCTCCCACCTCAACTAGGACTGAAGGGGACTATGCCCAGACAGAACCAGGAGTAAACACTGAACCATGTCAAATCCAGGACTGAAGGACCAGGACCACGTCTGGAAAATGTGACCCACCACGGCACAAACCATGGCAAAACCATGGCAAGGCAAGTTCATTTGAGGAGCACAGTTTATAGGCTACACACGGTCATACAACACGTGTTACAGAACAAGAAACGGTGCATTCAAATCACAATACAAAGAATAAAAACATTATGCATCATTTGAAAATGTCCTTTTCCCGAGGAGGCCGGAGGACTTCCAGGAGGACGGTAGGATGAGGCAAGGTTTTTAGAAGAAAAGCAGCAGAAAGAGAAAGCTTTTCCTCGAAAAACCTTCCAGAGATGACTAAGCCAAGAAAGACGGACAAGGAAAAGAGTCCATCGATATCCAAACCAGGGGGGCCCTTCTGGGCGATCTCAGAGGCAGTGAGGATCGATCCCAAAGCCCCAAAGCCCTGTCTGTTTTTAGTTTATGCTTTGGCATTACGAGTCCAGAGCGCTGCAGCGCCACACGTGGACCAAGAGCTGCAGCTGCAGCGGCACAAGCACAGGTCGTGTTGGCCGCTTACAACTGTGGGCTTGTGACGGGCGCCCACCCGGGCGGTGTAGCGGGGGAGCGGAGTGATACACACGGGGAGCGGAGTGATACACACGTAGTGCAGAGTGATACACACGTAGTGCGGAGTGATACACACGGGGAGCGGAGTGATACACACGGGGAGCGGAGTGATACACACGGGGAGCGGAGTGATACACACGTAGTGCGGAGTGATACACACGGGGAGCGGAGTGATACACACGTAGTGCGGAGTGATACACACGGGGAGCGGAGTGATACACACGTAGTGCAGAGTGATACACACGTAGTGCAGAGTGATACACACGGGGAGCGGAGTGATACACTGCGGAGTGATCCCGTAGTGCGGAGTGTACACACGGGGAGGGGCCACGGAGTGATACACACGGAGCGACGCGGAGTGATACACACGTAGTGCGGAGTGATACACACGGGGAGCGGAGTGATACACACGTAGTGTAGAGTGATACACACGGGAGCGGAGTGATAACACACGTATGCGGAGTGATACACTCGTAGTGCGGAGTGATACACACGTAGTGGCAGAGTGATACAGCACGTAGTGAGACGACAGAGTGTACACACGGGGAGCGGAGTGATACACACGGGGAAGCGGACAGTGATACACACGGGGAGCGAGTGATAACACACGTAGTGCAGAGTGATACACACGGGGAGCGCGTGATAGCACACGTAGTGCAGGTATCCACGGGGAGCGGAGTGATACCCGTAGTGGAGTGAAACACGGGGCGGAGATACGCACTTGCAGATGATACACACTTAGTGCGGAGTGATACACACGGGGAGCGGAGTGATACACATGTAGTGCAGAGTGATACACACGGGAGCGGAGTGATACACACGTAGTGCGGAGTGATACACACAGGGAGCGGAGTGATCAACGGGACGGAGTGATACGCACGGGGAGCGGATAGTGATACACACGGGGCGGCGGAGTGATACACATGTGTGCAGAGTGATACACAGGGGAGCGGAGTGATACACACGGGGAGCGGAGTGATACACACGGGGAGTGGATGATAACACGTCAGATGGGAGTGCATACACTGGGGAGCGGGAGTGATACACCAGTAGTGGCAGAGTGATCACACGTAGTGCGGAGTGATACACAGGGGAGCGGAAGGTGATACACACGGGGAGATCACAGGATGATACACTAGGGGAGGCGGAGTGATACCACGGGGAGCGGGGTATACACCGGGGAGGGAGTGATAACACATGGTAGTGAGAGTGCTTATCACACCGGGGAGCTGGAGTGATACACACGGGTACACACGGGGAGCGGAGTGATACACACGGGGAGCGGAGTGATACACACGGGGAGCGGAGTGAGGAGAGGAGCGACTGCATCTGTGCTCTGTTCCTTTCTAAAGTGTAGAGCAGACTACAGCCCATAGAAGTGGTCTGCTCAGGCCAAAGACCACCTCTATGCCCACAGTCTCTATGGGCTGGTTAGGTCAGATAGGCAAGACTTATTGAAAGAGAAAAAAGTGTGTAATCACTGTCAGTCTGAGCAGGTCTTCCTTCTGTTTAATGAAAGCAAAAACAAAGACAGGCCTGTGGTGTTGCTCAAGTCATCAAAATGCATCAGTTAAAGCAAATGTTGGATGTATTTTGAGTGAAAACCGTGGGAAACATACACTTATTTATGACGAGCGGCTTCAGCTGTGACCTGAGGCTCGTGGCTGCGCTCTGGCTGGTCTGCAAACTGATCTGCTGAAGGAGATGCGCAAGTGAAACTTTCTGTTCTGCTCCAAAATGCTCATGAATTTTGTTTCTGCATAATTCACAGTACGAGCCGAAAGTGCAGCTGTGTCAAAGGAGAAAGGAGAGAGAGTCAGTGAAGGAGATGGGTAGAGGGGCTTAAGCTCAAACTTCTATTATTTAGCTTAGTTGTAGTTGATGATGTAATCATTGACTGAGGTTCGGCGCCTCAACCTCCTATTCCTCCAGTAACCACGCCTCCACTCTTTAACCACACCTCTAATTACGCAGAAGCCCTATTTACACAGGCCTATCCCTGCATCTCTTGTTGTCTCTGCTCTCTCCACCCTCCCACCCCATGTCTTTATCATCTTCACTGAACACATCACCATCTTAGGAGGGGGGGTCCTGAATTGGCTGGGCTGTTTACCCGAGACGGAGCCCCCATCCACGGTCTCTCTACCCAGCCAACTCTAATCGATCAATCATCGATCCATCATCGATCCATCATTTTCCATTTGTTGTGCCGTGGTCCCTGCTAGTGAAATGGTCAGATTTAACAGATTTTCTTTTCCCTGTGTAATCCCTCATTCGTCCAGGAGGGTTCCATTGTAGAAAAAGATTCAGGTGTTTCATCTGGACTCTGTTTTAGAAAAAACGTTTGGACTCTCATCAAGAGTCATTCTCAGTCAGTGAAACAAGTCTGAGAACTCAGGTTTATATCCTCCTCTGTGAAAGCCCTGCCCACAGGGCGGGACCTCCTGCTAATGGCCCATTGAAACTTAACTGGGATGGGCCTATTGTTCTATTGTTCCCTGGCGTTTGGCTCCCTCCCTGTTTTATATTGCACATTTATATATAATAAAATATTATTAGGCTATTAATGAAGATCTATATTTTGTTTCTATAGCCTAATTATGTTTACACAATTATAACAATATTAATAAATTATAATATATATCTGCAGGTAAATCTTCAGGCTTTGCTGAATCTAAAAGTAGCTTTTTAAAAGTGTTGGCAGTCTAACGCTAATATGTCGGCTACACCACCAGAGCGGGGATCTACAGTCAGGGGCGCATGGAGGATTCTTTGTGAGGGTACGCATAGTCAAGTAGGTGAGAGACCCTTCACGCACGCGCTCCGTGCATGCGCTCCGTGCATGCGCTCCGTGCATGCGCTCCGTGCACACGCCTACGTCCCTCCCTCACAGGCCCTTCATGCTCTTCCTCAAATCAAATGGACTAAACCCTGAAATTCTCTCTTTTTGGTGACCCCTTTTAGGCAAATGGAATCTCTTCAAATTGTTAACGATCTCAGAGAAAAACTATCTCAGCGATTTCTCAGCGATAATTAAAGACTTGTCCCAGACTTAAGTCTAAGTCAAAGGATTGAAACTATAAAGATGAATGTTTTGCCCAGATTTCTCTCTCTGTTCCAGACGCTTCCAGTTTTGTGGCCCGTCGGCTTAATGGGACAGGACAGATGAGTGTGAAATGGGGGATGAGAGAAAAGGGAAGACATGCAGACGAGTGGAATAAAACAATCTCACAGTATGGGGCCTCTCTGTTGGAAGTTTGCATGTTCTCCCCGTGTCTGTGTAGAGTTCCTCCGGGAGCTCCGGTTTCCCTGGCCATTAAAAACATGTAAAATAGGCTCCACCCCTCTGGGGCCAGGACTTTCTTGAAAAAGAGATGCTACATCAGTGGGACCTTTGTGGTTAAATTAAGGTCAATAAAAAAAATACTTCAAATGAACAAAAGTATTATAACAATAACCACGCTTCAGTCATAGTAAATTGATAATAATAAATTAATAATAATAATTCTTGCTATTCTACTTATGTATATTGTGCTTCAATTTACAAAATAAATGACTGCATCCCTGAGTGTTACTTGAATTAAGTGTTTAATTAAGGCGTTCAAGGGGATTCATACATTTCGGTTATGTTGACGAGCTAAACAGACGCACTCGGTCTGCAGCTGCACAAGTATGTTTTAAACTCACGGTTTGACCCAGATAAACCCAGAAAGGATGAACAAGAGATGAGTAAACAAGACAAACCCCACGGGACCTAAACAACCAAAGCTGACGGTCTAATGAAGCTAACATGGCAAAGCAGGTCCGGCACGCCACTACGTTCTT
Source organism: Chaenogobius annularis (assembly GCA_015082035.1). Lineage (NCBI taxonomy): Eukaryota > Metazoa > Chordata > Actinopteri > Gobiiformes > Gobiidae > Chaenogobius > Chaenogobius annularis. The sequence continues at coordinate 227,611 of BJKM01000767.1, forward strand.
ATGTTTATGTGTTGTGTTCGAGCAGAGAGTTTCAAAACATTCAAAAATGATCAATGGCAAAATCAATCCAATCAATCCAATGGCATCGTAAGTGTTACAAGTAGTATCCTTTAACATTAACGGCAAATTGAATCCAATCAAACGATCAAAAACGTTAACAAAAATGAGAAAAGAAACAATATACATTATATGTTTACAAGACACACATTTAAACCACATTGAACAACACAAATTAACCAGATTTTGTACACGCACAAAAAATCATACTACTGTGAGAGGGAACGGGTAACCCTAACCACCCCCGGACTTTCACCGGTCTAATGAAGTCTGCTGGTACAGGCATTCAAAACACGACTGGATGCAGAGCAGCAAGCGACGAGCCAGGCAGCGGCGGGGCCAAACAGTGACACCACAGGAGGGACAGGGGACAAACAACACCAAGCAAGTGAAGCAGCAACACGGTAGAACAGCAGAACAGCAGAACAGCGTGCCCGGTGCCACTCCTGACCACTGCTCACACCTAGGGAGAAAATGAGTTGAAGATTGCCTAAAAATAACCTAGTTATCTCAAAAGTTCAATACCAGTAGAAATAGCCTATCAATTTATAGGAAGTGATCCATATAGTCCTCGGCATGAGGCCACACAAGCGTGAGGCACACCTGCGAATGGGCCAGGAGGGACAACCAACCCGCACTGCTCAGGCTGCTGTAGTCAGCTGAGAGCAAGCTACAATAATAATATTTATTCACATTTGCTTTGGGACTAGAATTTGCAATAATCTAAAATAAATTTACCTTGTTCAATTAATATGAATGAACCAGCGTGTGTATGGCTGGCCTGAGGCAGCGTACTGTCCAAGCAGCACAACTGCAAAAGAACACAGGCCTGAGAAATGAATGAATGGAGCAGAGGCCACACACGGGTCATGACCTGAGGCTGCAGAGAGACCCTCCAGCTGAGGCGCACAAGTAAGTACAGATCAGCACGTTCTGGTTGTGGTGCCGGGCAGGTGGCCAGACAACGGCACTGGAAGGAACACGTTCTGTAAGAGGGCGAACACTAGCGGCTTAGATTTGGAACACGAGATCTACCTGGAGCACGAGGACGAGCGGCCAACACCCGGAAATGTGTGTGTGCAGAAAAGGGGGAGCGACGAGAAAGTACTCCAATATGACAAATGTCCCCCAACGTGAGAGTTGGAGAGAAGGGCCGGCACCATAAGCCTGAGCTTCTGCCTCCACCTGGTCAAATAACACATTGGTATTTCTTATCTTGTTTTGTGCTTGGATGTTGAGTTTTTGACCAAACAACTATAAACTTTGTAATCTAGTACAAGTTACTTTTTCAAGTCAGTAACACGTTCGTTTTGGTTAGGTTTCTTCTCATTGCTGGTCTCGTCCTCTCACCACAATCCCAGAGCCAGGTGTGTTTCCCAGCCGCATTGTCCTCCCGCCAAAGAGGAACACACGGATGCACGTCTGGAAAAACTCCTCCTCCTTTGTTAGTACCTCTATTTTGTGCTAATCGAGCTCGTTCTGTTGTTGTGCGTCGCTGCTCGTGCTGTTCACTGCTTCTCGAGCTGTTCACTGCTGCTCGAGCTGTTCACTGCTGCTCGCTGTGCTGTTCACTGCTGCTCACTGTGCTGTTCACTGCTGCTCGTGCTGTTCACTGTTCACTGCTGCTCGTGCTGCTGTACTGCTCTCTGTGCTGTTCACTGCTTCTCTGTTCACTGCTGTTCACTGCTCTGTGCTGTTCACGTGCTGTGCTCACTGCTGCTCGTGCTGTTCACTGACTGCTGCACTGCTGCTCGTGCTGTTCACTGCGTGTGTTCATCACTGCTGCTCGTGCTGTCACTGCGCTGTTCACTGCTGCTCGTCACTGCGCTCGTGCTGTTCACTGCGTCTCGTGCTGTTCACTGCTGCTCGTGCTCGTGCTCACTGCTGTTCGTGCTGTTCACTGCGTGCTGTTCACTGCTGCTGCTGTTCACTGCTCTCTGCGTGCTTCACTGCTGTGTCACTGCGTCTCGTGCTGTTCACTGCTGTGTGCTGTTCACTGCTGCTCGTGCTGCTCACTGCTGTTCACTGCTGTCTCGTGCTGTTCACTGCTGCTCTGCGTTGCTGTTCACTGCGTTCTGCGTGCTGTTCACTGCTGTCACTGCTTCGCTGCTCTGCAACTGCTGCTTCTGTGCTGTTCACTGCTGTCTGCTGTTCCTGTGCTGTTCACTGCGTCACTCGTGCTGTTCACTGCTTCTCTGTTCACTGCTGCTCGTGCTGTTCACTGCTCTCGTGCTGTTACTGCGTCTCGTGCTGTTCACTGCTGCTCGTCTGTTCGCTGCTGTGCTCACTGCTGCTCGTGCTGTGCTGTGCTCACTGCGTCTCGTGCTGTTCACTGCTGTGCTGTTCGTGCTGTTCACTGCTGTGCTTCACTGCTGCTGTTCACTGCTGCTGCTGTTCACTGCTGCTCGTGCTGTTCACTGCGTCTCGTCTGTTCGTGCTGTTCACTGCGTCTCGTTCACTGCTCGTGCTGCACTGCTGCTCGTGCACTGCTGCTTCTGTTCACTGCTGTGCTGTTCACTGCTCTCGTGCTGTTCACTGCTGCTCGTGCTGTTCACTGCTGTGCTGTTCACTGCTGCTCGTGCTGTCACTGCGTCACTGCTGTCTCGTGCTGTTCACTGCTGCTCGTGCTGTTCACTGCTGTCTCACTGCTGCTGTTGCTGTCTGTTCACTGCTGTTCACTGCGTCTCTGCTGTTCACTGCTGCTCTGTTGTTCACTGCTGCTCGTGCTGTTCACTGCTGTCTGCTGTCGTGCTGTTCACTGCTGCTCGTCTGTTCACTGCTGTCTCGTGCTGTTCACTGCACGTGCTGCTCGTGCTGTTCACTGCTGTCACTGCTGCTCGTGCTGTTCACTGCTCGTGCTCACTGCGTGCTGTTCACTGCTGCTCGTGCTGTTCACTGCTGCTCGTGCTGTGCTTCACTGCTGCTCACTGTCACGCTGTGCTCACTGCTGTGCTGCACTGCGTCTTTCACTGCTGCTGTTCACTGCTCTCGTGCTGCTGTTCACTGCTGCTCGTGCTGTTCACTGCTGCTCGGCTGTCACTGCTGCTGTCTCTGTTCACTGCGTCTCGTGCTGCTGTTCACTGCTGCTGTTCACTGTGCTGTTCACTGCTGTTCTGCGCTGCTGTTCACTGCTGCTCGTGCTGTTCACTGCGTCTCGAGCTGTTCACTGCGTCTCGTCTGTACTGCTCTCGAGCTGTTCACTGTCTCGTGCTGTTCACTGCTGCTCGTGCTGTTCACTGCTGCTCTGTTCACTGCTGTTCACTGCTGCTCGACTGCTGCTCTCTGTGCTGCTGTTCACTTGCTGTCTCACTGCGTGCTGTTCACTGCTGCTCGAGCTGTTCACTGCGTCTCGTGCTGTTCACTGCTTCTCTGCTGTGCTGTTCACTGCTGCTCTGCTGTTCACTGCTCTCGTGTTCACTGCGTCTCGTGCTGTTCACTGCTCTGCACTGCTGCTCGTGCTGTTCACTGCGTCTCGTGCTGTTCACTGCGTCTCGTGCTGTTCACTGCTGCTCGTGCTGTTCACTGCTGCTCACTGCTACTGCTGTGTCACTGCTGTCTCGTGCTGTTCACTGCGTCTCGTGCTGTTCACTGCTTCTGCTGTGCTGTTCACTGCGTCTCGAGCTGCTGCTGTGCTGTTCACTGCGTCTGTGCTGTTCACTGCGTGCTGTTCACTGCTTCTCGTGTCACTGCTCTCGTGCACTGCTGTCTGCGTGCTGCTTCACTGCTGCTGTTCACTGCGTCTCGTGCTGTTCACTGCTTCTCGTGCTGTTCACTGCTGCTTCGTGCTGTTCACTGCTTCTCGACTGCTGCTCGTGCTGTTCACTGCTGCTGTTCACTGCTGCTCGTGCTTCACTGCGTCTCGTGCTGTTCACTGCTGTCTCGCTGTTCACTGCTGTCTCTGCTGTTTTCACTGCTCTCGTGCTGTTCACTGCGTCTCGTGCTGTTCACTGCTGCTTCGTGCTGTTCACTGCTTCGTCGTTGCTGCTTCACTGCTGCTCGTGCTGTTCACTGCTGCTCGTGTGTTCACTGCTGCTCGTGCTGTTCACTGCTGTCTCGTGCTGTTCACTGCTGCTCGTGCTGTTCACTGCTGCTCGTGCTGTTCAATGCTGTTCACTGCTGTTCACTGCTGCTCGTGCTGTTCACTGCGTCTCGAGCTGTTCACTGCGTCTCACTGCTGCTCGTGCTGTTCACTGCTGTCTCGTTTCACTGCTGTTCACTGCTGCTCGTGCTGTTCACTGCTTCTCGTGCTGTTCACTGCTGCTCGTGCTGTTCACTGCGTCTCGACTGCTGTTCACTGCTGCTCGTGCTGTTCACTGCGTCTCGAGCTGTTCACTGCTGCTCGTGCTGTTCACTGCTGCTCGTGCTGTTCACTGCTGCTCGTGCTGTTCCTTGCTCACTGTGCTGTTCACTGCTTCTCGTGCTGTTCACTGCTGCTCGTGCTGTTCACTGCTGTCTCGTGCTGTTGCACTGCTGTCGTGCTGTTCACTGCTGCTCGTCGTGCTGTTCACTGCCTGTGCTTCGGCTGTTGCTCACTGCTGCTCGTTGCTGTTCACTGCTCTGTGCTCACTGTTCGCTGTTCGACTGCGTCTCGTGCTGTTCACTGCGTTCACTGCGTGCTGCTTCACTGCTGCTCGTGCTGTTCACTGCTTCTGCGTGTTCTGTTCACTGCTGTCTCGCTGCTGTGCTCACTGCTCTGCTGTTCACTGCTGCTGGTTCACTGCGTCTCGAGCTGTTCACTGCGTCTGTTCGTGCTGTTCACTTCGCTGCTCGTGCTGTTCACTGCTTCTCGTGCTGCTTCACTGCTGCTCGTGCTGTTCACTGCTGCTCGTGCTGTTCACTGCGTCTCGTGCTGTTCACTGCTGCTCGTGCTGTTCACTGCGTTCTCGAGCTGTTCACTGCGTCTCGTGCTGTTCACTGCGTCTCGAGCTGTTCACTGCTGCTCGTGCTGTTCACTGTGCTTCACTCATGCTGTTCACTGCTGCTCGCGACTGCTGTTCACTGCGTCTCGAGCTGTTCACTGCTGCTCGTGCTGTTCACTGCTGCTCGAGCTGTTCACTGCTGTCTCGTGCTGTTCACTGCTGCTCGTGCTGTTCCACTGTCTGCTGTTCACTGCTGTTCACTGCGTCTCGTGCTGTTCACTTGCTGCTCGTGCTGTTCACTGCTGCTCGAGCTGTTCACTGGTCTCGTGCTGTTCACTGCGTCTCGTGCTGTTCACTGCTTCTCGTGCTGTTCACTGTGTCTCGTTCGCTGTTCACTGCTGCTCGTGCTGTTCACTGCTTCTCGTGCTGTTCACTGCTGTCTGTTCGTGCTCGTGCTGTGCTCACTGTTCACTGCTGCTCTCTGCTGTTCACTGCTTCTGCGTGCTGTTCACTGCTGCTCGTGCTGTTCACTGCTGTGCTGTTCGTCTCGCTGTGCTTCACTGCTGCTCGACTGTGCTGTTCACTGCGTGCTCGTGCTGTGCTTCACGTGCTGTCTCGACTGCGTCTCGAGCTGTTCACTGCGTCCGTCTGCGTTCACTGCTGCTCGTGCTGTTCACTGCGTCTCGTGCTGTTCACTGCTGCTCGTGCTGTCACTGCTGCTCACTGCTGTCTCGTCTCGAGCTTTCACTGCGTCTCGTGCTGTGCTGTTCATGCTGCTCGTGCTGTTCACTGCTTCTCGTGCTGTTCACTGCTGCTCGTGCTGTTGTTCACTGCTGCTCTGCTGTTCGTGCTGTTCACTGCTCTCGTTGCTCACTGTGCTGTTTCACTGCTCTGCTCGTTCGCTGTTCACTGCGTCTCGAGCTGTTCACTGCGTCTCGTGCTGTTCACTTCTGCGTCTCGAGCTGTTCACTGCTGCTCGTGCTGTTCACTGCTTCTCGTGCTGTTCACTGCTGGCTCGTGCTGTTCACTGCGTCTCGACTGCACTGCTCTCGAGCTGTTCACTGCTGCTCGTGCTGTTCACTGCTGTGCTGTTCGTGCTGTTCAACTGCTTCTCGTGCTTTCACTGCTGCTCGTGCTGTTCACTGCTTCTCGTGCTGTTCACTGCTGTGCTCGTGCTGTTTCACTGCTGCTGCTCGCTGCTGTTCACTGCTGCTCGTGCTGTTCACTGCTGCTCGTGCTGTTCACACTTCTGCTCGTGCTGTTCACTGCGTCTCGTGCTGTTCACTGCGTCTCGTGCTGTTCACTGCTGCTCGTGCTGTTCTGAGCTCGAGCTGTTCACTGCGTCTCGTGCTGTTCACTTCTTCTCACTGTGCTGTTCACTGCTCTCACTGCTGTCACTGCGTCTCGTGCTGTTCACTGCTGCTGCTCGTGCTGTTCACTGCGTCTCGTGCTGTTCACTGCGTCTCGTGCTTTTCACTGCTGCTCGTGCTGTTCACTGCTGCTCGAGCTGTTCACTGCTGCTCGTGCTGTTCACTNCACTGCTGCTCGTGCTGTTCACTGCTGCTCGTGCTGTTCACTGCTGTCTGTGCTGTTCATTGCTGCTCGTGCTGTTCCTGCTGCTCGAGCTGCTCGTCTGTTCACTGCGTCTCGTGCTGCTGCTCACTTCTTCTGCGTGCTGTTCACTGCGTCTCGAGCTGTTCACTGCGTCGTTCTGTGCTGTTTCACTGCTACTCGTGCTGTTCACTGCGTCGTGCTGTTCACTGGCGTCTCTGTTCTGTTCACTGCTGCTCGTGCTGTTCACTGCTGCTCACTGAGCTGTTCACTGCGTCTCGTGCTGTTCACTGCTGTTTCTGCGTGCTGTTCACTGCTTCTCGTGCTGTTCACTGCGTCTCGTGCTGTTCACTGGTGTGCTGTTCGCTGCTGTTCACTGCTTCTCGTGCTGTTCACTGCGTCACGCGTCTCGTGCTGTTCACTGCTGTTCTCTGTGCTGTTCACTGCTTCTCGTGCTGTTCACTGCTGTGCTCACTGCTGCTCGTGCTGGTCACTGCTGCTCGTGCTGTTTCACTGCTCCGTGCTGCACTGTCTCGTGCTGTTCACTGCGTCTCGTGCTGTTCACTGCGTCCGCTGTTCACTGCTTCTCGTGCTGTGTCACTGCGTGCTCGTGCTGTTCACTGCTTCTCGTGCTGTTCACTGCGTCATGCTGTGCTGCTCGTGCTGTTCACTGCTTCTCGTGCTGTTCACTGCTGCTCGTGCTGTTCACTGCTGCTCGTGCTGTTCACTGCGTCTCGTGCTGTTCACTGCTGCTCGTGCTGTTCACTGCGTCTCGAGCTGTTCACTGCTGTCTCGTGCTGTTCACTGCGTCTCGAGCTGTCACTGCTGCTCGTGCTGTTCACTCTGCTCGTGCTGTTCACTGCTGCTCGAGCTGTTCACTGCGTCTCGAGCTGTTCACTGCGTGCTCGTGCTGTTCACTGCTCTCGAGCTGTTCACTGCTGCTCGTGCTGTGCACTGCTGCTCTCGTGCTGTTCACTGCTGCTCGTGCTGTTCACTGCTTCTCTGCTGTTCACTGCTGCTCGTGCTGTTCACTGCTGCTCGGCTGAGCCTCGTTGTCACTGCTGCTCGTGCTGTTCACTTCTGCTCGTGCTGTTCACGCGTCTCGTGCTGTTCACTGCGTCTCGTCTGTTCACTGCTGCTCGTGCTGTTCACTGCTGCTCGAGCTGTTCACTGCGTCTCGTGCTGTTCACTTCTTTCTCGTGCTGTTCACTGCGTCTCGGCTGTTCACTGCGTCTCGTGCTGTTCACTGCTGCTCGTGCTGTTCACTGCTTCTGCTGCTGCTGCTCGTTGATGTTCACTCGTTGCTGTTCACTGCGTCTCGTGCTGTACTGCTGCTCGTGCTGTTCACTGCGTCTCGAGCTGTTCACTGCGTCTCGTGCTGTTCACTGCGTCTCGAGCTGTTCACTGCTGTCGTGCTGTTCAGTGCTTCTCATGCTGTTCACTGCTGCTCGAGCTGTTCACTGCGTCTCGAGCTGTTCACTGCTGCTCGTGCTGTTCTGCGTCTCGAGCTGTTCACTGCTGCTCGTGCTGTTCACTTGCTGCTCGTGCTGTTCACTGTTCACTGCGTCTCGTGCTGTTCATTGCTGCTCGTGCTGTTCACTGCTGCTCGAGCTGTTCACTGCGTCTCGTGCTGTTCACTGCTCTCGTGCTGTTCACTGCTTTCGTGCTGTTCACTGTGTCTCGTGCTGTTCACTGCTGCTCGTGCTGTTCACTGCTTCTCGTGCTGTTCACTGCGTTCGTGCTGTTCACTGCTGCTCGTGCTGTTCACTGCTTCTCGTGTTCACGCTGTTTCACTGCTGCTCGTGCTGTTCTGCTGTTCGTGCTGTTCACTGCGTCTCGTGCTGTTCACTGCGTCTCGAGCTGTTCACTGCGTCTCGTGCTGTTCACTGCTTCTCGTGCTTTCACTGCTGTCTCGTGCTGTTCACTGCTGCTCGTGCTGTTCACTGCTTCTCGTGCTGTTCACTGCGTCTCGTGCTGTTCACTGCTGCTCGTGCTGTTCACTGCTTCTCGTGCTGTTCACTGCTGCTCGTGATGTTCACTGCTGCTCGTGCTGTCACTGCGTCTCGTGCTGTTCACTGCTTGCTCGTGCTGTTCACTGCGTCTCGAGCTGTTCACTGCGTCTCGTGCTGTTCACTGCGTCTCGAGCTGTTCACTGCTGCTCGTGCTGTTCACTGCTTCTCGTGCTGTTCACTGCTGCTCGAGCTGTTCACTGCTGCTCGTGCTGTTCACTGCTGCTCGTGCTGTTCACTGCTGCTCGTGCTGTTCAACTGCTGTGCTGTTCTGCTGTTCACTGCTGCTCGTGCTGTTCACTGCTTCTCGTGCTGTTCACTGCTGCTCGTGCTGTTCACTGCTTCGCTCGCTGTTCACTGCTGCTCGTGCTGTCACTGCTGCTCGTGCTGTTCAACTGGCTCGTCTGCTCGCTGTGCTGTTCACTGCGTCTCGTGCTGTCACTGCGTTCTCGTGCTGTTCACTGCTGCTCGTGCTGTTCACTGCTGCTCGAGCTGTTCACTGCGTCTCGTGCTGTTCACTTCTTCTCGTGCTGTTCACTGCGTCTCGAGCTGTTCACTGCGTCTCGTGCTGTTCACTTCTGCTCGTGCTGTTCACTGCGTCTCGTGCTGTTCACTGCGTCTCGTGCTGTTCACTGCTGTCGTGCTGTTCACTGCTGCTCACTGCTGTTCACTGCTTCACTCTCTCGTGCTGTTCACTTCTTCTCGTGCTGTTCACTGCGTCTCGAGCTGTTCACTGCGTCTCGTGCTGTTCACTGCTTCTCTCGTGCTGTTCACTGCTCTCGTGCTGTTCACTGCTGCTCGTGCTGTTCACTGCTGTTCGTCTGTTCACTGCTTCTCGTGTGCACTGCGCTCGTGCTGTTCACTGCTGCTCGTGCTGTTCACTGCGTCTCGTGCTGTTCACTGCGTCTCGTGCTGTTCACTGCTGCTGTCGTGCTGTTCACTGCTGCTCGTGCTGTTCACTGCTTCTCGTGCTGTTCACTGCTGCTCGTGCTGTTCACTGCTGCTCGTGCACTGTTCGTGCTGTCACTGCGTCTCGTGCTGTTCACTGCTGCTCGTGCTGTTCACTGCGTCTCGAGCTGTTCACTGCGTCTCGTTCACTGCGTCTCGTGCTGTTCATGCTTCTCGTGCTGTTCACTGCGTTCTGCACTGTGCTGTTCACTGCTGCTCGTGCTGTTCACTGCTGCTCGTGCTGTTCACTGCTGCTCGTGCTGTTCACTGCTGCTCGTGCTGTTCACTGCTTCTCGTGCTGTTCACTGCTGCTCGTCACTGCTGTCTGTTCACTGCTGCTCGTGCTGTTCACTGCTGCTCTGCTGTTCACTGCTGCTCGTGCTGTTCACTGCGTCTCGTGCTGTTCACTGCGTCTCGCTCACTGCTGTTCACTGCTGCTCGAGCTGTCACTGCGTCTCGTGCTGTTCACTGCTTCTCGTGCTGTCACTGCGTCTCGAGCTGTTCACTGCGTCTCGTGCTGTTCACTTCTGCTCGTGCTGTTCACTGCTTCTCGTGCTGTTCACTGCTGCTCGTGATGTTCACTGCTGCTCGTGCTGTTCACTGCGTCTCGTGCTGTTCACTGCTGCTGCTCGTGCTGTTCACTGCGTCTCGAGCTGTTCACTGCGTCTCGTGCTGTTCACTGCGTCTCGAGCTGTTCACTGCTGCTCGTGCTGTTCAGTGCTTCTCATGCTGTTCACTGCTGCTCGAGCTGTTCACTGCGTCTCGAGCTGTTCACTGCTGCTCGTGCTGTTCACTGCGTCTCGAGCTGTTCACTGCTGCTCGTGCTGTTCACTGCTGCTCGTGCTGTTCACTGCTCTCACTGCTCGTGCTGTTCACTGCTGCTCGTGCTGTTCACTGCTGCTGTTCGTGCTGTCTCGTGCTGTTCACTGCTGCTCGAGCTGTTCACTGCGTCTCGTGCTGTTCACTTCTTCTCGTGCTGTCTGCGTGCTGTTCACTCTACTCGTGCTGCTGTTCACTGCGCTCGTGCTGTTCACTGCGTCTCGTGCTGTTCACTGCTGTCGTGCTGTTCTCTGCTGACTGTTCACTGCTCTCGTGCTGTTCACTGCGTCTCGTGCTGTTCACTGCGTCTCGTGCTGTTCACTGCTCGCTCGTGCTGCTTCTCGTGCTGTTCACTGCTTTCTCGTGCTGTTCACTGCTGTCTCGTGCTGTGTTCACTGCTGCTCGTGCTGTTCACTGCTTCTCGTGCTGTTCACTGCTGCTCGTGCTGTTCACTGCTGCTCGTTGCTGTTCACTGCTGCTCGTGCTGTTCACTGCGTCTCGTGCTGTTCACTGCGTCTCGAGCTGTTCACTGCTGTCTCGTGCTGTTCACTGCTTCTCGTGCTGTTCACTGCGTCTCGTGCTGTTCACTGCTGCTCGTGCTGTTCACTGCTTCTCGTGCTGTTCACTGCGTCTCGTGCTGTTCACTGCTGCTCTCGTGCTGTTCACTGCTTCTCGTGCTGTTGTCACTGCTGCTCGTGATGTTCACTGCTGCTCGTGCTGTTCACTGCGTCTCGTGCTGTTCACTGCTGCTCGTGCTGTTCACTGCGTCTCGAGCTGTTCACTGCGTCTCGTGCTGTTCACTGCGTCTCGACTGTTCACTGCTGCTCGTGCTGTTCACTGCTCTCGTGCTGTTCACTGCTGCTCGTGCTGTTCACTGCTGCTCACTGCTGTTCACTGCTGCTCGTGCTGTTCACTGCTGCTCTGCTGCTCACTGCTGCTCACTGCTGCTGTGCTTCACTGCTTCTCGTGCTGTTCACTGCTGCTCGTGCTGTTCACTGCTGCTCGTCTGTTCACTGCTGCTGCTGTTCACTGCTTCTGCTCGTGCTGTTCACTGTGCTGTCTCGTGCTGTTTCACTGCTGCTCGTTGCTGTTCACTGCTGCTCGTGCTGTTCACTGCTGTCTCTGTTGCACTGCTTGCTCGTGCTGTTCACTGCGTCTCGTGCTGTTCACTGCGCTCGTGCTGTTCACTGCTTGCTCGAGCTGTTCACTGCGTCTCGTGCTGTTCACTTCTTCTCGTGCTGTTCACTGCGTCTCGAGCTGTTCACTGCGTCTCGTGCTGTTCACTTCTGTGCTGTTCACTGTGCTGTTCACTGCGTTCTCTGCTGTTCACTGTGCTCGTGCTGTTCACTGCTGCTCGAGCTGTTCACTGCGTCTCGTGCTGTTCACTTCTTCTCGTGCTGTTCACTGCGTCTCGAGCTGTTCACTGCGTCTCGTGCTGTTCACTGCTTCTCGTTGCTGTTCACTGCTGCTCGTGCTGTTCACTGCTGCTCGTGCTGTTCACTGCTCTCGTGCTGTTCACTGCGTTCTGTTGTGCTGTCACTGCTGCTCGTGCTGTTCACTGCGTCTCGACTGCGTGTTCACTGCGTCTGCGAGCTGTTCACTGCGTCTCGTGCTGTTCACTGCTTCTCGTGCTGTTCACTGCGTCTCGTGCTGTTCACTGCTGCTCGTGCTGTTCACTGCTGCTCGTGCTGTTCACTGCTGCTCGTGCTGTTCACTGCTGCTCGTGCTGTTCACTGCTGCTCGTGCTGTTCACTGCTGCTCGTGCTGTTCACTGCTGTCGTGCTGTTCACTGCGTGCTCGTCTGTTCACTGCGTCTCGTGCTGTTCACTGCGTCTCGTGCTGTTCACTGCTGCTCGTGCTGTTCACTGCTGCTCGAGCTGTTCACTGCGTCTCGTGCTGTTCACTTCTTCTCGTGCTGTTCACTGCGTCTCGAGCTGTTCAGCTTCTCGTGCTTTCACTTCTGCTCGTGCTGTTCACTGCTTCTCGTGCTGTTCACTGCTGCTCGTGATGTTTCACTGCTGCTCGTGCTGTTCACTGCGTCTCGTGCTGTTCACTGCTGCTCGTGCTGTTCACTGCGTCTCGAGCTGTTCACTGCGTCTCGTGCTGTTCACTGCGTCTCGAGCTGTTCACTGCTGCTCGTGCTGTTCAGTGCTTCTCATGCTGTTCACTGCTGCTCGAGCTGTTCACTGCGTCTCGAGCTGTTCACTGCTGCTCGTGCTGTTCACTGCGTCTCGAGCTGTTCACTGCTGCTCGTGCTGTTCACTGCTGCTCGTGCTGTTCACTTCTGCTCGTGCTGTTCACTGCGTCTCGTGCTGTTCATTGCTGCTCGTGCTGTTCACTGCTGCTCGAGCTGTTCACTGCGTCTCGTGCTGTTCACTTCTTCTCGTGCTGTTCACTGCGTCTCGAGCTGTTCACTGCGTCTCGTGCTGTTCACTTCTACTCGTGCTGTTCACTGCGTCTCGTGCTGTTCACTGCGTCTCGTGCTGTTCACTGCTGCTCGTGCTGTTCACTGCTGCTCGAGCTGTTCACTGCGTCTCGTGCTGTTCACTGCGTCTCGTGCTGTTCACTGCTTCTCGTGCTGTTCACTGTGTCTCGTGCTGTTCACTGCTGCTCGTGCTGTTCACTGCTTCCTCGTGCTGGTTCACTGCGTCTCGTGCTGTTCACTGCTGCTCGTGCTGTTCACTGCTTCTCGTGCTGTTCACTGCTGCTGTTCTGCACTGTGCTGTTCACTGCTGCTCGTGCTGTTCACTGCTGCTCGTGCTGTTCACTGCGTCTCGTGCTGTTCACTGCGTCTCGAGCTGTTCACTGCTGCGTCTCGTGCTGTTCACTGCTTCTCGTGCTGTTCACTGCGTCTCGTGCTGTTCACTGCTGCTCGTGCTGTTCACTGCTTCTCGTGCTGTTCACTGCGTCTGTCGTGCTGTTCACTGCTGCTCGTGCTGTTCACTGCTTCTCGTGCTGTTCACTGCTGCTCGTGATGTTCACTGCTGCTCGTGCTGTTCACTGCGTCTCGTGCTGTTCACTGCTGCTCGTGCTGTTCACTGCGTCTCGAGCTGTTCACTGCGTCTCGTGCTGTTCACTGCGTCTCGAGCTGTTCACTGCTCGTGCTGTTCACTGCTTCTCGTGCTGTTCACTGCTGCTCGTGCTGTTCACTGCGTCTCGAGCTGTTCACTGCTGCTCGTGCTGTTCACTGCTGCTCGTGCTGTTCACTGCTGCTCGTGCTGTTCACTGCTTCTCGTGCTGTTCACTGCTGCTCGTGCTGTTCACTGCTGCTCGTGCTGTTCACTGCTTGCTCGTGCTGTTCACTGCTGCTCGTGCTGTTCACTGCTGCTCGTGCTGTTCACTGCTGCTCGTGCTGTTCACTGCTGCTCGTGCTGTTCACTGCTGCTGTGCTGTTCACTGCTGCTGTTCACTGCTGCTCGTGCTGTTCACTGCTGCTCGAGCTGTTCACTGCGTCTCGTGCTGTTCACTTCTTCTCGTGCTGTTCACTGCGTCTCGAGCTGTTCACTGCGTCTCGTGCTGTTCACTTCTGCTCGTGCTGTTCACTGCGTGTGCTGTTCACTGCGTCTCGTGCTGTTCACTGCTGCTCGTGCTGTTCACTGCTGCTCGAGCTGTTCACTGCGTCTCGTGCTGTTCACTTCTTCTCGTGCTGTTCACTGCGTCTCGAGCTGTTCACTGCGTCTCGTGCTGTTCACTGCTTCTCGTGCTGTTCACTGCTGCTCGTGCTGTTCACTGCTGCTTCGTGCTGTTCACTGCGTCTCGTGCTGTTCACTGCTTCTCGTGCTGTTTCACTGCGTCTCGTGCTGTTCACTGCTTCTGCTGTTCTTGCTGTTCACTGCGTCTCGTGCTGTTCACTGCGTCTCGTCTCGTGCTGTTCACTGCTGCTCGTGCTGTTCACTGCTGCTCGTGCTGTTCACTGCTTCTCGTGCTGTTCACTGCTGCTCGTGATGTTCACTGCTGCTCGTGCTGTTCACTGCGTCTCGTGCTGTTCACTGCTTCTGTCACTGCGTCTCGAGCTTCACTGCGTCTCGCTGTTCACTGCTTCTCGCTGTTCACTGCGTGCTCGTGCTGTTCACTGCTGCTCGTGCTGTTCACTGCTGCTCGTGCTGTTCACTGCTGCTCGTGCACTGTTCGTGCTGTTCACTGCGTCTCGTGCTGTTCACTGCTTGGGGCCGACATGTGCTCATTGTAGGGCGTTGTGTGGTGGTCCTCTGTCAGCATAAAGGAGAAATAAAGCTCAGTCAAACACATTTACTTTGCTTGTTTCTTTGATATTTGTCCAGTTTGCATTTTCCCGCCAGGGCCGCATCTAGCCCGTTTCTTGGTGCCATTGCTATTCTTCTTCGGTTCTAAGTGTGCAGGCTCATTATATGTCTGCACACACGTGATAATATCGAGTTTCCCTCGGTGAACTCGTAATATAGACGGATAATTCAACGGAATTGACCGCAAGCTAGGCAGTCCCATTGGATGTAGTTTTCGTAACACAGACACACACAAAAGGCAGTTAAAAAAGCAAAAAAGGCAGTGATTCTGACAATGCAGAAACATAAAACAGAAACAATAATCCTAATAGTACACAGAGACCACAATGCTAAATAACAGATATTTTTTCAACAACATTATTTCTGGCACAGGTATATGAACCTGACTATATAGACTCAGCCAGTTCTTGTCTCCTTCAAATAGAAACGTAACTTTCCGAAGCCTGCGGCCCCACCCGGCCCCTGATCGCTCCACACCCATGCGTACCGTGCTGGGTCTCAGTGAGAAAGCAGACGAGCCCGGGCCTGCTCTGCTCTGAAACAAAGCTGCTCTCATCCCCAATGTGTCTGACGTATCAGCACAACCCAACAGAGAAGTCAAGCCTCTGGTTCTTCTGCGTCTGATAGACATGTTCTGAAACGTGTCGTCCTGTTCCTGGATGCCTCACCATGTCCCGGTTTGAGGAGTGAAAACTGCTGACATGACAGCAAGAGCAGATGGTTGCGCTTTAAAGGTGCAGTATGTAACCGGTTTCCATGGAAATGTTATTGCTTGGTTTGCATTACATTTAGGGCTGCAGCTATCCATTCTTTTAGTAATCGAGTAATCTATAAAAATGCATCATTCCATAAAACAACTTTTAAAGCATATTACTGTAAGTACATTTCTAAAATAACATTTATAGTGTATGTAATAAGCAAATACAAATAAGGATCTTCTTCTTGAAATAATAAGTCAGTAAAAACAGCATCATTTCACGTCTATAGTCCTCATATCCATGGTGATTGCATCTGCCACGTTTCAGTCTGAGATTTACTTTCATTTCTTTTTATTACTTTTTAGAGATTGTATTATTATTATTAGAGATGTATTATTCTTAAATCTTTTGATTGCATCTTGTCTTTCCAAAACTGTTATTTCAGCTCCTAATTTTTTATATAACAAGATTTTTTGAAAAACGTATTTTATAAAAGGATTCAAATGCTGATTGAATTTGGTCTTGTTTGGTTCAGATTACATCACTTTGCCTGTCCTGTATTTTAAAAATTGTTCTTTCAGCTTGTTGTCTATTAAGTTTCCAAGATAGTACTTTAGAAAACTTTGATAACTCTGATAATATCTTTGTTTGGTAAAGAGCATTGTCTTAACTATTTCCTGTGAAGTCAGATCATTAATTTCTCCTCTTTTTAATTTCTTGTAGCATTTTAGGAGTGGTTTACCTCCAACAAGAAATGTTTTTCTCGCAGATCATTTAGTGGTGGAGCATACACATTCAGCAGAGTAAAAACCTTTCCATTAATACTTAATACTTAATAATTAATAATCCATCGATAATATCTGCCCTCGTTGTCTTTACATTCAAAACTCTGTTCAAAAGTTATTCGGTTTGAGATCAATATTGCAACTCCCCTTTTATGCTTGTCTCTGTATGATGAATAATACAAAGTTTTATAACAAAATTTGGTCAGTTTTTGATGTTCAATGTTCTTCAAATGGGTCTGTTGTAAAAATATAATGTCTATTCTTTTCTCATTTTTGATAATGTTTGATTGTTTGATTGGATTCAATATGCCGTTAATATTGAAGGCTGCTGCTTGTAAAAAATCTGATGCCATTGGATTGATCGTATTGATTTTGCCATTTTGATATTGATATCGAGAGTAATTCTCATGAACTTACTGCAGTAACCATAAGAGTACAGTCGAAATCGACTTTACAATATGCAGTTGGACCAGAGAAGAGACACTGGTACAAGAGCTAAAAAAGAGGAGAAAAGTACTCAGTGTCCTGACAAACTCAATAGTTCTGACATGGGGGTTCAGTCCTCTTCTGCAGCGCCGTCCTCTGGGCGCCGTCCTCTGGGCGCCGTCCTCTGGGCGCCGTCCTCTGGGCGCCGTCCTCTGGGCGCCGTCCTCTGGGTGCTTATTCCAGGGCAAGTGTAGACCAGTGGACAGAAGGGTGTTGGTGTGAGCCTTGACATCCTCGCGCTGTGCCTGGTCCTCAGCGGGGGTAAAGAGACTTTTCGGCAGCAGTCTGGGTCTGGCGGGTTCAGCCCGGTCCTCCTCACGTGCACGCCTGGTGGGAACGATTCTTTTAATGACTGATGAGTGTGTCTCCATGTTCAGGCCCTGGCTTTGGGTCCAGAGGCAGACCTCTGCTATGTGATGTCACCCAAATATAACTACTATTTTCTTCATAAATCAAATTCAAATGTTGTACTTTTTCATCAGAAGGTAGATCTGAACAATTCACAAAAAAGCATTTAGTAATTCCAAGTTTGTGTGTGTGTGTGTGTGTGAGACGTGGCTAAAGCTAGAGCAAAAGTAACAGCTTTTGCCTCATTTATTTCATTTCTCTGCTAAACTTCTATGTCTTTATGTAATGCATTGGCTTTGGAAAATGGTAGATGCGTTATGATCTGGAAATATCTAATATTTTGCATCTTGACAAAGCGAGTGCCGTTGGGTTAGGGTTTTATGCTGCTATATTTCATGCTGTAAAACCATACATTTATGCACAACTATTGGGGATGTGGAACCTGAACCAGTAGCCTATGCTAGTATTAGCGTAGTTCTCCCGTTCATAGAAAAGGGGGAACATAGGTCCCCGAGGACGGCGCCCAGAGGATGGCGCTGCAGAAGAGGACTGAACCCCCTTTTTATATATGTTGTTTTATCATTGTTCAATGTTTTATGTCGCACTTAATCACCAAAGCAACTTCCAATGTTTGTGAATTCTGTTTATTGGCAATGGCAATAAACCTTTCTGATTCTGATTCTGATTCAACATATCACTTCTGGTGGTCCCAAGAGTCTCTAAAAGCACAGTAGGAGGTAGAGCGTTTAGCTCCCAAGCTCCTGTGTTGTGGAATCAGCTCCTGTCCATGTTAAAGAGGCCGACACAGTGTCTTCATTTAAGACCAGGCTTAAAACGTTCCTCTTTGAAATGGCTTATGGTCAGGCCAGTTAGGAACAGAAATAAAAGCCTACAGTTCCCAGCCATGCTGCCCTAGGAGCAACTATACTGGGGGAAGTATGGCCTCTTGAGCACTATCCTCTGCTTCTTACTACTTTTCCGCTTTTCCTTGTTTTTCTCCCACTTCCCCGACGGGAGTGGAGCAGGCACATCGACGACCTGTGGATCCAGATGCTCCTCATCTGCCTGGAGAAACGGTCTTAACTCCATATGAACGATTCTTCATCAGCCTCAAACTGGTTTCCCTCCTGAGTGGGTCCAGCTCCACCGTGTATCTGCAAATTGAGGCGCGTCCTCTTGTCCGTCCGAGGGAGTCGGATCTCTCCTTCACTGTGGAACTCCTACAGGTTTCTACTTTTTCCCAAAGAGGTTTGGTAGTTTTCCCTGGCTGAGAAGGAGGGTCTAAGGACAGGGGAGCTTGGGACATCTGTCTAAGGACACGGGACGCTGGGACATTACCAAGTCCCTTTATTCTGTTTTTCTCTGTCAACCGCTGTTGTGATTTTGGGCGTTACAAAAATAAGTTGAATTGAATATCAGTAAGCATCAGTGGAAATTCTGCACTTTATCACAAGATCAAGTCAGTGTTTGGTGACTGGTTCTATTTATATCTGCTTTTTGCTGACTTGTTTTCACCTGTCTCCCTCATCCATAACATCTTTATATTTTATTTTCAGTCACATTTTGCTGTATCAGTATCCAAAGGTATGCCCGCTAATCCTGGAACAAACAGCGCTGTTCTCAGACAAGTACAGACTGTTACATCAACTCCAGCAGCTCTGGGCCTGTCGTTGATGCAGCGTATGAGTGACTTTGAGCGGTGTCCTCTCTCAGTCCACTGATAGAACCTATTCAAAGTTATTTTTAAATGTCAGAAGAACTGTTTAAATCACACAGCAATATGGGACTAAATGTGGGAGACTCCAGCTGGACGAGGAGAGAGAGAGGAACGAGGTTAGGGTGAGAAGAGGGCCGAGAAGAGAGAGGAAATAGCTCGAAAGAAGTTGTCCAGGATAGTCCAGCCTGGGATACAGTACTTGGGTATGGTGGATTATTAAATTCAGATATTCTTTAGCCTGTTGGAGAAAACCTTGAAACAAGAAGGAGCTGAACATTAGCCATGGCCTGTCCATAAACTCAGAAGGAGAAACACTTGGCTGAGTCTCTGTCTGCAGGCTAAGGCTCTGACACAGGCTCAGTTGTGGTTGGAGGAACCAATCACCAGAAAGAGAGCAGGTTTTTACACCGATCAAGTGTCAATTTGTGAAGAACTTCCAGTCATAGTGACGCACTGAGTAGACGCACCTCACGCTGCTGCTGCAAAACTTCCATCATCGCCCTTTGAAATATTTATTAACGCATATAAATCTGAACTTTCAAGAGGAATAATATCTAAATTATATAAATGTATTGATGATTAGGGCACTCACTCTACTGATTATATTAAGGGTCAATGGGAAAGAGAGGGTCACTTTGTTCTGGCTGATGAAGAGTGGGAAAGTATATGTACATCTCAGTGGAAAACCACAAAGTCACATGTTTGGAGGGAATTCTGTTGGAAAAGTGTGTCTCTCTTCTTTATAACGCCATGTCAAAGTGCCCATTACTCACAGGGAAATGCAGACTGTTGGAGAGGCTGTGGCAGCAGGAGGCAAACCACTATCATGTGTTCTGGGATTGTCCTGTTGTTCACAAGTTTTGGACTGAGATCAATAAAGCCTCAGGACTCCTTTGGGCCTCAGGACTCCTGCCATGGACACAACCAGCAGTTCTCTCTGGAACATCCTCCTGGCAGCAGCAAAAAGGCCCTCACAAAAAAATGGATGACACAAAATGTACCGACGATCAAGGACTGGACTGACATTATACTGGACATTCGACAAATGGAATAAATTACATTTGTACTTCATTTGAAATGTTTTGATTTTGGACAAAATGGGAAATGTTCTTTTCTTTTAGGGTTTTCTAAGCCATGATTTTATTTTTTCCATTACTTTTTCATCTATTCGTTTGATATTTGCTGCTTGTATTTTGTGTCTGTTCTCTGTTCGTGTTTTTCTTCCTCTGTTTGTTTTTATATGTTCTTTAATTAAAAAAATAAAAACATAAAACAAAAATTGTAAAATGACAGAAGTAGAACATAGTTCTAAAACATATTGATGATATCACACGAGGGTGACCAAATATTTGGCACAATTTCCAACAAACACATTTTTCTGACTCTTTAAACATTAACTTAAAAATAAAGGTGTTCTTCATATTTAAATTTGTCAAATAATACATTTCTGTGACATTTGGCATTTGACATTTGAGGAGTTTGGGCTAGAACATGGAAACCTGATTTAGTCCAAGCTCAGTCCTGGTTTAATCATTAATAGCTCTAGTTTAGTATTTAGTTTTCATAACAATGCGCACTTTAATACAATAAAGTGGTTATTTGCTGATGTAATCCTTTGCTGATGTGGCTCTTGCATTTCCACAAGTGCCTTGCTGGATCCTAGTGGACAAACTAGAGTTGTGATAGAAAGAAGCTTTTGTGGCTGTGAAAACCCTTTTCTCATTTCACGATTATTTGGAGCTCAGTCCACATGGGGTCCTCCAGCTGTGGACGCACTGATCAGCCTGAACAAATCATCTCAGCGAATCAAAGCCAAATGTGCCGTTTGCAATGCTGGATGTGTGTCAGGGCGGTCCCGTGAGGCCATTGTTCCCAGAAAGACTCCAGATTTCAGTGCATTATTCCACAAAGAGAGGAGACATCGCTCACAGCTGCCTGATCAGAACCAGAACAGCGATGTAAACACATTGTCCCGGCCGTCTTGTAGAATGCTTATGCAGCAGAGCCAGGAGAGAGGGACCAGAGACCAGAGGCAGACAGTAAGACTAGGGAAGATTTTCTCTACTCTAAATGCCCCAGTTATCCACACACTATCAGCTATCACTATCACATTTGGTGAGGTTTTATTTTTCCAACAGACCTCGGGATTGTCTCGTCACATCATTTAGAATTTTCAGTAAGCTGACGTCCAGTCATGGTGACGCACTGAGTTGATGCACCTTACACCACTGCTGCAAAATGTGGTTTTAAAATCATTGTTTAGCGAGGCTAACGAGGCTAGCACAGAGAGCAAACCTGAGAGCCGCGCTGGCCCAGATAGAGACTCATCGGTCATCGGCTGTGGCAGCGAAGTGCAGCGTGCCATGGAGTCTCTCTGAGAGCCGAGTTGTTAGCTACCATACCTTCAGCAGTGTCTGAGTCAGTGACCGCTAAGCTCAAAGCAGATGGCATAACGGGAAAGCCGTTATATTTCTGAGCAACAGGACAATCCCAAAACACATGATAGTGGTTTCCTGGCTGCTTTACCACTCTTCATCCAGAACAAAGTGACCCTCTCTTTCTCATCTATCCTTAATGTAATCAGTAGAGTAAGTGCCCAAATTGTTAAAACATTAGTATAATTTAGATATCAATCCCCTTGAAAGTTCTGATTTATATGCTTTAATAAATATGTTGGTCAAAAGGCTATGATGGTCATCATTCTATTTAATTTCTTGGTTATAATAAACCAAAAGATTCTTTCAACTCATCAAAGCTCTTCAGATGATTCTCCTTTACAATCTGGTAAAAGACCTTTTTAATTATTTTTGTTGTCCAGACTTTAAATCTTGAGTCTGTGCTGTTATGTGTACAGTGTTATCACAAACCAACCCATTTAAGATGTTTTTTTTATTTTGTTTGTGTGTCTTGATCAGCTCCTTCCATGTTGCAAGAGCAGATTTCACCCAAGGGCTCTCCACCTCCCCAAATGACTCGACCGTCTGTCATCAGCCTGTAAGGCCTGTACAGGAACCACCCGCACAACATTACTCGCAATATTTTCCATTGAGCTTCATATTCTGGGTCACACCAGCAACGCTCTGATCTGAGCTGAAATAAAGTGATTTTTCAAACAAGGCAAACCCCAGCCTCCTTTTTCTTTTGACATTTGTAAAGTTTTGAATCGGATACAGGTTTTTTCCCCCTGCCATATACATCTTGAGATTGCTTAATTCCACTCATCAAACAGCTGTTTGGGGGTGGAAATCGGAAGAGTCTGCAACAAATAGAGAAACCTGGGCAAAACATTCATTTTAATAGTTTCAACCCTTTGACTTAGATTTAAAAAGGGGATAAGGTTCCATTTTTCAAGATCTTTTTTTTTTTATAGTAGTATAAAAGAGGAGTATAATCTTTCTCCAGGATTGTTGATTGGTCTCTATGGAGTACCACACCTAAATATCTAAGAGATTCTATTTGCCATTTAAATGAGTAAGTCTTTCTAAAGGTCAGAGGGGCCACTATGAGTTCATTTCAGTTTTTTTGTATCCAGACATTGGACCAATTTTTGGAAGAAAATGCATCACATTGGGTATAGAAATTTCTGGTTTGGTCAAATACAATAGAACATCATCTGCAGCAGGCCATTTTATGTTCCGTCCCATCAATTGTAACACTGTGAATTGTTTTTTATTTGTCTTATAAATTGGGCCAATGGTTCCAAATGCAAAGCAAACGAGGGGAGACCAGGCACAGCCCTGCCTGACCCCTCTTTCCAGAGTCAGTGGACCTGTCACATGACCATTGATTTTATTTCTTGACGCTGGACCATTGTAAGGGGCCTACTTTTTTTTTTAATTAAATCATCGATTTGAAATTTGTTCAGCACTTTAAATAAATATGGCCAACGGATTTGCTTTGTTGTGTTGGCTCATTCTGTGTAAAGATCATTTTATGTTGTCTTGTGTTTGTCGTTTGTTAATAAATCCTGTCTGATCATTGTGGATTAAGTTTGGGAGTATTTGGTCCATTCTTTCTTCTCCAGCAATGTTTTTCTTTCTTGCAGATCATTTAGCTTTTTCTCACCTTTTTGCTTATTTTTTCCGGGGCTAGGGCTATAATTTGTCCTCTCAAGACTACTTTAGAAGAACAGTTTGTCCGGAAAAATCGCAAGATTGTGCCGAACGCCTCTTGTCGTCTTGATATTGACCAGTAGGGCTGCTTTTTCAGGTTGGGCTTTCCTCTCAACACACCTTTCACAAGTCTTTATTTTGTTCTGGACATCTGCAGTCAGGCCAGTAAAACCGAGATCTGGTGAGATGGAGAGTTCTTTCAATGCCTAAATGGCCCATTTGATCATGCAGTTGATACAGCATTTCCGACCGACAGTCTTCGGGTAACATCAGCTGATGTGTGATCTCACTCCTGATCTGCCTCTTCCTCACAAGAATGTTCTTGTGGAATCCATTTTTGTCAGTTCTCGCAGGAGTAATGGTAAATCCGGGAGTTCTTCTCTTAGAGAGGTCGGTGGAGTTTCACCCCTTTCCAGCTGTGCAATGACATGCTTGTATGACAGGGTCAGTCCGCTGTTTGGATATAATGTTGGCAGAAGAGAACAAAGGGATGACCAGCGATGCAAGTTGTGAATCATCAACAAAACTATCTGGCAGACTGTCTGGATCTGTAGAGAGGGTCTGGACAAGAGTAACAACATGCTCACAACCTGTGGAACTGTATACGAGCTGACGGCCACAAATGGCATGGACAACGTGTTGGTCGATGGAGGCAAAAGTGGGGTCTTCAAGGTGTTGCTGGGTAAACCTTATGATCCGTTCACGCTCCTTTTGTGACATGTGGTCATCTGGCAACTCGATGCGTGGTCGACGAGCGAGACCATCCTCGTCAGCATTATACTTTCCAGCTCTGTATATAATCTTAAAAGTGTCCAAATATAATTTGTAGTTAATCGAAGCTGGCCCTATCCTTAATTTGAAATTAAAAAGGTATAGATAAAGCATTTCCCATGGTATACATAAAAGAGCTCATAAACCCAGTATATTTATTTTGATTGGTAATTCCTCACATTCAGTGTGAGTGTTACACCTTTTACAAGATCTGCAGCTGGGGGAAGCAAGCTTTCCAGAATGCACCTTGTGACATGCAGAGGTGACAGGCTGTGATCAGAAGTTCAATGTGAACATGAATCATAGTCTGCCTCGTTACTGGGTTTAGGAATTTTCCCAGAAAATGTCCAAAGTCGAAGTGAGGATAGAGATGAAAGGTTGAGATAATCTTTTCTCACAATGTGTTCCACAACTTCTCGCTGAATTTCATAGGGGTTCAGGTCACGTCCAGTAAGTGATACTCCCGGTCCAACAATAGCTGAGATGGAATGGTGTGAGGAAAAGTGTCCAAGCTGGTCAACAGTGGAAGAACCAGCTGATTGCCATAACAGAGTTGGAGGTCCTAACAATGTTTTTGTCTTTGCGAGTACTCCAGATTTGGTCTCTTGTCCATCCTCTGTGTCATCATCATCGTCATCCTAATCATCTTCATCTCCTACTCCTCCTCCTGTTGTCGCCAAATGGTCACTTATTTGGTCCATTGCTCCTTTTAAGACTTCAAAAGGTTTTCCAGTTTGCTGGGCAATACGCTTTAGCTCCTGGAAGTAATCTGGGGGAGGAATGAGCCTCTCTGTGGCGTTTACCGCCAATTAAACAGCAAGGGGTTTAATTTGACATTCATAGTCGGCATTGGTCATTGATTTGAATGTATGCGGCAGGATCGGTTTTAAATGAGTAAAGGCACCCGCAGTTTTGAATTCAACAATCAGATTTTTATTGTAGCTACTGTCAGTATCTGTAAACGCCATTTTTATGTCACCATAAGAAGGCAAATAGTCAATTACTTCATCGTCTGCTTGAGTATTTGTAACAGCCTCAACAAAAACAGAGTTAGCAACATTAACCCCTGATTTGGTCATGAAATCCATTTTCAACCCGTTTCAACTGTTATCGATAGTCCAACAGTAAATCAAAACTATAAACCAATGAATATTCACACCACCAGGCTCCTGGCTATCTCGCCACGATGCAACACTTGTTGGCAAGGTACTTGACTACGACCTTGGTAATTGATACGCAATTATATTAGGCAGCATCAGAAGGCGGGTTCTTTAAGGAGCCCGGGGTGTGAATAAACAGAGTCTTAATTCAAGTTTAAATCAAATGTATAAACAAAAAATAAGACAAAGGATATTATGAGTGTGTGTGTATGGTTTTGTATGTGTGCGTGTGTGCATGTGTGGTTGACGCAACAATTCAGTTGTCCGTGTACTTCCAATATTCCAGTTGGATTTCAGTTCAGTTTAAAAGTTCAGTGAGTGGGTTTTCCTCTAGATGAAGATAATTCAACCGATCGACGGGAAACGCAAACGTGTCAGTTTTATCCTACCAGTTTGGTAGATCACAGGAAGCTCGCCATCAATAGGTGAGTTGAAGGATTTCAGTTCATTATAGGGTCCATTTTCGGTCCAGAGGAAAAAAACGGACGAGGTTTGATGAGTGGGTAGTTTGGGATTTAAATAGTTTAGTTTGTTCGGAAAAATTGCAAGATTGTGCCGAACGACCATTGTTTCTGGTCCTCTGTGTGCGATCAGCTTGATTCATTGAGTTACTCCGTCCGACAGCGAAAAGTTCCCATTTCCTTGATTGAATCCCCCAAAGTCTTTTGCATCTCCGTGGTCCGAAATAAGATGTTACGGTTCAGATCAGTGAGTTGCACCGTGCCGTGCTCAAGTCTCTGTTCGAGTCTTTTCATTCTTTCACTCAAATCCAAAAACCTTTTCATGTTGATGTCAGACAGTTGTTGGGTGAATTTTTCTGTCTTCCCAATTTTCTGATAGACCAGTGCGACTCCGAGCCCAATTAGGAGGAATCCTGCTATCATGAATCCAAATACAAATAGGTCCTCCACATCTTCAATGAGCAGGGGCTCGATGCATAGAACCTGCCAGTTCTTTTCAAATAGTCCTGAACGTACCCCGCAGGGGACGTCCCGTCGGGACAGGTTGCTCCCGGGAAGCTTTTCTCTGGGAAAAAACTTTATCCAATGCACTCAGAGACCAATCAATCAGATTCATTATTTCGGAGAACAACAGGTGATCCAGCGCACTGTGATTTAGAGAGAAAAAGAGAAAAAACACGACGAGAGAGGCAAAAGTAGCAGGCAGCGGGGGCAGACGAAAATACGGTCCGCACTCAAGGATAGCAGTCCAATCAGTCGCTACTAACCGCAACCGTCCCTTCGCGTTGCCAAACATGCACCAGGATGTGCATGAATTTAGGCGGGGAGGACGTAACCCACATAATAAAATCATTTAAACTCCGGAAAATTATAAATCCCTACCATTTCCGATCTGTAAATTTAACATCAAGTCACGTGGCTTACTCATGCGGCACGCTATGCACACACTGCTTTCATTTCAGCCAATTACACTCAG
This sequence comes from Chaenogobius annularis, assembly GCA_015082035.1. NCBI lineage: Eukaryota > Metazoa > Chordata > Actinopteri > Gobiiformes > Gobiidae > Chaenogobius > Chaenogobius annularis. The sequence goes on from BJKM01000767.1 coordinate 253,630, forward strand.
CTTCCTGTGCGTCTCTCCATTCAGTAGGTGGAGGAAGAGGCTACTGGATGGCTGCACCAGACTAGTCTCTGAATCAAAGCTAATACTCGCTTCTGCTTTATTTGCTAGGTATATCAACTCTTGTGGAAGTTCCATAACCAATCGCAGCCGACGCTGGGTTCTAGCGCGCAGAACAGAATGTAAAGTGGAATTTGGCGAGTCTGTCTGTCTTGTTGCTTGTTGTGCTACAGCTGTTAGCATTAGCCACATCAGGAGCTAACATTTTACAGAATAATATTTTACATTATTGTTATATTGAGTGTGTTTAATTCCATTAATTTATTGAAAGTAATTTAATTATGTATACACAGCCCGAATGTAATTGTTCAAGACTAGATAGCTAATATTATTTAAGCATGTTACTGATGGATGGTCCTGTTGATCAGCACACATCCTCAACATTAGTCTCCTGCAGTCTGGTGTGAAGCCAAGTCCACACAGCCACCAAACCCAAATTTATCTATCTTGCGTATTATTACTTACACGTTACCTCCGAGAGTAGACCTACATTTCTGATCTGGCCCAGTGTTCAATCTCAGCTTTTCTCTACTAGAATTCCAGTACATATGCTACACATACATATGTTGAGATTGCTTTATTCCACTCATCAAACAGCCGGTTGGGGATGGAAATCGGGAGAGTCAGGAACAGATAGAGAAATATGGGCAAAACATTCATTTCAATTCAATTCAATTTATTTTTGTAACGCCCAAAATTACAACAGTAGTGGTCTTGAGGGGCTACAGTGGAAAACAAAATAAACAGTGTTCATAGGGACTTGGTAATGTCCCAAGCCCCCCTGTCCTTAGACCCTCCTTCTCGGCCAGGAAAAACTACCAAACCTCTTTGGGAAAAAGTAGAAACCTGTAGGAGTTCCACAGTGAAGGAGAGATCCGACTCCCTCGGACGGACAGGCGGACGCGCCTCAATTTGCAGATACACGGTGGAGCTGGACCCACTCAGGAGGAGAACCAATTCTTCGAGGCCGATGAAGAACCGTTCGTATGGAGTAGAGACCGTTTCTCCAGGCAGATGAGGAGCATCTGGATCCACAGGTCGTCGACGTTTCACCGTTGTCATTTTCCTCCAGATAAGTCCTTAAAGGGTCATTAAGCAGATTGGAATTGAACATCCAAAGTGTGTTTATTTGTCTTTCTTCCAAGTCTACTGTATTGTGGCACGATCACTTAAATCTATTGTGTATTGGGCATTTCTGCTTCTGCAGGTTTTGAGGACATATTTTTTACCTTCAAAAGTCACCAAAAGAATTCCACAGACGTGGTGAAAATGCACTTGTACGGATTTAGTATTGAATATCTTGTGCCAGAAACACCTTCTTGCCTTTGTACTGGAGGTCCCCTTTAACATTTGTAGTCTTTATTACGTAGCACTTTAGCACTTTTTTCACATTCGAACAACAGTATATGCACACAAACTACAAATGACAAATAAGTATTTGTAATTGTCGAGCTGCTTGTGCTTCTCCAGTTTGTGCCTGTCACCAATTGGCTGAGTGGAGTGGGCACATCAGTCCGTGCTTCCACAATTGTCCAGCAAATCAATACAAAGTGAGAAAGAAAAGCCTTTGGAGTCTGACACGGACGTGCCAAAGCTGCTAATGATGCGGACACAGCGCCTGGCAACTGCAGTGTCCTACACCTAAACCAAGAGAGACAGAGAAAGAGATGAGTGAGAGAAACACAAAGCGAGAGAGGGTGAGACAGACTGACATAAAGAGGGAGGAGGGGGGCGAGAAAGGGCTGAGGAAAGTGACAGAGATACGTTCAATTGGAGCTCAGCAATGACAGCAGCTTTAACACGCAGCACTGTTTGGAGACAAACAAATAAAGAAAATAGTTTATGGAGCAGCTGGAGAGAGAAAGAGACAGAGTGAGAGACATACAGAGAGAGAGACAGGCAAACAGAGAGACAGACGGGGAGATAGACAGAAACGGACAAAAAGAGAGAGATGCAGAGAAACAGACAAAGATACAGAGAGCAAGACAGAGAGAGAATGTGAGAGAGACTGACAGAGAAAAACAGACAGAGAAAGAGACAGGAAGAGAGACAGACAAAGAGGGAGAAACAGAAAGCGAGAGACAGAGACAGAAAGTGAGAGAGAGAAAATCTCTACATCTGCTTACTTCTGCAAGTGTAACTCACCCCACAAACAAACCAACCAGACTCCTGAACACTGTCCCCAGCAGGTCAAACAGCTGTGTCAGAGTCCAAGAAGTCTCCCTCACCCACAGAACTATTTACATGATGGACAAAATAGTTAATAGCCACTGCTCTGTGCCTGGTTCCCTGTCTCTTGGTAATTCGGCTTGTAGAGGGAGCTCCAGACCGGAACGAGCGTTGGTGCAAGGCCCAGGTGAGTCCTCCACGCACTGATCAGGGCCTGGGCCATCAGTTTGTAGAAAGTCTTTCCAGAGGCAGCTTTTAGAGAAGAGACAGGACTGGCCAGCAGGGGGCCTGAGTTCCAGGTCAGGACTGAGGGTGATGCTAGGGAAGGGGTAAGTAGAGTCTGGGAGCAATAAGCCAGAGCTGAAACCCCAAAGCAGGGTCCACTTCTGCTCCATCAAGCGCTGCCACTGGTGGGCCAGGAACCACTCCAGTGTGCAGGCTGACCTCAGGCCCAAGTGGGAAGCCAGAGCTTCTGTGACATCCATCTGCAGTCCAGTCTTCTTTAACAGTGTTTCCACAGTGAGAATCTCTTCCAAGGTTAAGTTCTGATTCCAGAACACAGGAGTTCGGTAACTAAACGCTCTACCTCCTACTGTGCTTTTAGAGACTCTTGGGACCACCACAAGTCCAGCATTTGAAAGCTTTTTATGGAGCTTTTAGGACACGCTGCGAGCAGGAGTTACAGTCGTCTAATCTAGATGTTAAAAACGCATGGACAAGTTTTTCAGCATCAGTTTTAGGCAAGATTTTTTCTGATTTTGGCTATATTACGCAGATGGAAATAGGCTGTTTTGACCTTCCGGTCATGGTGACGCACTGAGTGGACGCACTTCACTCCACTGCTGCAGAAATTGGTGTTAAAATCAGCGTTTGACCCACCCAAACCCAAAGAACAAAGAAGAGAGATGAGTAAACAAGGAAGACACAAGTCCGGTAGCGCCACGGGACAAAACCAAGCCCCCGGAAGACAAAATGGCGCCCAATTCAAGCCTATGGCGTGTGCTCATTGGTGCATGTCTCCAAAAAAGTTCTCTACTTCCGCGTTACTTCCTGAATATGGAGTCTAATGCCTCCCCTTTTGTGACGACATCGCCATGTCGCTTTGGCGTCGGGAAAGAGCACGGCGACAGCAGAACGAGAGAAAGACTGAGGACAGTTAGAGCGGACTTTTGGAGTCTGAGGTCTTGAAATGGTCTGGTTACGAAATGTATAAAGATGAATTGTGATATCTATCTATAAATATAAAGGTTTCATGTTGTAAAGCTCTGCTATTTAAGAGAATTATAACAAATGTTAAGATGAAAAGTCCGATTTAATTGACAACAAATTACATTTGCCCATTTAGATGTTCTAATATTGTCACCCAGATTACTTTGTTTTTGGTTTGGATGTTTGTTTTTTATTAACGTTTAATTTATTAATGTACACAATATAATTTGGCCTATATGCACTTATTTCTTGCCACTGTTTGCTGTGTGATTTATATCAAACCAGAAGAAATAGAAAACATTCTCTGTTACATAATGGCGTTATTATTGTTTTACAGCTCTAATGCAGGACACTCCGTTATTCAGAGGAGGCTTCCTCTTTGTACTGTTTATTGTCATTACTTGTCAGTATTAAGTTGAGTGAGTGTGAAAGATACAATACAAAACAAAACAAACTGCATATTTAAAATGAACAGATTTCAATTTAATTTGTATCACATAACACGTAAAATACATAAAACTGATTTAAGATAAGATAACAATATTATACATCCATGAGAAACACACATACACACACACACACACACACACACACACAGACAGACACACAGTGATCCTGCCACAAAGAAATTATCCCTGGCATAGTTGTATTTAATTTAGAGCCGATGACAAAAGTGTTGTGGCCAAATCATTAAAAAAAATGTAATTTCCCAAATTAGACAAATGAACTCCATCTTTTACAAATAGACCAGGGCAGTCAAACTTAATGGCAGGATGACTTACCATACAACCCTTAAGACCAGTCACAAAATTTCCCATCACACTGTTCACAAACTTCTTGGCTTTATTAATCCGCCCCGGTTTGGCGTCCCTCCACAGGCGTCGGTCCGTCAGAGCCGAGAAGACCACGGTCATGGAGGGAAACTGCCCATGGAGGTCCAACAGGTCCCGCTTCATCGCTGCGACCAGCTCCACACTCTTCACCCTCCCGAGGTCGTTGCTGCCACAGCAGATGAGCAGGACAGCCGGGGCGGATTTCTCCTGGACTGCCCGACGGAACCAGGGGAGCAGGGCACTCCAACGCAGGCCTCCCCTGCCGAACCACTGTATGTGGGCGAACAGCCCCAGGTCAGGCCCGATGGTCTGCAGTGCCCAGTCGCGGCCTCGCCGGCCATAACTGTCACCCATAATCCATACTGTGGGCTCTAAAACAAAACAATCATACATTAAAATAAGAAGGTTTCTGTGCAAATACTTATTAGTGCATGTTACAGACTTTCAGAATATTCTCGGCCGCGGGGCACACGTCTTGAAGACATCCTTCCTCAAAATTTAAGCTGGAACGAAATGCACAATGCCATAAGGTTGAATGAAAAATAGAATTTAAAAATGCAATACCTTTTAAAAGATGCGACAGCGGCACCACGCCGCATGCACGACGCAGACCGTTAGGTAAGCAGTAAACGCACTATCTTCTGGGCCAATCACAAAACTTCAAAACTTCAAATCTTCCCGCTTAACCTTTTTTCCTCTGGCCTGCTCGGATTGTTCACACACGGATTTTTGCAAGTGTCCAAAGCAAGGATGCCTTTGTGTTCTGCAATCAAGTGTTTCAGCCGAACGGAGCGACGGGGAGGGAAATCAATTGGTTTCTATCGGTAACTATTATTTTACATATTTTAAGTATTTATATCTGACAGCATAGTCCGGCAGACAACGCATGGTGCTCAAGGCTTATTCCATTGCAAATGATACTTTTTATGACTATAGACAGCGACACATGATTAATTATTAAGATTTTATACAGATATAAATCACCTGAGTATTCATTTTGCACAAACTATTAAAGTAAACTGTAAAAAGTATTGTACTGTACTGAAAATCTACTGAAGGAAGAGTATTAAAGTACAACTCTAAATATCAACATTTAGAGTACAAAAGCAAATGTAATTCACACAGATTTAGAAAGATGAAGACTCAAATTGTGCTCTAGATGGATAGTCCTGATTATCATAATTTACTGCTCACTTTTGTGTCCTCAAATGCAGTAGTTGAAATTCAAAAAACATAGCAAATATCTCCATAAACATGCACATACACATGCTCTCAGATGTAGTGATGTCAAAGGAAAAGCTATCAACAGTAAAATTGAATTGAGTAAAGCACAGATACATAAAACATACAGTACAGTACTTTTACTTTTTTAAAAACTCATTTTCAACCATTGTTCCTTTTAACACACACATTTGAGAGTAATCAGCCCTCTGAAAAAAATGCTGATGTGATTTTGGCCTTTTCAAAAATATTTTCTTTTCATTTAGTATTTACCGTGAACAAAGGAGTTAATATTAACAATGATTTATGATTATTGAAATAAAGATTTAATTATACTCATTAAACAAAATAAGCAAGTATAATGATGACGCATTTATTACAAAAATAAAATTAAATACAGCATATGTTTCAGTTTTCCTCTGGGTGACAAAGATAGACTGGCACGATGGGTGGACAACATCAAGCGTGGAAGGTGGGTTCCCACCAAGAACTCCAGGCTGTGTGCTCTACATTTTGAAGAGAAGTGTTTCATTGTCAAAGGTGGGAAAAAGCGACTGTCATCAACAGCTATTCCTACAATGTTTCACTACAACTTTTCTGAAGGTAAGTGCACGACAGCCAATCCACTCATCCAAGGTAAGGACCACACATACTCACTCACCGCAGATCCTGAGTTAGAGGGACTATTGGAGGCTTCCTCAGACTGCAATGACACACATGATGAGCCACAACCCACAACCAATGTTTTACCCAGATGTATGGAGGAACATGACTACGCACTCTTCGTATCACCGAGGTCTGTTAAGCGCCAGTTGGAGACACAGTTATTCTCTGCTGAGGAGAAACTGGACCACTGTTGTAAGAAGCTAAAGTCAGAGCAATGCAAGACCCGCCGATTACAGAAGCAAGTCATCTTCTTCTTGATGACCTCTTTCTGAGGTCATCAAAGAGCTTAAAGAAAGAGCTTAAAAAGAAAGCCTCATTTTCACTGGATGTGCTGAGATGATGGATAATACCTTCAGTGGTGTCACCAAGGAAATCCTAACCAGAATGGAGAAAGGAAACAAGTCAAAAGTGTCAGAGGAATTGCGGAGTTTTGCAATGACGCTGCACTTTTATTCTGCAAAAGCCTATTCCTATGTGCGTGAATGTTTTGACTTGGCCTTACCTCATCCAGACACCATCAGGAACTGGTACCGTGAAGTGTCATCCGATCCAGGCTTCACAAAGGCTTCTTTCATTGCTCTACAGGAGCATGTACAGAAAAGACAGAAGGTAGGTAAGTAGACCATTTGTGCCTTGATGCTTGATGAAATGGCTATTCGAAAACATATTGAATATAGCGCTGGGAAATTTCATGGATATGTGGACCTTGGATGTGGCATCGTAGACGACAGTCTCCCTGCGGCTAGAGATGCTTTGGTGGTAATGGTAGTTGCCATTGATGACTCCTGGAAGCTCCCAGTGGCATATTTCTTCATAGATTCACTAACGGGTGAAGAACGTGCAAACTTAGTGAAGGAATGCCTTCATCGCCTACACAGCATTGGAGTAAGAATAATTTCATTAACCTGTGATGGCCCATCATGCCATTTCTTCATGCTCAAGACACTTGGAGCCAACTTGGACATACACTCAATGGTTCCCTCCTTTCCTCATCCTGATGATAACTCTTCTGTCCATGTAGTTTTAGATGTCTGCCACATGATTAAGCTGCTCCGTAATACACTTGCTGATGGAGGTACATTACAAACCTCAACGGGAAAGATCAAGTGGAAGTATCTTGTGGAGCTGAACGAGATCCAAGAAAAAGAGGGACTGAGACTAGGAAACAAGTTGAAGATGGCGCATATAAAGTGGGAGAGGCAGAAGATGAAGGTGAAGCTGGCAACACAAGTATTCAGCAGCAGTGTGGCTGATGCTCTTGAATACTGCAACAAACATCTGCACTTACCACAGTTCAGAGGCTGCGAGGAGACATTAGACTTCCTGAGAACAATTGATGCTGCTTTTGATGTTCTCAATAGCAGAAATCCATTTGGAAAGGGGTACAAGGCACCCATGAGAGCATCAAACAAAGAACGAACTGCAGCGATCCTTCAAAAAGCAGAATTGACCCTTATTTCTCTCAGAGACAACAATGGGAATCCTGTGCACACTGGAAGAAGAAGAACATGCATTATTGGCCTCATAGCCAGTGTCAGAAGTGTACAGAACATCTTTCATGACCTAGTGGAAAAGGATGATGCCCAGTGTCGTTATCTACTGACCTATAAGCTCAGTCAAGACCATCTAGAGCTTTTCTTCTCCTCTGTAAGAGCACGTGGTGGATTCAACAACAATCCCACAACCACACAGTTCACTGCAGCCTACAAACGTCTTCTCGTCAGGCAACAGGTGAAGACGGGCACAGGCAACTGTCTAATGTTGGACAACACAGACATCTTAGGGGTGACATCTGCGTCAATTAACACCACACGTAGGTTCAACCTGGAGCCTGTTCTGGAAGCCCAGTCTGAGCATGACTACTCACTCTGTCCGGATGTCGATGCTGTCTCTGAGTACAAAGAGGCTGCCATCAACTACATCGCAGGGTTTGTTGTAAAGAAAATCAAGGAAAAACATCTTTGCACACCATGCACTGACGCCATAACATCGGAGACCCCCGTCCATTCTTTTCTTCTCCTGAAGAATCGAGGAGGATTGCAGAAGCCATCAGAGGGAATCATTGCAGTTTGCACAGAAGCAGAGCGTTGTTTCCAGCGGATCTTGAAAGTAACCTCAGGCAAACTTCCACAAGGACACGGGCTGTCTGCTGCCATTGGAAAAGAAGTTCTTCATTACAGTGCAGATAAGACTTTGTTTCCAGGGCTGCACAGTCACATGTTTGACACCACCGTTGAAGACAACCATGTGCATCTTCTGGTGAAAATGGCAACTTCAATATACTGCACCATTCGGCTCCATCATTTGGCTAAGAGAGAAACAGAGAAATTGACCAAACAAATAGTTAGACATAAATTAACAAAGTTGATCCACTTTCACCACCAGTAATGCACATTGGTTTTATTCACTTCATACCAGAACGGAAAGCTTAATTATGTGAGTTCGACTGAGGCAGATTTATCTTCTTTTATAATGCTGATTGATTCCACTGAAACTTGGAGCTTGCATGAACGGAGCACAAGTTGTAGGTGACAAACAGCTAACAAATCCCTCTAAAATGAATAGGACAACAACACACTGACTGAAACACGTTAGTATTATGTGGCTCATGTAGGAACATCTGTCACTGAAAAATTTGGAGCTTGCATCAACGGAGCACAAGTTTGGATGTGACAGCATTAACACACACTTGAAACTGAAACTGTTAACGTTCTGTTTTTTTTTCTTATTGAAAATGTTTTAAACATAAAAATTGCATTTCCTGCAAAACAAAAAATATATATATTTAACTCAGTTCTGTTTGTGTTAGCATTTGTTTGAACCTGTTTGAACCTTTCGTTATGTAGATAGTTTTTTGTCACTTTGTCAGAAAAGTATATGTAAAAGTAACTGTTTTGGAAGGTGACATTATAAAATGTTTTGTTCTTTCTTGTGTCCTTAATAAAAAATACAAAAATGCAGTTTTTGCAGAACAAAAAAAAATCTAATTCTGTTTTGTTATGAATGTACTTTAAAGCCACAGTTACTTTTTTAGAAAATAAAAGGCATTGCAAAAATGCTCCATGTTTTATGTCTGCCTGTGGTCCCGTCTGTTTGTCGCGTCCTTGTCCTTGTCTTGTGTTCTCACTCGTGGCCTGCACCTTGACGTGGTGAGTGAGCTTTAAACTAAGACAGGCCATTCTGAAAAGCACATGAAAAGCTGTATTTGCTGTGAAATATACAAATGGTTTAGTCATTTGGGTAAATGTTAGCAGTTTTTATGATCAGAACAAACTAACCACTGTTTACTTTTAGTCAATGCACACGTTATTATTAATATGTATTTTGTTTTGAGTATTCACTGTTTACTTGATGACTGTCTGAGGTGATCAGGTCTGCTGTGGTCTGCTGTGGTCTGCTGTGGTCTGCTGTGGTCTGCTGTGGTCTGCAGGGTTCTGGACAGCACAGACTGGAGGAAGAGACCAAACTCACTGGTCAGGACGGTCAGCTCTGCTCTGGACAGCTGCTTCACTCTGGAGAAGATGGATGAGATACATTTAACAGAAAAACTGGAATACCGTATTTTCCGGACTTTTAGCCGCTCCCCTATATAAGCCGCATTTGCTCTATTTTTAAAAAAACGATAATAAAAACAATACATAGGCCGCACCTTTTGTATAAGCCGCAGAACTCTTTCCTTGACTTTTGGCATCGCATGAGCTCGTCCCGCTGTCCCCCTCCAGCGTCTCAGCGTACATTCATTGATGTTAAGCTTGGTGCAGCCGTGCGGCTTCCTAGCAAGATCGATGGCCTTCAGCTTAAAACTTGCTTCGTACGAACTTCTTCGTTTGGGTTCCATAATGATGCGGCAAGAATTTGAAAATAATTTATAGTTGGTAATTTGTCGTCCGTGTTCTATTTGCTAGCTGAATAAAAAAGCAACATCTGCTTCTTTGCTTAACTTTTCTGTAGTTTTGATTCTAATTCCGGTTAGTTCGCCCCTAGCGGTGAAAGAAAAAAACGCACAGAAAAGCCGCAGCCTCTAAATAAGCCGCATGGCTCAAAACATCTGAACAAAAGTAGCGGAGCTTATAGCCCGCAAAATACGGTATGTTGTTGACAGATTTACATTTCGGTCTGTGACACAGAAGTACCTCTTTTTCCAGTCATTTTTATAGCTAGTACCTAAAGTTGTTTTACTTTCACATAATTGACATGTTCGCTAAATCTCTGTACATATTCCATGGAAGGAAATCCTTGACATTCCTATAGAAAACGAGCGTGTGCATTGCTGTTTAAATACAGCAACACTTCATTATTAAAATTGCTATTACAACCTCAAATTTAGTCTCTGCAATGTGAGTACACAACTGTCAAATACGTTTACATTTATATACGTAAGATCTTACCCATTGCACCAGATTACATTTTAATTATTGGTATTTGTTTTTGATTGCACATAATAAAAACATAACTTTCTCTCCCCATTTCTTTCTCTAGTTTTCTTTGGTCTGAGTTTAACTTAACCTGAAGAAAACACCACACATATAACAGTTTGTCTCTTATAATATTTGGACGGCGATAATAATGGTTTATTTGCAGAAAGCATGAGCCGTGAACTCATGAATAGCGTTCTGAATGCATCTTTTTATGTAGCTAAACATTAGCTTGTGCTAGCTTGTGTGAACTGTGTCATCGTTCATTCACACTTCATATTGAATGATGTGTGAAAACGTGTGAAATGACATAAAACACAATTTACGTGTCTCGTGTGTCTCGTCTTCTTTCTGTTTGGTTTCCGTCCGACACGCGCTCTTCTGATGATCGTTCACGAGGAGTGCGTGCGCGGCCAGCGCGCATACATGTTCGCCGTGACGTTAAAAATGTGATTTTTAAGGATTTTAGAAACGGCAAAAGAGTGACATTCCTTCTATTTTATTTTTAGACTAAAAAGAATTTCGCACTTTCGGTAATTTTACAGGCCGAACTGTTGAACCTACCGAGTAGGCGCTACGCGAAAGTGAGGCGCCCCGGTGGCCGGTGCTCTTTATGCATGTCTCTCATGTCGCATCTGTCATCAAGTCACGTTCCTATGTTGTGAATTTGTTCATTGACAATGGCAATAAATATATCCTGAAAATATATCCTGAAATGGTTGGTGCCTGAAGCTGCAGTCCCGCGGAGCGGCCACTACTCAATTTGGATCGCGGACAGAGGGGGCGTGCCTTATCCAGTTATTATAATAGATCCATGGACAAAACAGACAAAGCTGATGGCCCACGGCTCCGTTGGAGAACAGCCCGCAGCACAAGCTAAAGAGGCTAGTATGGCTAACGAAGCTAGTGCGGCCGACAAACCTGCGAGCCGCGCGCTCCTTCCCTGCCTGAGATGCAGAGTCCCGCCGGCCCAGGTGGAGACTCACACGACTTCTTTGCGTCGGAAGGGGGAGAGAACGTAATTGGTCAACGGATGTAGCTCAATGTTCGAGGTGCAGCGTGCCATGGAGTCTCTGAGAGCACAGTTGTTAGCCACCAAAGCTCCGGCAGTGTCAGAGGCAGTGGACCGATAAATTGAAAGCGGATGGAATAACCGGGAAACATGCATTGAGGAGGTTGAGCAACGTGTATCAGACAATATGGACGATCTGCAGACAGTAAGGGCCGAGATGGAGGCGCTGCGGGCCAGGGTGACGACACTGGAGTCTGAGGACAGTAACATGAAGAATAAGCTCCTGGATTTGGAGTCTAAATCCCGTCCCCCTAACTTGAATGCCTATTTTTATTTTTATTTTTATAGTATATAGTAATTTTAAATTGTCCCTTAAATGCATGCCCTTTTGTTTGACTGAATATATGTAGTTTTTATTATTGCTCAGTGTTTTGTGTTGCACCTTAAGGCCGAGACAAGTTCCTATGTCTGTGAAGTTTGTTCATTGACAATGGCAATAAACCCTTTCTGATTCTGATTCTGATTCTGATTGTGGCTTGTGGGCATTGAGGAGGAAGAGGAGGGAAAGGACACTGAGGGCTTCCTGGAGAAGATCATAACAGAGCTCCTTATTAACTCAGGAGTTGAAGTCCCTACCATCACAATCGAAAGAGCACATCGCAAACCAAAACCAGCAGCCGATAAACCACGAGGCCTGATTATGAGGTTTCTCAACGACTGTGTGAAGGACAGCGTCCTGAAAGGGTTAAAGGAGACCTCCAGTACAAAGGCAAGCTTGTCTTCTTTGCTCCAGATATTCCATACGGGGTTTATCAACGGCAAAAGTTCCACCACATCTGTGATGAGCTCAGGAAGAGAAAACTGAGACATGGATTCTCTTTCCCTGCGACTCTTCTTGTGACTTTTGAAGGTAAAACACACGTGCTCAGAACACCAGGAGAAGCAGAGGTGCTCTTAAGGAAGATGCAAAACACAGAGAAATGAACAGTGCAGAGGATGGATCCACCAGCGTGGGGCATGTGAGTTCGGGTTGCGGTCACATAGTGATACATTTCTGTTAATTTGAAGAGACAAATGACCTGATTTATTTAGTTTTTAACATCAGACTTTATGCCCCCTGGTGGCTGTCTGTTTTTGTACATAAACTCTGTGACTAAACACATCTACTCATCGAGGTGAAATGTGGAAGATTGGGCTTGTGGGAAATTGAAAGTATATGCAGAGTGCAGCAGGGGGACGTGGTGAGCAGGTTTTGGGTTCACTGCCCATTTCTAGCATGAACATTTTGTCTTCTTTTTTACCTTTTCAGTTGTTCTGTGTTCCTATGGCTCTTGTGTGTGTTTGTTGTTTTCGACCAGAGAGATTAAAAATATTCGAAAGTTGTCAACGGTGGGATCAATACAACCAACCCAATGGCATTGGAAGTGTTATAAGTAGCATCATTCAATGTGAATGACATACTGAACCCAATCAAACAAACAAAAAATTTGAGAAAAATGAAAAGAGAAAGAATAGAGATTATATTTTTACAAGAGACCCACTTGAATGACACTGAACATCAAAAACGAATGAAATTCTGTTATAAAAAATTCTATTATTCATCATACAGAGGCAAACATAGAAGGGGAGTTGTAATATTGATCTCGAGCTGAATAGTTTTTGAACAGAGTTTTGAATGTAAGGATGAAGAAGGCAGATATGTACTGGTTAAAATTAACATTTAAGGAAAGGTTTTCTCCTTTTTAAATGTGTATGCTCCACCAGGGGGCGATATCACTTTCAATGCTGATGTCATGGACCTGATTGTGAACCACTCTGAGGGAACCCTAATTTGTGGCGGCGATTGGAATCTTCACATTCAGCCTACACTGGACGTGTCGAACTCAAGAGGCACTGGAGGAACAATTAACAAGAAGTTCCGTCTCTTATTGAAAACTATAGGGTTGATTGACATATGGAGGGAAATGAACCCTAGGGCACGCCAGTGTACCCATTTTTCAAATCCACATACTCTATTCCAGAATAGTCTACTTTTTCATTCTCAATAAAGACAGATCTAAAATCACTGAAGCAGATATAGGCACAATAGACTTAAGTGACCATGCTCCAATCTACATCTCTGTGGATTTGGAGGAAAGACGAAAAAACACACTTTGGAGGTTCAATGCCAGCCTGCTTAATGACCCCTTGTTTGAGGAAAAAATGTCCAACAACATTAAGACTTATCTGGAGGAAAATGATACTGGAGAAATAAATCGTAATGGAGGTTTAAGATTCAACCTTCTGGTTGTTTATAATAGTTTGCTGAAATCCTGGACACCCCGGGGCATTCTGATGCTAATTAAGGTACTCAGGAAGAGGGAGCCAAGTCAGTGAACAATAGGCCCATACCATTTGGTTTCAATGGCCCATTGTCAGGGTTCCCGCCCTGTGGGCAGGGCGTTCACAGAGTAGGATATATAGTTCTCAGACCTGTTTCACAGATTGAGAATGACTCTTGGATGAGAGTTGAAACGTTTTATTCTTCTAAAACAGAGTCCAGATGACTACAACTGAATCTTTTTCTACAACTTTCCTATTATGCTCAAAAGGCTCCATAGAAGTCTGCACATTTGTGCAATATTTCATTGAAAGAAAAGACTATTTTACAAAACAGGTTTAATATTAGGTGCTCGGGTTAAAGAGAGTAAGCAATTTACAATTAGTTGTGGATCTGTGGTTTAGTCTTTAGACAAGGGGTCTCCAATTATATTTTCCAGCGGGCCAGATTTTTCGAAGGGCTCAGGTCCGGGAGCCGGACTACAAAATCCCACCACAATTTTATGTTTTATCTCTATAAGATCCACAAACAACTCACAGTGGCACAAGTCAACAACAGAACTCAACACAGGACTTTAGGTTCAGAGAAGTAAAAACATCAGAACAATATCACATGACTAAAAACAGGACAAAAGCACTAAACCCAGTGTTTACCAGAAACCTGACTCGACAAGTGCAAATTAGTCCTCGGACAAGACCAGGTTTAAACCAAGACTAAACCAACCATATCTACCAGAAAAACATGGATAAACTATGAAGCAGGACTAAAACAGGTCCAAAGCAAAGCAGGTCTAAAGCAGGTCTAAAGCAGGACTAAAGCAGGTCCAAAGCAAGTCTAAAGCAGGTCTAAAGCGGGACTAAAGCGGGACTAAAGCAGGTTTAAAGCAGGTCTAAAGCAGGACCAAAGCAAGACCAAAGCAAGACCAAAGCAAGACCAAAGCAGGACCAAAGCAGGACCAAAGCAGGACTAAAGCAGGTCTGAAGCAGGACTAAAGCAAAGCAGGACAAAAGCAGGACAAAAGCAGGTCTAAAACAGGACTAAAGCAGGTCCAAAGCAGGTCCAAAGCTGGTCTAAAGCAGGTTTAAAGCAGGTTTAAAGCAGGACTAAAGCAGGTCTAAAGCAGAACTAAAGCAGGCCTAAAGCAGGTCTAAGGCAGAATTATTATATAAAATCAATGTCATTAAAACATTTGGTTCAAATGATATTAAAAACAGTGGCTGCCAAAAAAAAGAACAAACGTAGCATTCACCAGGCAACATGCAGTTTCATGCATGTTTTTGAGTTCTCTGACCTGCAGCAGTCTATTAAAAATAGCCCAGACTGAGCATTGAAATATATGCAACGTAATGAAACGGCCTCCAGAGTCACGTTGAGTTGTAAAATGATGTGTGTTTTATTACAGTTCGACACATATTCACGGAGAAATTAGCTTATGAATTTAGACACGCCCGAAGCAAAAGTGCACATGTCCCCACGTCCACATGTCCACACTGACTCCAGTGCTAGTTGCGGTTCGGGACCCGTGCGGGTCACTTGCAGATTGCCTGTTACACCTACTCGGGTCCGCTGTGGTTCATTTTGGACAAACACCATGCAGATTCATATGTCATCGTGCAAGAACACTGGTCTTATGACCTGGAAGCCACACCAGACTGTTGCGGGCTCCGGCAAAGAGACTTCTTGCGGATTCTGTCCGCAGACCCGTGTGGATCCCAGACCTGGGACCACAGTGCTTGGCGTTTCGGGATACGCACACAGGTCCCGAACCGCACCTGGATTGGAGTCAGTGTACAGCAGGGGTAAAAACCATGATTCTACTCACACTTCAGCTATAGGAAACCTGAAAAAAATTCAGGAAACGTAACCTCTTTTATTTTTTTCTCTATAGCATGAAATTAAATGTACGCATGTTTAAAGGCCAATATCACAAATATTGCATACTCATAAGTCTCTTCATTTAATGCATTGGCTTTGGATAAATATGCATTATGCATTAGAAAGATCACATTTGGTGTTTTAACAAAGCGAATGCCGTGCGTTGATAAACAGGAAACAGCGGATGCTAACGTGCTTTGCTAGCTTTGTTTTGCTACACTTGTGGTCTCAACATATAAATTCACATAAGGGGAAATACAGCGGTTCAAGTCAGCATTTGCTTAAAAATGATTATTTTCCTTTTGCACCTGCTTTTTACAGTCTTGTTTTCTTCTGAGTCAGCATTCTTTCTTATCCAATCATCTTGTGCTGAAAGGTTCAG
Source organism: Chaenogobius annularis (assembly GCA_015082035.1). Classification (NCBI taxonomy): domain Eukaryota; kingdom Metazoa; phylum Chordata; class Actinopteri; order Gobiiformes; family Gobiidae; genus Chaenogobius; species Chaenogobius annularis. The sequence continues at coordinate 269,789 of BJKM01000767.1, forward strand.
GAAGCCAAAGAAAGCCTGACCGCTTTGGAAGCTAGCCCTCTCACCCACTTTCAAATCATGCCAATCTGCTCCAAAGCGAACCAGTGGAAACAAGCCTCATATGTTTGGACCAAATGAAATTATGATTTTTGGTTAGCAGTGTTCTCTCAGGTAAATGGATTGTTGTGTCATTTTCCATATCCAAAACCTAAAGGCAATGCAACATAAATCACTTGGGTCTGCACTAACTGTCAAACCCATGTAGATGACTGACAGACACTCTAATCAGTGTGCATCAGAATGTGGACACAGCTGTGTTATTTTCACATTGAGCTGTTACCAGCCCACTGTAATTCCCTTGTCACTTGTACAATCAGATTTGAGTATTAGTCATTTATCACAGCCATATACCCCATCCTACTCCCCGCAAACACAGGCCCTTCTGTGGGTCATCAGCTACAGTGTCTGCGTACATCTGGTGTGTGAATGGGTGTGTGAATGGGTGTGTGAATGGGTGTGTGAATGGGTGGGTGTGTGTGAATGGGTGTGTGAATGGGTGTGTGAATGGGTGTGTGAATGGGTGTGTGAATGGGTGTGTGAATGGGTGTGTGAATGGGTGTGTGAATGGGTGTGTGAATGGCTGACTGGTTCTTTGACGGTAGAAAAGCGCTATATAAATGTGATATTCAATTTTTTTCATGCAACGATGCAAAGTATGGATTTGAGAGGTGTCGAGAGCTAGATCACAGTACATTGTGTGTCTCAAGTAGGGTTAAGTGTCTTGCCCAAGGACACAACAGCAGTATTCACCTGAGGCAGTTGCAATCATACCTCCAACCAGGAGAGAGCGGGATTCTAACCACCCTAACCCAGGGTTTGTCATTGCTGAAAGTGACTTTGGTTTGTGTTGGTATGATGCTGTCCTCACAGAATGTATGACGTCACAGTGTCCGTGTACTCATCCAAACTCTCTGTGGCAGCTCTGAAAACCTCCAGTCTGTAATGTCCAAAAACACGCACGGAGCTCCTCCACTGCCTCATTGGTCCACTTCTTTGGAGGTCCTCACTGCAGGTTTGGAGAGCTTCAGCCTCTGTCTGGGCAGGATTTGGCTAAGGTTACAAGGTTTCTGCAGCACTCAAGGTTCCTAAGAGCACAGTGGCCTCCATAATTCTTAAATGGAAGAATTTTGGGACGACCGGAACTCTTCCTAGACCTGGCCATCCAGCCAAACTGAGCAATTGTGGAGAGGACCCTTGTGGCTGAGCTCCAGAGATGCAGATGAGAGATGGGAGAACGTTCCACAAAGTCAACTATTGCTGCAGCCCTCCACCAGTCTGGGCTTTATGGCAGAGTGGTGAAGCTTCTCTTCAGAGCAAGAAATACGATAGCCTGCATAGAGTTTGCCATAAAACACATGAAGGACTCTCAGACTATGAGAAAATAAGATTCTCTGGTCTGATGAGACCAAGATTGAACATTTTGGTGTTCATTCTAAGAGGTGTGTGTGGAGAAAACCAGGCACTGCTCATCACCGGCCCAATACAATCCCAACAGTGAAACATGGTGGGGGCAGCATCATGCTGTGAGGGTGTGGTCAGCTGCAGGGACTGGTTACAATTGAAGGAAAGATGAATACGGCCAAGTACAGAGATATCCTAGAAGAAAACCTCTTCCAGAGTGCTCAGGACCTCAGACTGGGCCGAAGGTTCACCTTCCAACAAGACAATGACCCTAACACACAGCTACAAGAACAAAGGAGAGGCTTCGGAACAACTCTTTGACCATTCTTGACCGGCCCAGCCAGAGCCCTGACCTAAACCCAATTGAGCTCTGGAGAGACCTGAAAATGGCTGTCCATCAACGTTCACCATCCAACCTGACGGAACTGGAGAGGATCTGCAGGAAGAATGGCAGAGGAACCCCAAATCCAGGTGTGAAAAACTTGCCTCATTCCCAAGAAGACTCAAGGCTGTACTCGCTCAGAAGGTGCTTCAACTCAACACTGAGCAAAGGCTCTGAATACTTATGACCACGTGATATTTCAGTTCGTCTTTTCAATAAATTAGCAAAACATCTCCAAATTTCTGCTTTTGTCTGTCAAGATCTGGTGCCGAGAGTGTACATTAGAATCAGAATCAGAATCAGAAAGAGTTTATTGCCATTGTCAATGAACAAAATTCACAAACATAGGAACTTGTCTCGGCGTTAAAGTGCAACATAAAACACTGAGCAATAATAAAACAACATATATTCAGTCAATTAATGAGATGAATGAACTTCTTTTGATTTTAACAAATGGCTGCAATGAAACAAAGAGTGACACATTTCAAGGGGTCTGAATACTTTTCGTGCCCACAAAAATATAAAATAAATAAATGATAGTATAAAGTTTTACACTGGAATTTCTTTAATACTTTTGATTCTTTCTCTTCACACTAATTTGTTTCTCCCCTCAAACAGGGACAGTTCAATCTTGTCTTTCACAGAGCCACCTCTCCGGTTCCCAGCAGGGCGGACTTTGAGGGCTAGAATAATGAGAGTAGAAGATTCAGCGGATGCATCTCGGTTTACTGAGAAGTGGTCCCTAGAGTGTAAGATGTGTCCAAGAGCAGGCAGAGGGCAAACTCCAGTCAGACTCAACCCAGCAGCCTGCAGCAGAACACAGCTTTAATGGTGAGGAACTGTGTCCACACATTTTTACAATACAGTTACTATAGTGAATCAACAATAAACCTGTATTGAGAATCAGAATCAGAATCAGAATCGTTTTTTTTGCCATTGTCAATGAACAGAATTCACAAACACAGGAACTTATTTCGGTGTTAAAGGTGCAACATAAAACACTGAACAATAATAAAAACAACATATATGAAATCCAAAGGGCATGCATAAAGAAACAATTTAAAATTACTATAGTATAAGATAAAACTAGACTTACTATGTACAGAAGAATTTACAGTTAAATTTACAGATGTGAGTGCAGAAAGTGACGTTGAATAAACTGTAGTTTAGATTACACCGACATGTATTTAAGGAGTTATTATAATCAAGAAATCAAAAAGAATGATGACCATCATAGCCCTTTGACTGAAATATTCATTCAATCATATACATCTGAACTTTCAAAGGGATTAATATCTAAATTATATAAATGTATTGATGATTAAAATACTATACTTCCTGATACTTCCTGCTTCCGAAGAGTGCAGACGCTTCCCGGCTTGCTCCTGCTTGCTTCAGCTGCTTTCCTTATTTATTTTGCTTTAAAATCAGTTTTTGTCTTCCAAACATTTTTTGTTATGACTTTTTTAAGTCAACCAAGGATTTTAAGAACATTTTTAGAGTTTTAATCAACAAATCTGACGAACCAGCGACATGTCCGTGAAAAGAGAAACAAACTCCTGTAAACGCTGTTGGAAATTTCAACAAGAAATTCATGAGCTACAAGCACGGATATTTGCTTTGGAATCTGAAAAAGGACTGCACGATACAATCCCTGTGTCATCCAGTGGTAAGAAGTCCACATTTTTTACAAGAAAACAGCAACTTTCAATTTAAATCGGAGTAACTGTTTCGTTTCCAAAACTCTCTAAAGACCAGGAAAACAGTGCGAAGCCTAAGCAATACAAAGATAATGTAACGCCACCTGAAATACAGCTTACAAACAGATTTTTACCACTTTCAAAGACTGAAATAAATGAACAAAGGGAAAATGGGAGACATGACGTGGCGAAAAGGCAGACAGAGAGAGAATCTGTGCCGAACGTCAAGGTCGTCTTGATTGGGGATGGTGCGATAAGTCACGTGATGCATGAAAAAAATCAAAACACATTCTTTTCCCAGCGCCACAGTCACTGAGATTATGTCACGTATTTCTAATGTTTTGGCCACACATAAAGGAGTTAAACAGCTGATTGTGCACGTGGGCGCAGTGGACACACGACGCGAAGAGACTGAAGTTTTGAAAAGAGACTTCTTGGAGTTATTCGGCTGGCTTGATAAAATGGAAATAAAAACATTCAGAAGTGGACCTCTTCCAAACATTGACAGGAAGATAAACAAGTTTAGCCGGCTGCTTCAGCTGAACACATGGCTGTCTAAAGAGTGTGCAACAAGAGAATTGCACTACATTGAGAACTTCTATCTATTCTGGAAACGAGAGGACCTGTTTAAGAGAAATGGCCCACACCTCTGTAGAGGTGGAGTGAGGGTACTGACAGAGAACCTGCTCCACGCTCTGAGGCATTGGACTGGGCTTGGACAGGCTGGGCCTGGACAGGGTCCTGAGCAGATAGTTAGAGAAGAGAGGAATGAGAGAAAAATTCCTGCTCCATCAACCAGAGACCGAGCCAATGTTTCAACATCAGCAGCACCACAACCACAGCCTCCACCAAAGGATTTATTAGCAGCCGCTCCACCACCAGCAAAGAATTCAACTCCAGCTGCTCCACGATCACCTCCACCACCTGCCAGCAAAGGACTCATCTGCAGCAGCACCACAACAATCTTCACCACGGCTAGCGCAGGAGTCATTTCAGTTCTTTCCTGTACTGTCCTCATCAAAGGCCTTGGGACCCATCTGTGGCGGGCCCGGCAGTATCCCCGCCATCGCCCCTGCCCTCAGAGCAGCCCTGGATCCCCCCTGCAACATCTACTCCCACTACAGATTCCTCACTCTCCTTTCCATCTCCACTCTCACCCAGGGGTCTTCCCAGCCATCTTGAACATCTGATCAAATCAGGCATTAAGATGGCTCCACTCACGCCTAATTTAGCAAGAGTTCTGATATCAACGATGATGAACTCTTTCCCCTGACTGTTGCTACACAGACAAAAATCACCCCACAAAACCCACCCGCCTTTCACCTGGTCCCAAATGCTCACCGGCTCCCACTACACCAACAAAAGTCCCCCACCTATCCCCCCTCGCCTTTCACCTGGTATCTCCCATAGCTAGGATGCACTGGGTCTCAGCGTTGCCGGGACTTATAGTCATATTAAAAATCAAACCAACCCGGGGCCCTGTGTAAAAACAGCCTCCCCTAGTGCTATTTTCTGTAGTAACATCACACAGATGGGGAAAACAAAATGCGAGTCAGACTTCCCAATCTGAGAAATTTGATTCATATTCCCTGTAAAAAGATAACGCCCAGTCTCACTGAAACTAGTCTGAAACTTGCTGTGCTAAATGTCAGATCCTTATGTAACAAATCATTCTTAATTAATAATTTTATTTCTTCTTATAATCTTGATTTTATGTTTTTAACTGAAAACATGGCTTGACAAAAACACAGGAAATTTAGTTCTAATAGAGTCTGCTTCACCCAACTTTATGTTTGAATCTGAAACACACGAGAAAACAAAAAGGAGGAGGTGTGTGTGCTTTGTTTAGAGATGAAATAGTTACCCACAGGTTGTCCTTTGGGTGTTTTCAACATTTGAGTATGTAGCCTTTAAAATTGAGCTAAAACAGTCTCCATCCATTCTCTTCATTGTTTTATACAAGCCTCCTCAGCACTGCAAAAGTTTTATTGATGATTTTACTGAGATGCTTTCAGTCGTATGCACAGACTTTGATGGTTTGGTCATAACAGGTGCTTTCAATGTTCATGTTGATAATATCTGTGACAGAAACGCTAAAGAGCTTCATGCTGTCCTTGAAACTTTCGTCTTACTCAGCGCGTGAGTGGCCCCACCCACAGCAGAGGGCACACTCTAGATCTTCTAATTACAAAAGGGGTTAATATTTCAAACGTCAATGTGGTCGATGTTGCTCTGTCTGTCTGATCATTTCTGTGTCTTCTTTGACCTGTCTGTTTTTCCCAAACCACCAGCTGGTCCTGCAATTGTCCGGAGGAGACACATAAATGACAGGACGGGAAAACTGTTTATGGAAATAATAAACTTTGAAAATGTCTCATGTTCTAATGTAAATGATTTGTTGAACTCTGTTACATCTAGTGTTTTGAATGTTCTCGACACCATTGCCCCTATGAAGGCTAAAATTGTTAAAATAAGCAGAAGGCGCCATGGAGAAATGATGATTCGGTCAGGGCACAGAAAAGGGAGTGCCGTCGGGCCGAACGAAAAATGGCACAAGTCGAAGCTCCAGGTTCAGAAAGAGATTTACAGAGAGAAGTTGTACATGTACAACCTCATTTTATGTAGAACTAGGGAAGGATATTTTTCTGAAATAATTGGAAGCTGCAGTAACAACTCGCGTGTCCTGTTTGCCACAGTAACAGATGAACAAACCCTCCAGCTCAGCTGCCATTAGATCTCATTTCCACATCCAAGTGTAAGGAGTTTGCATTATTCTTTAATGACAAAGTTCAGGGCAATAAAAATGCTATAAATTCTACAATGCAAAAAATAACCCTCAAACCACCTACACACTTAGAGCTGACTCACTTTGCACCTGTAACTGACAAAACTGTCCAGGAGATCATCACCAGCCTGAGTTCATCTACATGCTGCCTCGATGTGTTACCCACCAGATTTCTAAAGTCTGTGCTGAACAGTTTGTTAGCACCACTTGAGGTGTTCACTCACTCCCAATAGTTAACATGTCGCTTCAATCTGGAACATTCCCAATGTATTTCTTTGAGCTTGGCGAAACCCAAAGGTGCCTCCTGGTCCGCTTTTATAAAGCAAATGCAGGTCTATTCTAATGGCCTCTCCTAAAGAAGAGCAGGAATTCTTGGCGATGGTCACCTGAGTACTTTCAACTGGTTGCAGTAGCTAATTACTGCCTATCGTACTCATGGCTACCCTCTCGGCCCATCTTGTAAATTCTTGGAACCATCTCCTGTATATAACTCTCGACGGGAATTTTGGGGGCAAAGTCCTTGAAAAGGTTGTTTACCAACACTCTAATGCTCACTTCAAGATTTATGTAACCTCTCAATATATGTATCTTTTTCCAACAATTACAAGGATGTCTTTATTGACATCATGATGTACTGAAGAACTTCCAGTCAAGGCTTTGTTTTGTTAGGTGAAATATGATGACATGGTGAGAACACACCTGAACACTGACTCGTGGGCTATAGCTCTAGTTTCTTTTGGTGTCTTTTGATCTGTCCTAGTTGCCTGCTTATCTTGTGACCTGTGTGTCTCATTAGGGATCTATCGCGCACACCAACTATTACTGACATCCACCTGAAGGGAGGGGGGAGGGGGGGGCGATTATATGACGCGGGCAAAGCCTCAGAAGCGTCTTAAGACTAGAATCTAAAAGTTCAGATCTGAGTGCTGCTTTTGACACAGAGTGTCCAGAAATCATGGGGTCCCTCTTACAGAAACAGACTAAACCTGAGGGGGGGACTGGGTGGGCATCACTGGCACTGCTCTAAAATTCTGGTTAAAGTCCTATCTGAGAAGACAGGAATTCTTGGACTACTACTGAAATTCATGGTAACTGTGTCTCAGACCAGATTCGCCCCTGACCTGTGGGGTGCCAGAGAACCAAGGTTGTCAATCCTGGGACCCAAATTCTGTTCAAACCTCTACATGCTGCCAAGAGAACAATTAGGAACAATGAACAAGACATTCATGATTTTCACGCAGCGAGAATGTGAAATCCTGGACGTCACGCTGGGAATTAACGATGCAGACGACACTCAGATCTATGTTTCACTGACGGCAGGTGAATATGGACCAGTGGATTCACTCTGTCACTGCATCCAAAATCAGATCAGTCAACCGTGTGGATGCTCTGAAAAATCAACTTTCTGGACCAGCTTTGAACTCAGACAAGACTGAAATCATCGTCTTTGGCCCAGGTTGCAGAAACAGAAGAAAGTGTTAACTGTCACGCAGTCATGCTCTTTTGCGCAGAGTCTCTCGCTCTGCTTAAAACCTACACACGCTACGCGAAGTTAGAAAATCTGGGGGTGGTAATAATGGGGCTCAGGGCGAAGGCTCAACTAAGACTAGGCTTGAGATTTTTGACCAGGGAAGCGCTGTCAGATCCATTCAAGTCTCAGAGAGACAATTTCACAATGAAAGGGGCAGTCAGCTGAAGAGAATCATTTGGCGCACAAAGGTCAAAGTCACTTAAAAAACATTGCCAAAAGGTCAAAAGTATAGTGTCTAAACCAGACTTGGAGAGACTTATCCATGCGTTTGTCTCTAGTAGATTAGACTACTGTAACGGCCTGCTCACTGGCCTCTCCAAACGAGCTGTAAAACAGCTGCAGTACAAAATCCAGAACGCCGAGCAGTGCTCGGGTCCTGACTAGAACCAGGAAGTACGATCACATTAGTCCTGTGCTCAGGTCTCTGCACGCCTGGCTCCCTGTGGCTCAGAGAATAGACTTCAAAGCAGCTCTGCTTGTATAGCAAGTCTCTCTCATGGCCTAGCACCAAAAGTACATCTCGGACATGTTAGTGCCATATGAACCATTCTCGGACTCTGAGGACCTCAGGGACCGGCCTCCTGCTGGCGGATGCCCGAGAGTCAGGACTAAAACATGGGGAATGAGGTGCGTTTCAGTTTTAGATGCAGCTAAAAAGTCTGGAACAGGCTTCCTGAGGATGTGAGACAGGTTTCTAAGCTCTGGCTGGCATGTTCAAAATCTAAACATAAAAACTGTTTTGTTTGGCTGTGCATATGACTGAAATGCTTTTCTTTGCACTCTTCTCTTTTATGTCTTGAACTAAGATTTGTGATTTCTGAGCCGATGTCTTTGTGATTTTAAATGCATTTTTTCCTGTTGTGTGAAGCACTTTGAATTGCCGCGTGTGTGTTACGAAATTGGATGCTCTGACAACAATGAAAACTTTCTTGCTGTGCCATGATTAGGGCCATCACTCTACTGATTACATTAAGGGTAAATGGAGAAAGAGGGGCAGCTTTGTTTCTGGCTGATGACAAGAGTGGGGGAACATGTATAAGTGTATGAGGTCACAGTGGCAAAAGCCACAAACGTCAACATGTTTGGGAGGGAATTCCTGTTGCAGGAAAGTGTGATCTGCCCTTCTTTATAAACCCCATGTCAAAATGCCCATTACTCTTATCCAGGTAAATTGTCAGGACTGTGTGGAGAGTAGCTGTCTGGGCCAGCAGGAGGCACAAGCCACGTATCAGTGGTGTTTTGGGATTGTCCTGTTGTTCACAAGCTTTTGGACTGAAGCATCAACGATAATGCCTTACACGACAATATTATGAGATCTTCACCGACGATCGGCGCTGAGACTCTAGCCTTACAGACAATTTATGACATCACCATCCCACTGGACTTCAGAACTATGTATTTGGGCCTCAGGACTCCTGCCATGGACACAACCAGCAGTTATCTCTGGAGCATCCTCCTGGCAGCTGCGAAAAACGCCCTCACAAAAAAAATGGATGACACAAAATGTGCCGACATTCATAAAATGTGGAAGATTACATTTGGACTTGATTTGAAAATGGACATATATGACAGATTTTGGACAAAATGGGATGTGTATTTGATTTTTCTCTTTTTTTTCCATTGATGGCAGTTGTTGGATGTCTTTATTTAGGTTTATGTCCTTCTCTCTGGTCGTGTTTTGTTCTACTGAGTGTTTTTTCATTTGTTTTAAATTAGAAAAAATAAATACATTAATAAATACATTAAAAATAAAAAAAATGAAATCAGTTAGGAGTCAGGAAGGGTGAAAATACATTTCCTTGCAACTGTTTTGGCTTACAATAATGAATACATCTTTGAAATAGGAATACAACCAGAGATGGAAAAGAACAAACGTGAACGTACTGTACTTTATTGTAGAAAAAGATTCAGTTGTTTCATCTGGACTCTGTTTTAGAAAAATAAAACGTTTGGACTCTTATCCAAGAGTCATTCTCAATCAGTGAAACAAGTCTGAGAACTCAGGTTTATATATCCTACTCTGTGGAAGCCCTGCCCACAGGGCGGGAACCCTGATAATGGGCCATCGAAACCAAATGGGATGGGCCTATTGTTCACTGACTTGGCTCCCTCTTTCCTGAGTACCTTAATTAGCATCAGAATGCCCCGGGCGTCTCCAGGGTTTCAACAAACCATTATAAGTGCTCTGTGTTGTAGTGTTCTGATCATCTCCAGGTGGGGCGCTGTAGTGGGTGGTTAGAGCCAAAGAGCAGGTACCGCTGACATTAATTTCATTTATAATATATTCAGTAACAAAGATTATACATATTTTCAGTCATTTAGCATTTCCTGCAATTCTTGGACTGTTAGCTTACCTTCGTAATATGATCCAAAAGAGTCTTCCACCAGACACAGCAGTGGGATATAAGCGACAGTAACCCTGTAGTAAGGTCTGTATTCATTTAAAAAGTTAAAACTTGTCTCAGTTGATCTTTCTTTGGTGTCAGAAACATGTTAAAAACACAAATTCTTTAACTTCCTGGTTCTCTTTTCTTTTTTTTTCAAATGTATAAACATATAACAAACACAAAAGACAAGAACAGGACCAGAGAGAAAAGACTTAAGCCAAAACAGGCAGACATCCAACAAAAATAGACAAAAAGAGAGAAATCATGACACACAGATCCCAAAGAAAACGTCCCATTTAGTCCGTAGTCCAGGGCTATTCAACTGGGCCGGTCAGTCCACAGTAGCACTATTTCAAATCGAATGTACAGTAGAGTGAGCAGTGAAACACAGATACAAACGTTTTTAATTATTTAACACTTTTTTATTGTTTTACATACTTTTCCTGATACAACTTGCGTTAGTCATAAAATGGCAACAGCTTTGTTAGTGTGCAAAAGGGTAATTAACAATACCACCAAAAGTTAGGTACAATAAAACTGGAAAATATTCAGGTAGCCAACAATACAATATAATTGGCTTTAAGTGCAAACATAGAGGCAACAGTGCCAACAACAATCAGGTACAATTGCTATATTTGGCTTTTAGTGCAAAAAAAATTCAAAACAGTAGCTACCAAAAACATTTGGTACAAATTCTGCCTTCAACAGCAGCTATACAGTTAATATTAGTGAGAGATATTATATTGTCTTGGTAGAGCTAAGGCAGAGAAGTTAGGCTCATAGGAAGTCATGGTTATGCGCAGACAGTTCTGCAAATGAGCATTTGACAGTGATGCACGGTTGGAAGTTTTTATGCCATTCATGGAGGAGAAGCTGGATTCACAGGTATATGTGGAGCCAAACATTGTTAAATCAGAATCAGAATCAGAATCAGAAAGAGTTTATTGCCATTGTCAATGAACAAAATTCACAAACAGGAACTTGTCTCGGCCTTAAGGTGCAACATAAAACACTGAGCAATAATAAAACAACATATATTCAATCCAAAGGGCATGCATTAAGAAACAAATTAAAATTACTATACAATAAAAATAAAAATAGGCATTTCTATGTACACAAGTTTACAGTTATGTTTAAAGTTGTAGTGCAGAAAGTGACAGTGCAGTGATTGGTTGAATATTGCAGTTAAAGTGACAGGTGTTTTGAAGTGTTCATGAGTCCGACAGCAGAGGGAAAGAAACTATTCTTGTGGCGGGAGGTTCTGGTCCGGATGGACCGTAGCCTCCTGCCTGAGGGGAGTGCTTCAAACAGACCATGTCCAGGGTGAGAAGTGTCAGCTGTGATCCGACCTGCTCGTCCCAGAGCCCTGGAGACGTACAGGTCCTGCAGAGATGGAAGTCTGCAGCCAATCACCTTCTCAGCAGAACGCACAATGCGCTGTAGTCTCTGTTTGTCCCTGGCTGTGGCTCCAGTGTACCACACGGTGATGGAGGAGGTGAGGATGGACTCAATGATGGCCGTGTAGAACTGCACCATCATCTGCGCTGGCAGCTTGGCTTTCCTCAGCTGCCGCAGGAAGTACATCCTCTGCTGGGCCTTCTTGATGAGGGAGCTGATGGAGGGCTCCCACTTGAGGTCCTGGGTGATGGTGGTGCCCAGGAAGCGGAAGGAGTCCACGGTGGAGATGGGGGAGTCTGTCATGATGAGGGGGGGCTGGGGCTGTGGCTTTCCTGAAGTCCACGATCATCTCCACTGTCTTCTGGGCGTTGAACTCAACTCCAGATTGTTACCGCTGCACCAAGACACCAGCCGGTCCACCTCCCTCCTGTAGACAGACTCATCCCCGTCCGAGATGAGCCCGATGAGGGTGGTGTCGTCCGCAAACTTGATCAGTTTTACGGAGTTGTGGCTGGAGGTGCAGCAGTTTGTGTACAGGGAGAAGAGCTGAGGAGAAAGTACACAGCCCCGAGGAGCTCCGGTGCTGATAGTCCGAGTGTCTGAGACATTCTTCCCCAGACGCACGCACTGCCTCCGATCCGTCAGGAAGTCAGTGATCCACCTGCAGGTGGAGTCAGGCACGTTGAGCTGGGAGAGCTTGTCCTGGAGCAGAGCAGGGAGGATGGTGTTGAACGCAGAGCTGAAGTCCACAAACAGGATCCTGGCGTAGGTTCCCGGGGAGTCCAGATGCTGCAGGATGAAGTGGAGTGCCAGGTTGATGGTGTCGTCCACAGACCTGTTGGCTCTGTAGGCGAACTGCAGGGGGTCCAGCAGGGAGGAGGTGCACAAAAAAAAGCACACAAAGCTAGCCTTCTGATCATTGGGAATTTCTGTGCAATAACACACTTGATCCAAAACTCAGAGCAACCCTCTTTCTTAAAAGCATCATTCAGTTCAGATGATGCTTGCATGTCAATAATCTCCAGTTGCAGGGACCTTCATCAATGTTATGTAGCCTGAGAAATTATCCTGCTTTAGGGGACACAAAGTGTGTGCTGCTAAATTGGTCCCTCACAAATGCATCGACTCTTTTGGAAGGCCAAAGTTCTCACATCTTTGTGCAAAGTTGTGTCTCAATTCATCCAGAAAATCTGACATTATCTTTGTCTCTTTTGCACTTTGTGTTGACTGGATAAAGTCACTGAGTGGGAAAATGCAGCAGCCTGCCACTGAGATCAGCTGTGAAAAGATCTAGTTTTGTGTGAAAAGCAGCGATCTTTTCAACAACATCAATCACTTCTGTCCCCGCCCTGAAGCCCCAGATTAAGGCCATTTAAATGATGAAAAATGTCACATAGAAAGCACATCTCAGCAACAAATTTAACATCAAGCATTTTAGACAAAAAGGCCTCAGCTTTTTTGTTCTTGCACTCCTGGAGAAAAGGGATAATCTCACCCCTTAAATCACAGACCCTTTTCAGTGAGTTTGCCTGATTGAACCATTTTATGTTGTTATGTAAAAAGAAGGTCAGTGTGGTCAGCTGACCTTCAGCCAGTAGTTGACAAAAGAGTCTGTGTTGACGACTGGATGTTGATTTGATGAAGTTTATAATAGCAGTGACACATTCTGTTTTTTAACTCACGACTCAGATGTGAACACAGGACGCTCTGATGTATTAGGCAGTGAAGGGACTGCATTTTGGGCGCCACAGCCAACATTCGTGCACACAGCCCTTTGATCTTGCCAGTCATTGAGGGTGCCCCATCCGTAAGCAGCTGATTTACTCGCTGCAAGTCTAGTCCGTTTTTCGAAAAGTATCTCACCTGCGGTACGCCCTTCAAGTAGGATTAAACCCAGTAACTCCTCCTTGAAGGACTCTTCGTCATGAAAACGCACATACAAACAAAGTTGAGCCACGTCAGTAGATTCGTCCACAGCCAGAGAGAAGAATTCCGCAGTCTTCAAACGAAAAGGAAGAGTGTCAAAAAACTCTGATGCTAATAGATCCACTAGTCTTCCGGCTGTAGTGGCAGACAGCGGGATTGACCGGATTGAATTAATGACCTGGTCCTTCACTTTGTGATCAGTGATCACCTCCTCGACCGCAGCAAGCATACACTCTTTCACCATATCTGTTTCAGTGAATGGCCTTTTCTTTTTAGCCAATACCCATGCAACGCACAGAGACACCGTCACTGCATTTTGCCGCAGATGGCAAGAGCGGGAAAACATTGTAGAACTCGGCTCATGGTTCCGAATAAGAGTTTTAGTGCTTTGCTTGTTAACGGAGCAGACATCATAACACAGAAGGCACATGGGAATGCCTTTTGCGTTTGCTATGTGTGCATATTTTTCAGTCCAGTCATCGTTAAATCTTCTATTTTCCGTGTCAATTTTGCGTCGCTTGTTATCCTTAGAAGCAGCCATGTGTTCATTTGAAGCCAAGGCCAGGGGGTTAACACAGCAGTAAACGGCAGGTGGCGGTAATGTAACAATATGGATTCAAGCCGCCATAAAACACCGAAGAAGAAGTAGTAGTGCCATAAATTGATGCAAATTGTCAAGAATCGAAAGTACTGTTTTATTGGTAATTACAAATACTATTAATATATATATATGTATATATATATATATATATATATATATATATATATATATATATATATATATATATATATATATATATGGATACATGGGCCGCGGGCTGGTCCAAATGGCTTAAGGGCCGGTTTTGGCCCCCAGGCCGCAAGTTGAATAGCCCTGCCATAGTCTGTCAAACTTGTCTATTTTGCATCCTTAATTTCATTCCCAAACTTCTGAACAACAGGACAGTCCCAGAATATGTGATAGTGGTTTGCCTCCTTGCTGCCACAGTTTCTCCAACAGTCTGTCTTTCCCTGTGAATAATGGACACCTTTGACATGGTGTTATGAAAAAAATGTGACACATTCTTCCAACAAAACTCTCTCCAAACATGTGATTTTGTAGTCCTCCACAGGGATGTACAAACACCTTCCCACTCTTTGTCCGTCAAAACAAGACTGCTCCCTTTCTCCCACTTATTTTCTATATTTTTAGTAGAGTAGTTGTCCAGATTAGAAATGCATTGATTTAATTTAGATATTATTCCCCTTGAAAGTTCCGATTTGTATGCCTTGATAAACATATCAGTAAAAGGACTACAATGGTCACTACCTTGTTTAATTTCTTAGTTATAATAGCTCATTTGTAAAAACCTATAAAAGTCCTGTTTCTCTAAGACAAAGGATTCCTTCAACATATCAAAGCTTTTCTTGTGATTATCTTTAACAATCTGGTGAAAAACCTTTATACCTTTTGTAATCCAGGACTTGAATCTCAGGTCAGTTCTATTTGGTAAAAAACCTTGGTCATAGGCCAACCAGTTTAAGATTTGAACATCTTTGTCTCGTCTGTATGTTTTGATTGTTGTAAGAGCAGATTTTACCCAGGGATTCTTAATTCCTACAAATGACTCAACCGTTTGTCCTCTACCAGGCCTGTACAGGAGCCCCCGGCACAACAGTAATCTCAATATTCTTCCATTGAGTTTCATATTCTGGGTCACACCAACAACGCTCTGATTTGAGCAGAAATAAAGTAATTTTTCAGACAAGGTAAACCCCGCCTCCTTTTTCTTTTAATAATTGTAAAGTTTTTGATCGGATCCGTTTTTTTTTTTTGCCTTGTCATATAAATCTTGAGATTTGAGAGACTTGAGATCAATATCTTTTTTTATAGTAGTAAAAAGAGGGGTATAATTTTTCAATTTCATCTTCCGTCCCATCAATTGTAACACTGTGAATTGTTTTTGATTGTCTAATAAATTGGGCCAATGGTTCCAAATACAAAGCAAACAAGAGGGGGGACCAGGCACAGCCCTTACTCACCCCCCTTTCCAGAGTCAGATGACCATTGATTTTAATTGTTGTTGGACCATGTTGGACCATCGTAAAGAGCCCCAATATTTTTCATAATTAAATCGTTGATTTGAAACTTGCTTAGCACTTTAAATAAATATGGCCAGCTAGCAGAATCAAAACCCTTCTCAGCGTCCAACCTAATTATTACTTTGTTTTGTTTTTGTATTTAGTTCATTATGTGTAAAGATCGTCTTATGTTGTCTTGTGTTTGTCGTTTGGTAATAAATCCTGTTTGGTCATTGTGGATTAAGTTTGGGAGTATTTTGGATGAAACCCTCCATGCATGGTGAGGAGCTTTGCAGGCTATCTGATCACTGGCAGGGCGTAGCTCAGTGCCCAGACGTGCTCTGTGAATGTCTCAGGCAATGGGAAACAGACGATGAGGTGCTGGAGGAGGGACCATCATGAGAGGACAAGCCCCTAAAATGAATGTACCACCGGAACATAACCGAAGTGGCTGATATCAAGATATCCTACCAATGGCTAGAGAGGGCCGGTCTGAAGGACAGCACAGAGGCACTCATCATGGCTGCACAGGAACAGGCCTTGAGCACCAGAGCAATAGAGGCCCAGATCTACCACACCAGACAAGACCCAAGGTGTAGGTTGTGAAAAGGGGCCCCTGAGACAATCCAGCACATAACTGCAGGGTGTCAGACGCTGGCAAGGAAAACATACATGGAGCGCCACCAACTGGCTGGCATATTGTGCAGGAACACCTGTGTGGAGTATGGACTGGAAACTCCAAGGTCAAAGTGGGAAACACCCCCAAAGGTGGCAGAGAATGACCAAGCCAAGATCCTGTGGGACTTCCAGATACAGACTGACAGAATGACAATGGCAAACCAACCAGACATTGTGGTGGTGGATAAAGAGCTGAGGAAAGCCGTTGTTGTTGACGTGGCAACACCAAGTGATGGAAACATCAGGAAAAAGGAACATGAGAAACTGGAGAAATACCAAGGGCTCAGAGAGGAGCTGGAGAAGGTGTGGAAGGTGAAGGCCAAAGTGGTGCCCGTGGTCATCTGAGCACTCGGGGCAGTGACCCCCAAACTGGAGGGTCAAACAAATCGGGCTCATCTCGGGATAAGTCTGTCTACAGGACGGAGGTGGACCGGCTGGTGTCCTGGTGAAGCGGTAACAACCTCGAGTTCAACTACCAGAAAAAGTGGAGCTGATTGTGGAAAATCACAGCCCCCCCAGCATCATGACAGACTCCCCCATCACCCAGGACCTAAAGAGAGATAGTGGGCTCCGGCCCACTATCAGCTCCCTCATCAAGAAGGCCCAGCAGAGGATGTACTTCCTCGAGCAGGTCGGATCACAGCTGACCCTTCCCACCTTGGGCATGGACTATTTGAACCACTCCCCTCAGGCAGGAGGCTACAGTCCATCCGGACCAGAACCTCCCGCCACAAGAACAGTTTCTTTCCCTCTGCCGTTGGACTCATGAACACTTCTTAAACACCTGTATATTTAACTACAATTTAAAGCACTACAACTGTAAATTTAACTTTAAATTATTGTGTACATAGTACGTCTTATATAATACATTTTAACTCTAATGCATGCCCCTTTGATTTCATTTATACTGTTTTTATTATTGATCAGTGTTTTATGTTGCACCTTAACGGCAAAACAAATTCCTATGTTTGTGAATTCTGTTCATTGACAATGGCAAAAAACCTTTTCTGATTCTGATTCTTAAATACAGTAGGCACATGGTATTCCATACTAGGCTTTCAGAGATGTCCAGTTTAGTGAAGATTGGAACTTCTGAACTGTTGGTGACATTCACAAATGTTTACTGAAGACCGTCTGCATGGATCGGTTTGATCTTCTGCAGAATTCCTTTGTTCTAGTGTTCTTTTCTGACTGTGATTGTGCCTTGAATGTCCGGAAGGACAATAAAGGTGCCACATGCTGTGCAGATGTCACAATTGAGGCAGGGAATTGTTTGCTCACTTCATGAGACATGGTATCTGATTAGAGACAGATACCACAAACAACATAAAAATTCCTCCTACCACTGTATTAATAATGGGAAAGAGAGGGTCATTTTTTTTGACTGACAGAGAACTGGAAAATATATATAAATATATAAATATATATATATCTCAGTGGAGAACCACAAAATCACATGTCTGGAGGGTATTTTGCTGAAAAAATGTCACGTTTTATTTTATTGACCTATAGGCTTTATTTGACAGGACAGTGCAGCGTGAAATGGGGATAAGACCGGGGAATGACATTTATGGTCACAGCAGGAATTGAACTCATGATGCTGCAGCTTGCACCACACAGCAGGCATATGTGCTACGTGTTACGTTTGTTTCATAATACCATGTCAAAGTGCCCAATATTCACAAGGAAATGCTGTGGCACCAGGAGGCACCACTATCACGTGTTTTGGGACTGTCCTGTCTTACAGGGATATTTAATTACACTTGCAATTTGTTCATCTCTTTTCCTTCTTTTTCTCCCACTTCCCCGACGGGAGTGGAGCAGGCACATCGAGGACCTGTGGATCCAATGCTCCTCAACTGAGTGGAGAAACGGTCTGCTTGGAGAAACGGTCTCTACTCCATATGAACGGTTCTTCATCGGCCTCGAAGAATTGGTTCTCCTCCTGAGTGGGTCCAGCTCCACCGTGTATCTGCAAACTGAGGCGCGTCCTCCTGTCCGTCCGAGGGAGTCGGATCTCTCCTTCACTGTGGAACTCCTACAGGTTTCTACTTTTTCCCAAAGAGGTTTGGTAGTATTTCCTGGCCGAGAAGGAGGGTCTAAGGACAGGGGGGCTTGGGACATCTGTCTAAGGACACGAGATCATTTCCAAGTCCCTATGAACATAGGTTTATTCTGTTTTTATTCTGTTTTTCACTGTCGACCCTCGAGGCAACTGCTGTTGTGATTTTGGGCGTTACAAAATGTATTGAATTGAATTGGACTGAAATTAATAATGCACTGCAGACTGTTTTGGACAATGCCATCCCACTTAATTTTAGAACTGACTTCAGCTACGTTCACACTGCAGGGTATGAGGCCCAAATCCGATTTTTTTGTTTAAATCCGATTTTTAATGTGGTCGTTCACGTTACAAATAAATGCGATTGCCGTTTGTGTCGGATGTGAACGGAATGCAGCTAGATGTGTCCCGAATGCGAGCAAAAGAACACAACGCCACACGTAGCGCACTGTGTATACGGAATAAATAGGGCAGGTTACCCGGCCGTGCCCACTCCTTAAATTCGCACAAAGGCTTTTTATTTTCCGTTGGCATTGCAGCCAGGAGCGCTTCTTCCTTCTTCCACTTAAAGTTTTTGACCCCTTCGTCTGCCATTTCAATCCATTTCTTTATAAACTCCAGGAGGGGCACCAGGGGAGGACTGGTGCCTCATTAGATTGAAGTGAGCTCAAAGCTTAGAACAAACTTGGAGCATAGTAACAAGGAAAAAGGCCAAACCCCAAAAATGGATGACACAAACTGCACGTAAAATCAAGGACTGGGCCATAAAAAAAATCACATTCAAGGCAAGGAAAGGCAAGTTTATTTGTATAGCACAATTTTTACGCAAGACAATTCAAAGTGCTTCACATAGCAAAAAATAAATAAAAGCATTAAAATCACAAAGACATGGCAGAAATCACAAAACCTTCTTTTAGACAAATTTAAAGGTGACATTTTCAGGCTATCCGTCAAATACTTCAAGACATAAAGAAAAGAGTGCAAAGAAAATCATTCAGTCATATGCACAGCCAAACAAAACATTTTTTAGCTTAGATTTGAACAATGCCAGAGTAGAGGCCAGTCTCGCATAAAAAATTTAGCTGCATAAAACTGAAACGCAGATACAAGCAGAGCTGCTTTGAAGTCTATTCTCTGAGCCACAGGGGGCAGTGCAGAGACCTGAGCACAGGACTAATTTGATCGTACTTCCTGGTTCTAATCAAGACCCGAGTAGCAGCGTTCTGGATGTACTGCAGCTGTTTTACAGCTCGTTTGGAGAGGCCAGTGAGCAGGCCGTTACAGTAGTCTAATCTACTAGAGACAAAAAAGTCTCTCCAAGTCTGGTTTAGACACTATAGTTTTGATTTTGGCAATGTTTTTTAGATGGTAAAAAGCTGCTGATGTTATTGATCTGACGTGGCTGTTAAAATTCAAATCTGAGTCCATTATTACCCCCAGATTTCTAACTTGATGTGTAGGTTTTAGAGCGAGACTCTGGAGGTGACAGTTAACACTTTCTCTTTGTTTCTGTGGGCCAAAGACCATGATTTCAGTCTTGTCTGAGTTCAGCAGGAGAAAGTTGTTTTGCATCCACACACTGATCTGTTGGATGCAGTGACAGAGTGAATCCACTGGTCCATATTCACCTGCCGTCAGTGAAACATAGATCTGAGTGTCGTATGCGTAATTGTGATAGGACACATTCTCGCTACGTATCAAGTGACCTAACGGCAGCATGTAGAGGTTGAACAGAAGGGGTCCCAGGATTGACCCTTGGGGCACCCCACAGGTCAGGGGCATCTAGTCTGAGACACAGTTACCAATTTGGACAAAGAACTTCCTGTCTTCCAGATAGGACTTTAACCAGTTTAGGACAGTGCCAGTGATGCCCACCCAGTCCTCTAGTCTCTGTAAGAGGGTCCCATGATCGACAGTGTCAAAAGCAGCACTCAGATCAAACAGAATTAAGACTGAGGCTTTGCCCGCGTCAGTGTTCAGGTGGATGTCATTTGTCACCTTGACAACAGCAGTCTCAGTGCTGTGATGAGGTCTAAAACCTGAAAACATCAAATTAGTTGTTTATTAAGAGGAAATCAGTGAGCTGTTGGTAAACAACCTTTTCAAGGACTTTGCCCCAAAATGGCAGATTAGAGATGGGCCGGTAATGACTCAGTACTGCGGCATCAAGACTGCTCTTCATTAGGAGAGGCTTTACGACCGCAGTTTTCAAAGAAATTGGGAATGTTCCAGATTGAAGCGACATGTTAACTATGTGAGTGAGTGGTGCTAACAAACTGTTCAGCACAGACTTTAGAAATCTGGAGGTCACACATGAGGCAGCATGTAGATGAACTCAGACTGGAGATGATCTCCTGGACAGTTTTGTCAGTTACAGGTGCAAAGTGAGTCAGCTCTAAGTGTGTAGGTGGTTTGAGGGTTATTTTTTGCATTGTAGAATTTATAGCATTTTTAATGCCCTGAACTTTGTCATTAAAGAATAACGCAAACTCATTACACTTGGATGTGGAAATGAGTTCTAACGGCAGCTGAGCTGGAGGGTTTGTTCATCTGTTTACTGTGGCAAACAGGACACGCGAGTTGTTACTGCAGCTTCCAATTATTTCAGAAAAATATCCTTCCCTAGTTCTACATAAAATGAGGTTGTACATGTACAAACTTCTCTCTGTAAATCTCTTTCTGAACCTGGAGCTTCGACTTGTGCCATTTTCGTTCGGCCCGGCGGCACTCCCTTTTCTGTGCCCTGACCGAATCATCATTTCTCCATGGCGCCTTTCTGCTTATTTTTTAACAATTTTAGCCGTCATAGGGGCAATGGTGTCGAGAACATTCAAAACACTAGATGTAACAGAGTTCAACAAATCATTTACATTAGAACATGAAGACATTTTCAAAGTTTATCATTTCCATAAACAGTTTTCCCGTGCTGTCATTTATGTGTCTCCTCCGGACAATTGCAGGACCAGCTGGTGGTTTGGGAAAAACAGACAGGTCAAAGAAGACACAGAAATGATCAGACAGAGCAACATCAACCACATTGACGTTTGAAATATTAACCCCTTTTGTAATTAGAAGATCTAGAGTGTGCCCTCTGCTGTGGGTGGGGCCAATCAGGTGCTGAGTAAGACCGAAAGTTTCAAGGACAGCATGAAGCGCTTTAGCGTTTCTCTCACAACTAATATCAACATGGACATTGAAAGCACCTGTTATGACCAAACCATCAAAGTCTGTGCAAAACTTTTGCATCAGTGCTGAGGAGGCTTCTATAAAACAATGAAGAGAATGGATGGAGACTGTTTTAGCTTCATTTTAAAGGCTACATACTCAAATGTTGAAAACACCCAAAGGACAACCTGTGAGTAACTATTTTCATCTCTAACAAAAGCACACACACCTCCTCCCTTTTTGTTTTTCTCGTGTTTCAGATTCAAACTTAAAGCAGAGCAGATTCTATTAGAACTAAATTTCCTGTGTTTTTGGTCAAGCCATGTTTCAGTTAAAAATCATAAAATCGAGATTTTGTTACATAAGGATCTGACATTTAGCACAGCAAGTTTCAGACTAGTTTCAGTGAGTCTGGGCATTATCTTTTTAAAGGGAATATGAATCAAATTTCTCAGATTGGGCAGTCTGACTCGCATTTTGTTTTCCCATCTGTGTGATGTTACTACAGAAATAGCACTAGGGAGGCTGTTTTTACACAGGGCCCCGGGTTGTTTTGATTTTTAGTATGACTGTAAGTACCGGCAACGCTGAGACCCAGTGCATCCTAGCTATGGAGATACCAGGTGAAAGGCGAGGGGGATAGGTGGGGGGCTTTTGTTGGTGAGAGTTGGGGACCAGGTGAAAGGTCTGTGCAGCAACAGTCAGCGGAGTGTTCATCATCGTTGATATCAGAACTCTTGATCTTATTATATGGGCAATATATAATATGGGCAATGTATCCCATAGTATTTTTGGCAGAAAAAAACGCCAAGATTTCTTAAGGTTAAAATAATCTACATATTTTTATGATCATGATAAATGCCTTTGCACAACGAAATAACGCTGGAACACAGAATAAGAGCCAGATAAAGAGAGTGAAAGAGAGATCTTGATGCGCACACGCTTTCATTAGAGACACGGCGGTGGCGTGTTTGCCTTTTCAGTTCCCCTGTCTTAAGTTTATCCTTGACTTCTTGCTGCTCCATATCGGGGAGACCTAAACTAAATAGATGCGGACTACATTCACGTCAGGAGATTACATTCACGTCACGTGCCCAAAGCGTGCCCAGGCTCTGCGCTTCCTGTTCAGTAGTAGTTATAAAGCAATGACCTTACAGCCCCTTCTCTGTTTTAACCAAATTATTTATTCATAACAAGTATTCCTTAGTTTAGTATCCACGCATCGTTTTTTTCTAGTATACATTTTTATAAACATATATTTATTAAAAAAGTCAGCAAGAGAGAAGCCCGGGTCGGCCCGGGGCCCGGCCCGGCCCGACCCGAATGTAATGATTGTCATTTTAGACCCGTCGGGTTCGGGCTCAGGCTCGGGCTCAAGCTCAAGATCTTACCTCTAGAGTGGAGCCATCTTAATGCCTGATTTGATCAGATGTTCAAGATGGCTGGGAAGGCCCCTGGGTGAGAGTGGAGATGGAAAGGAGAGTGAGGAGTCTGTAGTGGGAGTAGATGTTGCAGGGGGATCCAGGGCTGCTCTGAGGGCAGGGGCGATGGCGGGGATACTGCCGGGCCCGCCGCAGATGGGTCCAAGGCCTTTGATGAGGACCGTGCAGGAAAGAACTGAAATGACTCCTGCGCTAGCCGTGGTGAAGATTGTTGTGGTGCTGCTGCAGATGAGTCCTTTGCTGGAGGTGGTGGAGGTGATCGTGGAGCAGCTGGAGTTGAATTCTTTGCTGGTGGTGGTGGAGCGGCTGCTAATAAATCCTTTGGTGGAGGCTGTGGTTGTGGTGCTGCTGATGTTGAAACATTGGCTCGGTCTCTGGCTGATGGAGCAGGAATTCTTCTCTCATTCCTCTCTTCTCTAACTATCTGCTCAGGACCCTGTCCAGGCCCAGTCCAATGCCTCAGAGCGTGGAGCAGGTTCTCTGTCAGCACCCTCACTCCACCTCTACAGAGGTGTGGGCCATTTCTCTTAAACAGGTCCTCTCGTTTCCAGAATAGATGGAAGTTCTCAATGTAGTGCAATCCTCTTGTTTCACACTCTTTAGACAGCCATGTGTTCAGCTGAAGCAGCCGGCTAAACTTGTTTATCTTCCTGTCGATGTTTGGAAGCGGTCCACTTCAAAAAACTTCAGTCTCTTCGCGTCGTGTGTCCACTGCGCCCACGTGCACAATCAGCTGTTTAACTCCTTTATGTTTGCCCAAAACATCAGAAATGCGTGACGTAATCTCAGTGACTGTGGCGCTGGGAAAAGAATGTGTTTTCATTTTTTCATGCCTCACGTGACTTATCACGCCATCCCCAATCAAGACGACCTTGACGTTTGGCACAAATTCTCTGTCTGCTGCCTTTTGACACGTCATGTATTACATATTTCCTTTGTACATTTACTTCAGTCTCTCTGAAAGTGGTAAAAATCTGTTTGTAAACTGTATTTTAGGTGACGTTACATTATCTTTGTATCGCTTAGGCTTTGTACCGAGTTTGTTCCAAAGATACAGCGATGTTCCGGTCGATCCCAAAACAACGTTTTGGGAATGACACAGAATCAGTCCGGAACAATTTAGGTTGAAAGTAGCTGTTTTTCCTGTAAAAAAAATGTGGACTTCTTACCACTGGGTGCCACTGGAATTGTGTCTTGAAGTCCTTTTTCAGATTCCAAAACAAATTATCCGTGCTTGTAGCTCATGAATTTCTTGTTGATATTTCCAGCAGCGTTCACAAGAGTTTGTTTGTCGCTGGCTCGTCAGATTTGTTGATTAAAAACTGTTCTTAAAATCCTTTTTTACTTTTAAAAACAGTCATAATTAAAAATGTTTGGAAGACAAAAACTGTTTTAAAAAGGAAAATAAATAAGGAAAGCAGTACTATAGCAAGCAGGAGCAAGCAGGAAAGCGTCTGCACTCTTCGGAAGTAAAGGTAAAAAATCCAGACTAAATTTGAAAATGGACAAAATTTGACATTGACATTTATCTGAATGGGACAGTTACTTGGAACTATACTGTATTGTGGCCTCAATTTTCTTTGGGCTGTCCTATTTTTTGTGTTTGATGTAAAATGTTATAAAATTGAAAAGCATAAAAAAAAAAAAAAAAAAAAAAAGAGTTGGGGTTTGCATTTCAAATAGCATTTGCTGCTAAGGCCAAAGACAAGTTTGTTTTGTATAACCTCCGTCCACTGCCAAAAGAGCACTATTATATTACAATTAATATATTACAATTTACTATTATAGTAACGAACACATTATTATTTAACATTTGCAAAACATTTGTGTACTCATACACAATCATTTGAAATACATTTTGCTTTTCAGAGGTGCTACATTTTCAGTTTTACTGCTTATAGTCTTGATAAATCAGAAGGAGCAGTAAACATAATTGGCATTTATTCTGTCTCAAACTTGCCCCATATTGCACATTCATTAGATCTCATGAGCTTAATTTGCGCTGCAGCCTGAGAGAGATGTAAATCTCAACTGCCCCGGCTTTTTTGCTCCACTTGTGCACGTGCGACCCATTTTGGACATCTGCAAACGCTTAGTAAATCTGTCCCCAAAGTGCTTTACATCAAGGAACCTAACACATATTCACATACTAGTATGCAAACGGTGGTGACAAATTTGCCCAAAGACTCAAAGTATGCTTTAAACATACCATCATCCTTTGGGTCAGTGGATCTGACTGCTCTCCCAAATGTGTTACTGGGATGTGTGCTAGGAATTTAGTAGCGCAGATTAGACACTCCTTTATTTACGATTGTTTTTTTGTCGTGGGATCTGACGACCCAAAGTGAGGAGTTTATAACTGCTTAAACACAAAATATAAACCTAATCAACTCTTAGTGTGTTTATTATCAAGATTATAGAAAAATTACAGTACATGTACAATCTAAATATATGAAAATGTTTGCACAGATTTTTTTTTTAATATTCCATACCAATCTTATATACCCTTTACCTTTAAATAAGACTTTGGCTAAAGCTTTCATTCACTAGCAAGGACCACAACCCCAGCTACGATGCAAAGTGTTTATTGACATATGAGAAACAGGAAACAACACGAGTGTACAGAAATGGATGTCGTTTTGGGTCTTTCTGGCGATGAGGGCTGTAGGCTCCCGGGCCTTGGTACCCCCGAAAAAGAGGCAGTTCCAATTGGCTGTGACTGGAGGTTGCGGAGCTTATGGTAGGTGTACACCTTGAAGGCCATGGAGGACTTGTGTTCCATGATTTAATGAGGCAGTCGGCAACTCCTTGACTGAGGACCAGGCGAGGATTGACTTGAAATAAAAAGGATAAACCGGCCCCTGATGCGATCTGGCCTGGTTCCGGTAGTAAGGAGCGAATCCTGAGGGGAGGCGTCACATGACAACCGGTACGAAAAGTCCTGGAAGATTGCGAAAGAACTCAAAAACAGAGTTTAGCTTGAATAAGTAGATCGTGGTTGAACTACTACTTTTTTGTCGTTTGAGGAGAAGACTAGTCGTCCGTTGAAGGTCCTTGATGCAGAGGCGCTGGGGTGGGCGGTTGTGTTGTTAGGTCGGAGGGTGAATTCAGGGTGCCGTTGGACTGGAATGGGAGGAACTGCTGAGGAACGGACAAATGAGAAGGCTGGTTGGAGGCTCGAACCCTGCTTGAATAATTGTTGTCTCCTAGACTGAGTGGGGATTGAATGGAGCATGGGTGGATGTGCCGGGAGCGGGCAATGTCTGGCCTTGTTCAGAAGTAAGAAGCGAGTCCTGAGGGGAGGTTGAAGTTGAGATGACCAAAGAGGGACAAGAGCTGCAGCTTTGAGTAGGAGGAGAGTTTCCTGGCGGCGACATCCCAGGGTCCGGCAGCGACATCCCGGTGTCCGGCGGCGGGCTCTGGAGGGGGCATCATGGTGGAAACCCTTGAGGGGGCATCCTTCGAAGTCTACACAGCGAAGCTAGCATGTGTGTCAGTTCCCCTGTCCCTCCTTCTCGGCAATGAAAAACTACCAAACCTCTTTGGGAAAAAGTAGAAACCTTGAGGAATTCCATGGTGAAGGAGAGATCTGACTCTCTCGGACGGACAGGCGGACGCGGTTCAGTTTGCAGCTAGACTGGAGCTAAAATCGCTCAGGAGGAGAACCATTTCTTCGAGACAGATGAAGAACCGTTCACTGTGTTGGTGGACGGAATCCAGTATGGAGGGAATGATGGTCCGGCGGGTAAGGGCCTAGGATTAGCTGGAGGCCAGCCAGTGATGCAGAAGGTGGAGCCCAAGGCGCGGTGGTGGGCGGTTGTGTTGTTTAGGTCGGGGTGCCGTTGGACTGGAATGGGAGGAACTACTTAGGCACGGACAAATGAGAAGAATGGTTGGAGGCTTGAACCAAGCCCCCGGAAAACAAAATGGCGCCCAATTCAAGCCTATGGCGTGTGCTCATTGGCACATGTCTCCAAAAAAGTTCCCTACTTCCGCGTTACTTCCTGAATAGGGAGTCTAGTGCCTCCCCTTTTGTGACGACATCGCTATGTCGCTTTGGGCGTCGGGAACGAGCACGGCGACAGCAGAACGTGTGAAAGACTGAGGACAGTTAGAGCGGACTTTTGGAGTCTGTGTGGTCTTGAAAGGGTTACGACATGTATAATGATGAATTGTTATATCTATCTATAAATATAAAGGTTTCATGTTGTAAAGCGAAAATAATGGTTTCTTTGCAGAAAGCATGAGCCGTGAACTCATGAATGCTTCTTTTTGTGAAGCTAAACGTTAGTTTTTGTTAGCTTGTGTGAACTGTGTAATCGTTCATTTACACTTCATATTGAATGATGTGTGAAAACGTGTGAAATGACATAAAACACAATGTACGTGTGTCGTTTGTCTCGTCCACTGTCTTCTGTTTGGTTTTCGTCCGACACGCGCTCTTCTGATGATCGTTCACGAGGAGTGCGTGCGCGGTCAGAGCGCGTACATGTTCGCCATGACTTTAAAAAAATGTGATTTGTAAGGATTTTAGAAACGGCAAAAGAGTGACATTCCTTCTATCTTATTTTTAGACTAAAAAGAATTTTGCACTTTCGGTAATTTTACAGGCCGAACTGTTGAAAATTGTTGGTGCCTGAGGCTGCAGTCCCGCGGAGCGGCCACTACTCAATTTGGATCACGGACAGAGGGGGCGTGCCTTAACCAGTTATTATAATAGATCCATGGCTTGAACGCTGCTTGAAGAATTGTTGTCTCCTAGAAGTAGATGGAATGGGGTTGACTGGAGCATGGGTGGATGTGGCCAAGGCATGAGTGAGAAGGGCAATCCAGTGCTTGAGGAGGCTGGAGTGGAACGTGGCAACCCGGTATAAACCTGGCGTGGTGCCCGTGGGGAAACGACTGGAACCTGGCAACGCAATATCTGAGGTGAAAATATCTAGCGAGCTGGTGATTGAGGAGAGAGAAATGAGAGAGAGGTTAGGGGAGAGAAAGGAGAGAGAGGGGAGGGGAAATTGGGACCTCGCAAATTGATGCCCGAGGAGAAAAGAGTGGGAACTGGCAACTCGAAGCCCAAGGAGAAAAAATCTAGCAAACTGGTGGTCGAGGAGAGGGGACAGACATTTCTAAAAATGATTATGTATTTTGAAGTATTTACTTTTATATATTTTGTAATTATTATTATTGGTATTATTATTATTGTTATTAATTGTATTTGTTTATTAATTTATTTGGACATTTCCTTCGAGAGAGGCCGGCTTCTACTGTTAGGACAACAATTGGAAGCCCGAGGGGCTAGCAAATAAATGAAGGAATTACTTGTGATCAGGTCTGGCAGCAACACTTGGTGCTCCGGAGACGTGCTTTGGGGAAGTCACGAACACCAATGTGTGTTAACTCGATGCTTAAATAGTGTAGCTGCAGGAAGGGGCGGGAAAGGGGTGTGGTCCTGCTCCCAAACTTATTTTTTTTATCTTCATTTAAATTTGCTATCTTTTTATGTGCTTTCTATTTCATTGTTAAGTGTGCCACTTGTGCAGACTTAACTTCCAATACTGTAATCAAGTTCTCGATCCTTCTACCTGAGGGAAATCCAGCCTGGTTCCTCTGGGCGGGTAGAGGACAGGGCAGAGAGGAGAGGGACTGAGCTCATCAGATAAGTGCATAGTCTCAGCCAACTGACTCCTAATTAGCCCAGTGCAGGAACAATTAGAGCCCAGCCAAGCACGACAGCATCAGGCACGCTGCCATATTGATTCACGGGGACATTTCACAGTCATTAGCACCTGATCTGTGTGCACACTCATTTTTGACTCTCAGACTGGTGAGAGTAATGCTTGCCTTTCCTCTGGGTGACAGCTGAGGACAGGTACAATGAGTTTTCATAAGATCCTAGTGTCCAGCTTGTTGTCTATCTGCACGCACTGTTCTGCTGCATCTGGTGCTCAGCGTTTATTGTGGAACTAGTGAGTATAATAACAAATGTTACTTGTTGTAGTAAGCTTGGGAATGTTTGTGTTAGAGCCATAATTGAATTGATTAAGAAAAGTATTTTTTTATTTAAGCATAAATAAAGTATTAAACTAATGTAATCACAATTATAAAATCTTAGGATAAATTCATAATTTTGTAATTATTAGTAAAGTTGAAGCCTTAAGTTATATCTGTAATTTACGTTTAACCCATGCATCAGTATTGGGTGGAAGAGGGCGGGCCACAGGGAAGTAGGTCAAATTTTATGTGTAAAATGGGAACAGGTGGGAGAGTTCCAGACTGGAGTCGGAGGGTGACCGACACGGTCTTTGACCGCACATCGCCACGCAAATATCAACGCACATCGCCACGCTTTCATTGTTCTAAAAATAAACGCACTATGGACTACGTGAGTTTTTGTTTTGAAGAATTTTGCGTGAGTCAAAAGGCGGACACCCAAAGGATGGCTATTTAGCTGTTTTTCAGCTAATATTGACGAGAAGCCAATACAGTTTGACTTGTAGTTCAAAGAAGAGAAACCTATAAGAGGTGATAATGCTTATCTTATCTTTGAACTTTTGAATAAGAATGAAGTCTTTGCAGACATCATAAGGCTCTCATAACAAGTTGGCACCTGTAGAGTAGGCTCGTCCACATACTCAAATGTTTGTGGTTCAATACCCGCTGTGGGCATGTGATATTAGAGGGTTAACCTTAGATAGTCAATTATATTATTATAAACACAAGCTCTAATCCAGCCATTCTGTGAATTTGTAACACAGTGGCTACTCTTATCGACCCGATGATCACACAGGGCCCCAAATAGTCATAAAAAAATGTCCCATTTGGTCCAAAGTCTGTCGAATTTGTCAATTTCCAAATTATTTTTTTTCCTGCTATTTGTCTGATGTCTGTTCCTATGTCAGTCCAGTCCGTGATTGTTGGTACGGTCTGGGTCTGTGTCATCCCTTTCTATGTGATGGTCTTTTTTCCTGCTGCCAATAGTATTTTCCAAAGGTATCATTTATGGCGTCCATGGCAGGAGTTTTGAGGCCCAAGTACATAGTTGTAAATACCAGAGGGATGGCAATGCCAAAAACAGTGTATTGTGAACTTCAGTCACATATTTCTGAGCAACAGGACAGTCCCAGAACCCGTGATAGTGGTTTGCCTCCTGGTGCCACAGCTTCTCCAACAGTTAGCATTTCCCTGTAAACAATGGGCACTTTGAGGTGGGGTTATGAAAACACAAAACACATTTTCCCCAAAAAAGTTCCCTCCAGACATGTGTGTGTGGTCCTCCACTGGGATGCACTGTGCATACACTTTCTGTTGATGTACGTAATTGGGCCCTGGGCTCATGATTGTCTCCTTATGAGCCTTGCCGGCCCATGAAATCTGCTGGCACTGGTCTCTTGGTGGATCCTAAAGTTCAAACCAAACCTGGTGATGCTGATCTTTTTTGTTTTAAGCCTCCCAGATGTGGACTCCCTTCCAGAAGATCTACATTTTTAGTCTAAATTAAATATTCATCATTTTAGCAATTCTTATCTCGAACTTATTAGTAAATGTATGTACTGTACTTTTCGGGCTATACAGCGCTTCTGAATAAAAGCCGAGTACATGATATTTACAAAGAAAAGAACTTGTCCATATACGCACCTGACAATAAGGTGGTGCCCATGTTGTAACATGAAATATTTAAACATAAATATATAATATATGATGCGTCTTTTGAACCGAGGTCTCACGGCGCACCCGCGGTCCGCTGCGCTGCGTTACTAATTAGACTCATTTCTAAGTGAATAGGAGTTGGATTGTGATAAAACACACTCCTTGATTACTCTGTGTGAGCTGATTTACCTGTGTCTGTGTCTTCACATCTGGTTCATCTGCTCCTGAGTTTGTGCTTAGCCAAACATGTGATATTTACACAGAAATATGGTCCATGGTAGTGATGCACATGTTGTCTTTTGACCCGTGAGTCAGGTCTGCATTCTCTTGTTCATTAAACTAATTTCTCCGTGAATATGAGTCTGATTGTAATAAAATACACAGCGTTTAGAAGCATAAACTTTAGAAAACACGATGTGTCCCCCCTTGGACAGTGCTTCTTCAAACGTCTTCTGCTACAGTGTGTAAACGCTTGCACCGTTATAATGACTGCAGGGTTCAAAGCATGAGAAAAAAGTAGCGGCTGTTCGTCCGAAAAGTACGCAGTATGTATTAATTG
This sequence comes from Chaenogobius annularis, assembly GCA_015082035.1. Lineage (NCBI taxonomy): Eukaryota > Metazoa > Chordata > Actinopteri > Gobiiformes > Gobiidae > Chaenogobius > Chaenogobius annularis. Next base: position 300,952 of record BJKM01000767.1, read on the forward strand.
ATTTTAAAGTATTCTTTGTATTGACTGCAAATGTGTAACAATGTGTTTCAATTCTTGACCTGACTTGGCCTTGTTGGTCCTCCGATTTGGGTTTAACAGCTAAACTGAACATGCCTTGTAAAACACACCCTGACATGCCACAGCAGCACAGACCATAGGTGACCCTACTCAAGCCAGTCAGATGCCTTTTCGGCATTGAGAGAGAGAATATCATTTTGATTTGGAGTATTAGATGAAGCGTATATAATATCAAGTAGTCTGTGTATATTGTCCGATGCTAACCTTAATTTAATGAGCCCGGTTTGGTCATGATGGATCAAGCTTGGCATATATTGTTTAAGTCTTAAGGCCAGGACTTTTGCAACGGAGTGGTCAATATGAGGAACATCCTGTTGGTGTTTTTTTCTTTTTGTAACATTCAAACCATCAGTGAACCATAACTAATTGAAAAATGTATATTTTTTTAAGAGTAATTGAAAGTGACTTCAAATTCATATCGTTTTTATCTAAATTTTTAAAAGTTTATTAATATCGGGGGGTCGGAGGTTACTATGGTCATCTCTGTTGCGGAAGGGTTGGCTAGTAAACTAGTAAGCTAGTAAGCGGCTTGGTCTAGACCTGTTCATATAGTGTCATATTAATAGATCTTGGACGCTGGTTCGGGGCCAGTTTGGGAGCCAGAAAGCGATGCACATGGTCTATATTTATTTTTCCAGCTTTTTTTGAAAGATTGAGATATTCGTGGTTTATCAGTTCAGCTACTTTGGTTTGTAAAGTAGAGACAGTGTCCCTCAGGTCAGAGACCTCATCCTTGACCACCGCAGCTTGAGCGCCCAGCTCGCCATTCTTGGATTTCAAATATAGCAATTTCGCCAGGGCCGCATCTATTTTTGCATCCACTGTCTTCGCATTCTTGTCAGCCATCTCCCGTAAGGCGACCTTAGAATCAGAATCAGAATCAGAAAGAGTTTATTGCCATTGTCAATGAACAAAATTCAAAGACGTAGGAACTTGTCTTGGCCTTAAGGTGCAACATAAAACACTGAGCAATAATAAAACAACATATATTCAATCAAAAAAGGGCATGCATTAGGAAACAATTTAAAATTACAATTACAATAAAAATAAAAATAGGCATTTCTATGTACACAAGAGTTACAATTATGTTTAAAGTTGTAGTGCAAAAGTGACAGTGCAGTGAGTGGTTGAATATTGCAGTTAAAGTGACAGGTGTTTTGAAGTGTTCATGAGTCCAACGGCAGAGGAAAGAAACTATTCTTGTGGCGGAGGTTCTGGTCCGGATGGACCGTAGCCTCCTGCCTGAGGGGAGTGGTTCAAACAGACCATGTCCTGGGTGAGAAGGGTCAGCTGTGATCCGACCTGCTCTCGTCCCAGAGCCCTGGAGACCGTACAGGTCCTGCAGAGATGGAAGTCTGCAGCCGATCACCTTCTCAGCAGAACGCACAATGCGCTGTAGTCTCTGTTGTCCCTGGCTGTGGCTCCAACGTACCACACGGTGATGGAGGAGGTGAGGAATGACTCAATGATGGCCGTGTAGAACTGCACCATCATCTGCGCTGGCAGCTTGGCTTTCCTCAGCTGCCGCAGGAAGTACATCCTCTGCTGGGCCTTCTTGATGAGGGAGCTGATGGAGGGCTCCCACTTGAGTCCTGGGTGATGGTGGTGCCCAGGAAGTGGAAGGAGTTCACGGTGGTAGATGGGGGTCTGTCATGATGAGGGGGGCTGGGGGGTGTGGCTTTCCTGAAGTCACGATCATCTTCCACTGTCTTCTGGGCGTTGAACTCCAGATTGTTACCGCTGCACCAGGACACACAGCCGGTCCACCTCCTCCTGTAGTCAGACTCATCCCGTCCGAGATGAGCCCGATGAGGGTGGTCGTCCGCAAACTTGATGAGTTTTACGGAGTCGTGGCTGGAGGTGCAGCAGTTTGTGTACAGGGAGAAGAGCAGAGGGAAAGTACACAGCCCTGAGGAGCTCCGGTGCTGATAGTCCGAGTGTCTGAGACATTCTTCCCCAGCCGCACGCACTGCCTCCGATCTGTCAGGAAGTCAGTGATCCACCTGCAGGTGGAGTCAGGCACGTTGAGCTGGGAGAGCTTGTCCTGGAGCAGAGCAGGGAGGATGGTGTTAAAAGCAGAGCTGAAGTCCACAAACAGGATCCTGGCGTAGGTTCCCGGGGAGTCCCAGATGCTGCAGGATGAAGTGGAGTGCCAGGTTGATGGTGTCGTCTACAGACCTGTTGGCTCTGTAGGCGAACTGCAGGGGGTCCAGCAGGGGGAGGTGAAGGACTTGAGGTGGGGGGACCAGGCGTCTAAATGACTTCATGACTACAGACGTCAGCGCCAACAGCCTGTAGTCATTAATCCAGTGATCCGGGGCTTCTTGGGACAGGGACAATGATGGCAGACTTGAAGCAGGCTGGGACATGCATGACCCCAGGGAGGTGTTAAAAATGTCTGTGAAGACGGGATTAACTCTCCTGCGCAGAACGCCGTCTGTCCAGCAGCTTTTTCGGGGTTGGATTCTCCGAAATAGCCTTGTGAACATCCTGTTCCTGAACTAAGAGGGTGGTGGGGGAGGTGGGGGGACTAGGTTGGGTTGGCAGAAGGTGGCCACCGTGGGGGAGGGTGGTGGTCACATCAAACCTGAGTAGAAGGTGTTAAGTTGCTCAGTCCAGTTTTCGATTGTCTGCAGCAGGGGGGCTCGGGCTTGTGGTTGGTAAGAAGCCGGAGCCCCCTCCACACGGAGGTGGGGTTGTTGTCAGAGAACTGCTGCTTCAAGACGCGTATTGTACTTGTATCTGCTCGAGAAACCTCTTTTGCTAAATCCATACTTTGCGTCTTTGTAGCAGCCCCCTGTCACCAGCCCTGTGCGCTGCTCCTTCTGCTGCCTTAACTGCCTCAGTTTTGGAGTGAATCCAGGGTTTGTCATTGTTGAAAGTGACTTTGGTTTGTGTTTGGTATGATGCTGTCCTCACAGAATCGAATGTATGAGCGTCACATGTGTCAAACTATCTGTGCAGCATCTGAAACCTCCCAGTCTGTGATGTCCAAACACGCACGTAGCTCCTCCGCTGCCTCATTGGTCCTCACTGCAGGTTTGGAGAGTTTCAGCCTCTGCCTGTACGTGGGGATCAGGTGAAACCATGGCGTGATCGGAAAAGCCGAGAAGCAGCGCGAGCCACGCGCGGAAGGCTTTACTGACTGTTGGTGTAACAGTGATCCAGCGTGTTCTGCTCTCTGGTCGAGAACTTTAATAAACTGTCTGTACTTTGGTAGTTCGTGGCTGAGATTCCCCTTGTTAAAATCCCCAGGATAATACACAGGAGTCCGGGAAGGTCCGTCCACACTCAGAATCTGGTCCGCGAGCGTGCGCTGTGCCACGTGCACGTTTTGCGCTCGGCGGGATGTAAACAACAGCCAGAATGAATGAGCGCGAACTCACGTGGAGAGTAGAATGGTTTGCAGTTAATGAAGAGATATTCCAGATCAGGAGAGCATGTTTGGAGATCACAGTCACATCTGAAGGCCAGGCGTTGTTGATGTAAAAACAGACTCCTCCGCCTGCGTGTTTTACCCCCGGAAGACCTTATGACGATCCGCACGAAAGAGGCAAAACCCCTCGATCTGTACGGCGCCGTCCGGGATCGGCTCACTGAGCCACGTCTCCGTGAAGCACAAAACAGGAGATGAAGAAAAGTCTCTGTTTCGTCTCATCAGCAGCCAGTTCGTCCATTTTGTTGGAGAGTGAGCGAACGTTGGAGAGGAAAATCCCAGGTAAGGGCGTCCGTGTACCGCGTCTCCTGAGCCGTACGAGGACCCGAGCGTTTTCTTCGCCTGCGGCGTCTCACTCTTTTAGCCCAAAAGAAGGCTAATTCAGCAGCAGAAACTAAAAAAAACTGGAACTAGGTCCGTAGGAGTTGTTGTGCGGAAGGACAAAGAGCTCTTCACGGGTGTAAGAGCAGAACACACAATTTACGAACATAAACAGACATAACAAAGAGCACAGAAAGGCCAGGGCATCCGTCTGCGGCGCCATCTTGTCTCTAGTCACCTGGTCTATTCTCACCCTGATTCTCCTCTGCAGAAAGAATCTGATCTGGAGCTGGAACTGGAGCTCCGTGACATGGCCACGCGCAGCAGCGGGGCCTGGGCGCACAGCTAATGCTGATACAGAGCTAGTTAGTTTAGGTGCAGTTTTTATTCTTAGAAATGTTCACAAAATAAGTGCCCAGTTTATTTCGTATGTCTGCTCCCACTTAAAAATATCGGGTCTCCCCAGGTGAGCTCGTAATAAAAAGGGATTCATTTCCACATGTACGACCATAACCACTTTCTAATGAAGTAATTTATTTTGATTATTAAGAAAGAATAGAATCTATAATTAGGGGGAGATGTCTTTGAGGAGTCTGCTTGGAATCGGGTCTAGAATACAAGTTGATGTTTTAGAGAATACATAATGGCTGAAGTTCTTTCAAGTGAACCTTTCTAGTGTTAGTGATGGATTTATATGGGACACTAGTTTTACAGCTTGGGCTTGTTTCAGGGCCTGAATTGTGGGAGTCATTGCATCTCATTTATCTCAGATTGTTTTTATTTTATTGTTAAAATTAAATTTGAACAGTATCTGGTTTTGGGCCTTACGCAGAGCCTGCTTACAGAACGGATCGCGACCAATGCGTCAAAAATTTGATGGAAAAATATCTCCACTTACAGCATGCACTACAGGAGTGAGCACAAGGTTCAATTCTGGGTCCGCTACTTTTCAGTTTATACATCAACGATCTGCCTTCCATCTTTGAAGATGACATAGGGGTCGTGATGTATGCTGATGACACAGTGGTGTTTGCGCACAGTAATGACGCATCTTCAGTCGCAGCTAAATTACAGCAGCAATGACAAAAGCCACTGAATGGCTGGCCAAATCAAGTCTAAACACTAAACACAGATAAAACAGTTACAATGTACTTTTCAAATAAAAAAACTCAAAATATACCCCCTAATATTTTACGGCAGGCCATATGATTAGGAATGTGGAGGAGGTTAAAATACCTCGGGTAATCCTGGATTCCACACTTCATTTTAAACAACACATTAAAAAAGTTTGTCATGTTTTAAAATTTAATATATTTAATTTTAAAACAATCAGGAGTTCTTTATCCCTAGAAGCTGCACAAACATATTTTTAACGCTATGATCATATCTCACATTTCTTCCTGTATCTCCTCATGGTCTCAGGCCAAACAGACAGTTGTTAAGCCCCTCAGACCCTGCATAATCGGGCTCTAAAAATTCTGGATAAAAAACCCCAAAGGCACCATCACTGTCATATACTTATAAAATACAAATTGCTTAGCTTTGAAAATCTGATCAACTACTCCAATATTCGTCTGGTTCATAAAATCTTACATGACGCTGCCCGTACCGCCCTGCTACATGACATACGTCCAGCCACACGCTCGGCTCACCAGCCGAGTGCTGAGGTCCGTTTCGAGGGAGACTGCGATCTCCCAAAAAGGAGAACTGCCTTCTCCCAATCAGCTTTTTCTTAATAAAGCTTGTGACGGAGTGGAACAGACTCCCGAGTCACATCGTTTTCTGGAAGCTGTAAAAAGCTCCTGGACAGTCAGTCCTGCTCGCACTAATACCGGACGGTAGTCGGCCAACAGACGTTATCCCTCGTGGGTATCTTCTGTTGACAATGGCCCTCAAAACAATAGTACAAATCAGGTATGAGGCTTTTTATGAGTAAGAAAGTAATGTATTTATGTTTTGTATTGCACTTTATTGTATTTTTGCACTGCATTTTATACTGTGAGGACTGGAATTAGTATTTGTTTACATTTTATCGTTTTATTGTACTGTATTTTATAGAGAGGATTGGAGATTGATATTTGTATTTGCACTTTATTGTTTCATTGTAACTGTATTTTAGATTGTTGAGGTCTGGAGATAAGCACTTATATTTGTATTGCACTTTATACTTGTTGTAATGTATTTTTGTGAGGACTGCAGATGGAAATTAGCTTGAAGCTAAATCTGGTGCAGACATATTTTATAATGAAACTGCACATTGTCCTAATAAACTAAACTGAAACTGAAACAGTAGGCAGATTTTCCATGCTTTTAGGGATTCCTCAACAACAACAAAAAGCGACAAAATGGTCTTTCTAATTTTCTAACTCTTTGTTTAGGTGAACGCAGTTCTTCATTGTACCATGGGGAGGCGCGTTTTGGCCTAATGACCTTCTGCTTTAACAGAGCTGCAACATCAAGAGCGGACTTCAGAGAGTTCATGGTTGTGTCAACAAATTGATCACTTACACTGGGACTAAGGCTGTTCTCAGCAGGATCACATGACATGATCACATGACATGTCGCTGAATATTGGCTCTATTAAACATTTAGACCTATTGATTGTCTCTGTGACGGGAGAAGCCCCATCAGAGCCCGCAGTGCTGTCTTCTACAAGTGTACCTACCTGTTCATTCATCTCCTTCTTTGTCCGTCTGCGCCATTCTCTGTCCGTTTTCACAAAACAAATCCCATTCCAGTAGTCTTGGGTGCACACTAGGCTACTGCTAGTTATTCACATCTCTCGTTCGGTAACACATATTTTGCAACAATCTATAACTGTTTCCATGTTTTCTTTTTGAAAACATTTTATTGTTTTCATAAACAAATAAACAGAACAAAACACAACACAAAATGAATGGTCAAAAGTCTGTCAAATTTGTCCATTTCTAAACTGAGTCTCTGCCATATGAATCTTGAGATTGCGTTATTCCACTCATCAAACAGCCGGTTGGAGATGGAAACTGGGAGAGTCTGGAACAGATAGAGAAACCTGGGCAAAACATTCATTTTTATTGTTTCAACCCTTTTGCCTTAGACTTAAGAAGGGGATATGGTAAAATCTTTCAAGATATTTTTTTATGGTCTTAAAAAGGGGGGTATAATTTTCTCCATAAATGTAGTTGATGATGTAAATCATTGACTGAGGTTTGGGAGCGGGACCACGTCTCAACCTCCTACTCCTACTCCTACAGCGACCACGCCTCCACTCTTTAACCACACCTCTTTACCCAGAAGCCCTATTTATACAGGCCTATCCTTGCATCTCTTTTTGTCTCTGCTCTCTCAACAAAGAGACAATCAGTCAGCGAGCGCATTAGTTTGGACAAGAATCATGAGCCGTTTTCTATCCATCGCTCATAGTGATTTCATTACTATCTGCAGTTCATCAACTCCTTTATAAGGACAAGTATCCTGTTCTCCTCAACCTTTCTCTCCACTCCGGAGCAATGCGACGACCATGTAATCCACACTGTTTAACGATTGCTCGTCTGAACATCAACCCCATCACTCTTGCACCTTATTCATACTCATGCACTTCCATCGGCGACCCACGAACGCATTGTCTTTTATGCCATCCATTTGATTTTGGACTGTATTACCGAACCGCCAACTCTATCGCACTCACCTGCTCTCCGAATCTTCCAATTCATTGCCTAAAACTCTTTCAAAACTCTATTCAACTGCACCTGTATTAATCCTCTTCTCCAGTAATTGACAGACTGCTTGTAGATTCCATCCAGTACTCTTCAGAGAGTCCTCGACTCTCTAGCTCCTCTTCTCTTGTGCCACTCAGTTGACATCTTCATTTTCAGCCAGGCTTCACGTTGAGCTCCAGACCATCTTTGCTAATTTTTGTAGTTGATGATGTAATCATTGACTGAGGTTCGGGAAAGGGACGCCTCAACCTCCTACTCCTCCAGCCACCACGCCTCCACTCTTTGAACCACACCTCTAATTTACCCAGAAGCCCTATTTACACAGGCCTATCCCTGCATCTCTTGTTGTCTCTGCTCTCTCGACCCAACCCTCCAACCGCATGTCTCTATCATCTTCACCGTAACACATCTCGATCTAAGGAGGGGGGGTTCTGAATCGACTGGGCTGACTTACCCGAGATGAAGCCCCCATCCAGAGTCTCTCTACCCAGCCAACTGTTAATTGATCCATCATCAGAATCAAAATCAGAATCAAAAGGGGGTTGTCAATTAACAAAATTCACAAACATAGGAACTTGTCTCGACCTTAAGGTGCAAAATAAAACACTGATCAATAATAAAAACATCATATATGAAATCAAAAGGGTATGCATTAAGAAACAACTTAAAACTACTATAGTATAAAATTAAAATAAGTAGGCATTACTATTTACTCGAGAATTACAGTTAAATTTACAGTTGTAGTGCAGAAAGTGACAGTGCAGTGAGTGATGAATAGTTGCAGTTAAAGTGACAGGTGCAAAGAAGTGTACATCAGTCCAACAGCAGAGGGAAAGAAACTATTCTTGTGGTGGGAGGTTCTGGTCCGGATGGACCGTAGCCTCCTGCTTGAGAGGAGTGGCCTCCTGCCTGAGGGGAGTGGTTCAAACAGACCATGTCCAGAGTGAGAAGGGTCAGCTGTGATCCGACCTGCTCGTCCCAGAGCCCTGGAGACGTACAAGTCCTGCAGAAATGGAAGTCTGCAGCTGATCACCTTCTCAGCAGAACGCACAATGCGCTGTAGTCTCTGTTTGTCCCTGGCTGCGGCTCCAGCGTACCACACGGTGATAGAGGAGGTGAGGATGCACGCAATGATGGCCGTGTAGAACTGCACCATCATCTGCAGTGGCAGCTTGGCTTTCCTCAGCTGCCGCAGGGAGTACATCCTCTGCTGGGCCTTCTTGATGAGGGAGCTGATGGAGGGCTCCCACTTGAGGTCCTGGGTGATGGTGGTGCAGAGGAAGCGGAAGGACTCCACGGTGGTGATGGGGGAGTCTGTTAGGATGAGGGCGGGCTCCACTGTCTTCTGGGCGTTGAACTCCAGGTTGTTACCGCTGCACCAGGACACCAGCAGGTCCACCTTCCTTCTGTAGACAGACTCATCACTGTCCGAGATGAGCCCGATGAAGGTGGTGTCGTCCGCAAACTTGATCAGTTTTACGGAGTTGTGGCTGGAGGTGCAGCAGTTTGTGTACAGGGAGAAGAGCAGAGGGGAAAGTAGGCAAGACAAGGCAAGGCAAGTTTATTTGTAGAGCACAATTCGTACACAAGGCAATTCAAAGTGCTTCACACAACAGGAAAAAATGCATTAAAATCACAAAGACATGGCAGAAATCACAATCTTAGTTCAAGACATAAAAGAGAAGAGTGCAAAGAAAAGCATTTCAGTCATATGCACAGCCAAACAAAACAGTTTTTAGTTTAGATTTGAACATTGCCAGAGTAGAACCTGTCTCACATCCTCAGGAAGACTGTTCCAGATTTTAGCTGCATAAAACTGAAACGCAGATTCCCCATGTTTAGTCCTGACTCTGGGCACCAGCAGGAGGCCGGTCCCTGAGGTCCTCAGAGTCCGAGATGGTTCATATGGCACTAACATGTCCGAGATGTACTTTGGTGCTAGGCCATGGAGAGACTTGTATACAAGCAGAGCTGCTTTGAAGTCTATTCTCTGAGCCACAGGGAGCCAGTGCAGAGACCTGAGCACAGGACTAATGTGATCGTACTTCCTGGTTCTAGTCAGGACCCGAGCAGCAGCGTTCTGGATGTACTGCAGCTGTTTTACAGCTCGTTTGGAGAGGCCAGTGAGCAGGCCGTTACAGTAGTCTAATCTACTAGAGACAAACGCATGGATAAGTCTCTCCAGGTCTGGTTTAGACACTATACTTTTGATTTTGGCAATGTTTTTTAGATGGTAAAAAGCTGCTGATGTGATTGATCTGACGTGGCTGTTAAAATTCAAATCTGAGTCCATTATTACCCCAGATTTCTAACTTGATGTGTAGGTTTTAGAGCGAGACTCTGGAGGTGACAGTTAACAATTTCTCTTTGTTTCTGTGGGCCAAAGACGATGATTTCAGTCTTGTCTGAGTTCAGCTGGAGAAAGTTGTTTTGCATCCACACACTGATCTGTTGGATGCAGTGACAGAGTGAATCCACTGGTCCATATTCACCTGCCGTCAGTGAAACATAGATCTGAGTGTCGTCTGCGTAATTGTGATAGGACACATTCTCGCTGCGTATCAACTGACCTAACGGCAGCATGTAGAGGTTGAACAGAAGGGGTCCCAGGATTGACCCTTGGGGCACCCCACAGGTCAGGGGCATCTGGTCTGAGACACAGTTACCAATTTCGATACAAGAATTTCCTGTCTTCCAGATAGGACTTTAACCAGTTTAGAGCAGTGCCAGTGATGCCCACCCAGTCCTCTAGTCTCTGTAAGAGGGTCCCATGATCGACAGTGTCAAAAGCAGCACTCAGATCTAACAGAATTAAGACTGAGGCTTTGCCCGCGTCAGTGTTCAGGTGGATGTCATTTGTCACCTTGACAAGAGCAGTCTCAGTGCTGTGATGAGGTCTAAAACCTGACTGGAAAACATCAAATGAGTTGTTTATTAAGAGGAAATCAGTGAGCTGTTGGTAAACAACCTTTTCAAGGACTTTGCCCCAAAATGGCAGATTAGAGATGGGCCGGTAATTACTCAGTACTGCGGCATCAAGACTGCTCTTCTTTAGGAGAGGCTTTATGACCGCAGTTTTCAAAGACATTGGGAATGTTCCAGATTGAAGCGACATGTTAACTATTTGAGTGAGTGGTGCTAACAAACTGTTCAGCACAGACTTTAGAAATCTGGTGGGTAACACATCGAGGCAGCATGTAGATGAACTCAGGCTGGTGATGATGATCTCCTGGACAGTTTTGTCAGTTACAGGTGCAAAGTGAGTCAGCTCTAAGTGTGTAGGTGGTTTGAGGGTTATTTTTTGCATTGTAGAATTGATAGCATTTTTAATGCCCTGAACTTTGTCATTAAAGAATAATGCAAACTCATTACACTTGGATGTGGAAATGAGTTCTAACGGCAGCTGAGCTGGAGGGTTTGTTAATCTGTTTACTGTGGCAAACAGGACACGCGAGTTGTTACTGCAGCTTCCAATTATTTCAGAAAAATATCCTTCCCTAGTTCTACATAAAATGAGGTTGTACATGTACAACTTCTCTCTGTAAATCTCTTTCTGAACCTGGAGCTTCGACTTGCGCCATTTTCGTTCGGCCCGACGGCACTCCCTTTTCTGTGCCCTGACCGAATCATCATTTCTCCATGGCGCCTTCTGCTTATTTTTAACAATTTTAGCCTTCATAGGGGCAATGGTGTCGAGAACATTCAAAACACTAGATGTAACAGAGTTCAACAAATCATTTACATTAGAACATGAGACATTTTCAAAGTTTAATCATTTCCATAAACAGTTTTCCCGTGCTGTCATTTATGTGTCTCCTCCGGACAACTTGCAGGACCAGCTGGTGGTTTGGGAAAAACAGACAGGTCAAAGAAGACACAGAAATGATCAGACAGAGCAACATCGACCACATTGACGTTTGAAATATTAACCCCTTTTGTAATTAGAAGATCTAGAGTGTGCCCTCTGCTGTGGGTGGGGCCACTCACGCGCTGAGTAAGACGAAAGTTTCAAGGACAGCATGAAGCTCTTTAGCGTTTCTGTCACAGATATTATCAACATGAACATTGAAATCACCTGTTATAACCAAACCATCAAAGTCTGTGCATACGACTGAAAGCATCTCAGTAAAATCATCAATAAAACTTTTGCAGTGCTGAGGAGGCTTGTATAAAACAATGAAGAGAATGGATGGAGACTGTTTTAGCTCAATTTTAAAGGCTACATACTCAAATGTTGAAAACACCCCAAAGGACAACCTGTGGGTAACTATTTCATCTCTAACAAAAGCACACACACCTCCTCCCTTTTTGTTTTCTCGTGTTTCAGATTCAAACATAAAGTTGGGTGGAGCAGACTCTATTAGAACTAAATTTCCTGTGTTTTTGTCAAGCCATGTTTCAGTTAAAAACATAAAATCAAGATTATAAGAAGAAATAAAATTATTAATTAAGAATGATTTGTTACATAAGGATCTGACATTTAGCACAGCAAGTTTCAGACTAGTTTCAGTGAGACTGGGCGTTATCTTTTTACAGGGAATATGAATCAAATTTCTCAGATTGGGCAGTCTGACTCGCATTTTGTTTTCCCATCTGTGTGATGTTACTACAGAAATAGCACTAGGGGAGGCTGTTTTTACACAGGGCCCCGGGTTGGTTTGATTTTTAATATGACTATAAGTCCCGGCAACGCTGAGACCCAGTGCATCCTAGCTATGGGAGATACCAGGTGAAAGGCGAGGGGGGATAGGTGGGGGGACTTTTTTGGTGTAGTGGGAGCCGGTGAGCGTTTGGGACCAGGTGAAAGGCGGGTGGGTTTTGGTGGGGTGATTTTTGTCTGTGTAGCAACAGTCAGGGGAGAGTTCATCATCGTTGATATCAGAACTCTTGCTAAATTAGGCGTGAGTGGAGCCATCTTAATGCCTGATTTGATCAGATGTTCAAGATGGCTGGGAAGACCCCTGGGTGAGAGTGGAGATGGAAAGGAGAGTGAGGAATCTGTAGTGGGAGTAGATGTTGCAGGGGGGATCCAGGGCTGCTCTGAGGGCAGGGGCGATGGCGGGGATACTGCCCGGCCCGCCACAGATGGGTCCAAGGCCTTTGATGAGGACCGTGCAGGAAAGAACTGAAATGACTCCTGAAGTACACAGCCCTGTGGAGCACCTGTGCTGATAGTCAGAGTGTCTGAGACATTCTACCCCAGGTGCACGCACTGCTTCCGATCCGTCAGGAAGTCAGTGCTCCACCTGCAGGTGGAGTCGGGTACGTTGAGCTGGGAGAGCTTGTCCTGGAGCAGAGCAGGAGGATGGTGTTGAATGCAGCGCCAAAGGCCTGTAGTCATTAAGTCCAGTGATCCGGGGCTTCTTTGGGACAGGGACAATGATGGACGACTTGAAGCAGGCTGGGACGTGCCATGACCCCAGGGAGGTGTTAAAAATGTCTGTGAAGACTGGGGTCAGCTCTTCTGGACAGTGTCTTAAGGTGGCAGGAGAGACACCATCTGGTCCAGCAGCTTTTCGGGGTTGTATTTCCGAAATACTCTTGGATACTGATCCAAGATGGCGCCGCAGACGGATGCCCTGGCCTTTCTGTGCTCTTTGTTATGTCTGATTATGTTTGTAAATTGTGTGTGTCTGCGTGCTCTTACACCCGTGAAGAGCTCTTGTCCTTCCGCACAACAACTCCTACGGACCTAGTTCCAGTTTTTTTAGTTTCTGCTGCTGAATTAGCCCTTCTTTTGGCTAAAAGAGTGAGACGCCGCAGGCGAGGAAAACGTGCGGGGTCCTCGTACGGCTCAGGAGACGCGGTACACGGACGCCCTTACCTGGGATTTTCCTCTCCAACGTCCGCTCACTCTCCAACAAAATGGACGAACTGGCGCTGCTGATGAGACGAAACAGAGACTTTTCTTCATCTCCTGTTTTGTGCTTCACGGAGACGTGGCTCAGTGAGCCGATCCCGGACGGCGCCGTGCAGCTCGAGGGGTTTTGCCTCTTTCGTGCGGATCGTCATAAAGGTCTCTCCGGGGGTAAAACACGCGGCGGAGGAGTCTGTTTCTACATCAACAACGCCTGGTCTTCAGATGTGACTGTGATCTCCAAAACACTGCTCTCCTGATCTGGAATATCTCTTTATTAACTGCAAACCATTCTACTCGTCACGTGAGTTCGCCTCATTCATTCTGGCTGTTGTTTACATCCCGCCGAGCGCAAACGTACACGTGGCACAGCGCACGCTCGCGGACCAGATTCTGAGTGTGGAGCGGACCTTCCCGGACTCCTTGTGTATTATCCTGGGTGATTTTTAACAAGGGGAATCTCAGCCACGAACTACCAAAATACAGACAGTTTATTAAAGTCCCGACCAGAGAGCAGAACACGCTGGATCACTGCTACACAACAGTCAGTAACGCCTTCCGCGCCGTGGCTCGCGCTGCTCTCGGCTTCTCAGATCACGCCATGGTTCACCTGATCCCCACGTACAGGCAGAGGCTGAAGCTCTCAAAACCTGCAGTGAGGACCTCTAAGAAGTGGACCAATGAGGCAGTGGAGGAGCTCCGTGCGTGTTTGGACATTACAGACTGGGAGGTTTTCAGAGCTGCCACAGAGAGTTTGGATGAGTACACGGACACTGTGACGTCATACATTCGATTCTGTGAGGACAGCATCATACCAACACAAACCAAAGTCACTTTCAACAATGACAAACCCTGGTTCACTCCAAAACTGAGGCAGTTAAGGCAGCAGAAGGAGGCAGCGCACAGGGCTGGTGACAGGGGGCGCTACAAAGACGCAAAGTATGGATTTAGCAAAGAGGTTTCTCGAGCGAGATCACAGTACAATACGCGTCTGAAGCAGCAGTTCTCTGACAACAACCCCGCCTCCGTGTGGAGGGGGCTCCGGCTCCTTACCAACCACAAGCCCCGAGCCCCCCCTGCTGCAGACAATCGAAAACTGGCTGAGCAACTTAACACCTTCTACTCCAGGTTTGATGTGACCACCCCCTCCCCCACGGTGGCCACCTCCGCCAACCCAAACCTGGTCACCCCCACCTCCCCCACCACCCTCTCAGTTCAGGAACAGGATGTTCACAGGCTATTTCGGAAATCCAACCCCCGAAAAGCTGCTGGACCAGACGGCGTCTCTGCCGCTACATTAAGACATTGCGCACGAGAGTTAACCCCCGTCTTCACAGACATTTTTAACACCTCCCTGGGGTCATGCCATGTCCCAGCCTGCTTCAAGTCTGCCATCATTTTCCCTGTCCCCAAGAAGCCCCGGATCACTGGACTTAATGACTACAGGCCTGTGGCGCTGACGTCTGTAGTCATGAAGTCATTTGAACGCCTGGTCCTGCCCCACCTCAAGTCCTTCACCTCCTCCCTGCTGGACCCCCTGCAGTTCGCCTACAGAGCCAACAGGTCTGTGGACGACACCATCAACCTGGCACTCCACTTCATCCTGCAGCATCTGGACTCCCCGGGAACCTACGCCAGGATCCTGTTCGTGGACTTCAGCTCTGCGTTCAACACCATCCTCCCTGCTCTGCTCCAGGACAAGCTCTCCCAGCTCAACGTGCCTGACTCCACCTGCAGGTGGATCACTGACTTCCTGACGGATCGGAGGCAGTGCGTGCGGCTGGGGAAGAATGTCTCAGACACTCGGACTATCAGCACAGGAGCTCCACAGGGCTGTGTACTTTCCCCTCTGCTCTTCTCCCTGTACACAAACTGCTGCACCTCCAGACACGACTCCGTAAAACTCATCAAGTTTGCGGACGACACCACCCTCATCGGGCTCATCTCGGACGGGGATGAGTCTGTCTACAGGAGGGAGGTGGACCGGCTGGTGTCCTGGTGCAGCGGTAACAATCTGGAGTTCAACGCCCCAGAAGACAGTGGAGATGATCGTGGACTTCAGGAAAGCCACAGCCCCCCAGCCCCCCCTCATCATGACAGACTCCCCCATCACCACCGTGGACTCCCTTCCGCTTCCTGGGCACCACCATCACCCAGGACCTCAAGTGGGAGCCCTCCATCAGCTCCCTCATCAAGAAGGCCCAGCAGAGGATGTACTTTCTGCGGCAGCTGAGGAAAGCCAAGCTGCCAGCGCAGATGATGGTGCAGTTCTACACGGCCATCATTGAGTCCATCCTCACCTCCTCCATCACCGTGTGGTACGCTGGAGCCACAGCCAGGGACAAACAGAGACTACAGCGCATTGTGCGCTCTGCTGAGAAGGTGATCGGCTGCAGACTTCCATCTCTGCAGGACCTGTACGTCTCCAGGGCTCTGGACGAGCAGGTCGGATCACAGCTGACCCTTCTCACCCTGGACATGGTCTGTTTGAACCACTCCCCTCAGGCAGGAGGCTACGGTCCATCCGGACCAGAACCTCCCGCCACAAGAATAGTTTCTTTCCCTCTGCTGTTGGACTCATGAACACTTGAAAACACCTGTCACTTTAACTGCAATATTCATCACTCACTGCACTGTCACTTTCTGCACTATAACTTTAAACATAACTGTAAACTTGTGTACATAGAAATGCCTATTTTTATTTTTATTGTATAGTAATTTTTAAATTGTTTCCTAATGCATGCCCTTTTTTGATTGAATATATGTTGTTTTATTATTACTCAGTGTTTTATGTTGCACCTTAAGGCCGAGACAAGTTCCTACGTTTTTGAATTTTGTTCATTGACAATGGCAATAAACTCTTTCTGATTCTGATTCTGATTCTGATTCTGAAATAGCCTGTTCACATCCTGCTCCTGAACTGAGAAAGTGGTGGGGGAGGTGGTGGCCACCGTGGGGGAGGGGGTGGTCACATAAAACCTGGAGTAGAAGGTGTTAAGTTGCTCAGCCTGTTTTCGATTGTCTGCTCGGGGCTTATGATTGGTGAGAAGCCGGAGCCCACGCCACACAGAGGCGGGGAACTGCTGCTTCAGAAGCGTATTGTACTGTGATCTAGCTCGAGACACCTCTTTGCTAAATCCATACTTAGCATCTTTGTCAGGAATCAGGAATCAGGATATATTTATTGCCATTGTCAATGAACAGAATTCACAACATAGGAACGTGACTTGCTGACAGATGCGACATGAGAGACATGCATAAAGAGCACCAGCCACCGGGGCTGCTCGCTTTCGCACAGCGCCTACCAGGGTACTTGAACTCTTGGAAAATGAAAAAACAGTTTCAGCAATAAGCATACAATGATAAACAACACATATTGAGTACATTACAAGAGGTCAACGTGATGGATATTTTCAGTGGAAATTGGGGGAGGGGTCACAAACAAGATAACACAAAGATTAGGATGAGGAATGTGGGATGTGCAGACGGTGAGTGAAGGCCGAGTCTTGTTTGTGTAAGTGTCTGTGTGTGTCTTCAGTACGGCCAGTAAGGGACAGAGATACAAGGGCACAGCAGCGAAAAGAGAAATAAGTACTTTAAAACATTTGTTGATCAATGATTTACGATCAAATAATCCAATCGTTTCTGGTCCTCTGTGTGCGATCAGCTTGATTCATTGAGTTACTCCGTCCGACAGCGAAAAGTTCCCATTTCCTTGATTGAATCCCCCAAAGTCTTTTGCATCTCCGTGGTC
Organism: Chaenogobius annularis; assembly: GCA_015082035.1. Lineage (NCBI taxonomy): Eukaryota > Metazoa > Chordata > Actinopteri > Gobiiformes > Gobiidae > Chaenogobius > Chaenogobius annularis. The sequence continues at coordinate 318,096 of BJKM01000767.1, forward strand.
CGAAATAAGATGTTACGGTTCAGATCAGTGAGTTGCACCGTGCCGTGCTCAAGTCTCTCTGTTCGAGTCCTTTAATTCTTTCACTCAAATCCAAAAACCTTTTGATGTTGATGTCAGACAGTTGTTGGGTGAATTTTTCTGTCTTCCCAATTTTCAGATAGACCTTTGTAGCGCCCCCTGTCTCCAGCCCTGTGCGCTGCCTCCTTCTGCTGCCTTAACTGCCTCAGTTTAGGTGTGAACCAGTGTTTGTCATTGTTGAAAGTGACTTTGGTTTCTGTTGGTATGATGCTGTCCTGACAGAAAACGAATGAATGACGTCACAGTGTCCGTGTCCTCATCCAAACTATCTGTGGCAGCTCTGAAAACCTCCCAGTTTGTAACGCACGGAGCTCCTCCGCTGCCTCATTGGTCCACTTCTTAGAGGTCCTCACTGCAGGTTTGGAGAGCTTCAGCCTCTGCCTGTACGTGGGGATCAGGTGGACCATGGCGTGATCTGAAAAAGCCGAGAGCAGCGCGCGAGCCACGGCGCGGAAGGCTTTACTGACTGTTGTGTAACAGTGATCCAGCGTGTTCTGCTCTCTGGTCGGAACTTTAATAAACTGGTCTGTGGAAAACTTTAATAAACTGTCTGTACTTTGGTAGTTCGTGGCTGAGATTCCCCTTGTTAAAATCCCCCAGGATAATACACAAGGAGTCCGGGAAGGTCCGCTCCACACTCAGAATCTGGTCCGTGAGCGTGCGCTGTGCCACGTGTACGTTCGCGCTCGGTTGGATGTAAACAACAGCCAGAATGAATGAGGCGAACTCACGTGGAGAGTAGAATGGTTTGCAGTTAAAGAAGAGATATTCCAGATCAGGAGAGCAGTGTTTGGAGATCACAGTCACATCTGAAGACCAGGCGTTGTTGATGTAAAAACAGACTCCTCCGCCGCATGTTTTGCGCCCGGAGAAATCCCTTTGTCTGTCCGCACAAAGAAGCTCAAAGCCCTTGTCATGGAAAAATGTCATGTCGTTCTATTGATGTTGCAGATAATATTATCTTGGCTCTGGCCAAGTCATTGGTCAAGACAGCGCTTGGGGGGTCAGCTCCTTGAGGGTTGTTTTTGTCTCTTTTGGCGCTGATTTGATTGTGACAATGTGTGTACGTGTCAATGTATATTCCTGCCTTTAAAAGGATGTATACTGTCATTGTTCTGGAGTTGAGGGTATACCTTTAGTTTGTCCCCCTGTACGTTTTCCTCGTCTGCTGCTTCTCACTCTTCGATCCATCATTGATCCATCATCGATCCATCATCATCACTATTATCATAAATATTCTCTCATATTCCATTTGTTGTGGCGTGGTCCTTGCTAGTGAATTGTTGTCAGGTCTCTTTGGAGGACCACACCTAAATATCTAAGTGAATCTGTTTGCCATTTAAATGGGTAAGTCTTTTTAAAGGTCAGAGATGGATGCCAGTAAGAGAGGATTTCAGTATTTTCTACACTTAATTTGTATCCAGACATTGAACCAACTTCTTGAAAATAATGCATCACATTGAGTATGACCCCCCTTTCTAGAGTCAGTGGAACTGTCACATGACCATTGATTTTAATTCTTGATATTGGACCATCGTAAACAGCCCCAATATTTTGTATAATTAGATCATCGATTTTAAATTTGTTTAGCACTTTAAACAGATATGGCCTGCTAACAGAATCAAAAGCTTTTTCAGTGTCCTAACTTATTATTACTGCTCTGTTTTGTTGTTTTTGTTTCATTCTGTGTAAAGATCTTCTTATGTTGTCTTGTGTTTGTTGTTTGGTAATGAATCCTGTCTGATCATTGTGGATAAAATTTGGGAGGATTTGTTCCATTCTTTTGGACATAATTGAGGTGTATAAACGATAGTCTACATTCAGAATAGAAATGGGTCTGTATGAGGCACAGTCAAGTCGGTCCTTCTCCTCTTTAGGTATCAGGGATATGATGGCTTCTTTCCAACTGTGAGGGATCTGAGTTTTTTTAAGTGCCCATTTAAAAGTTGCCAAAAGGAAAGGAGTAAGTGTGTTTTTCAGCGCTTTATTACACTCTGAGGTGAACCCATCTCTCCCTGGAGATTTATTGTTCTTTAATCTTTTGATTGCGCCTTGTATTCCAAAACTTTTATTTCAGCTCCTAATTTTTTATTATGTTCTTCTGACATAACAGGCAAATTGAGGGTTTCCAGAAAGGAATGTATATCCCCTTTGTTGTCTGGAATTTTTGAAAAACGTTTTTAATAAAAGGATTCAAATGCTGATTGAATTTGGTCTTGTTTGGTTAAAATTTCATCACTTTGCCTGTCCTGTATTTTAAAAATTATTCTTTCTGCTTTCAGCTTGTTGTTTTCTAAGTTTCCAAGATAGTAAGTTTCGAAAATTTTGATCCACTCTCATAATATCTTTGTTTGGTAAAGAGTATTTTCTAAACTATTTCCTGTGAAGTCAGATCATTCATTTCTCATATCTTTTTAATTTCTTATAGCATTTTAGGACACCCCTTTTTGGCATGGTTTTCCTCCATAAATTAAAAAAATCCTTACAGATCCTCAAGCTTTTTCTCCCTTTGTTTTTTCCCCCCCGGAGGCTATGGCTATAATTTGTCCTCTCAAGACTGCTTTGGAAGCGTCCCAAACAATGGGCGGAGAAATTTCCCCAGTGTCATTTTCCTTCAGATAAGTCTTCTTAATGTTGTTGTAAATTTTTTCCTAGACATTTAGGTGTGGTACTCCATAGAGACCTAACAACAAATGGAGAAACATTATATCCTTCTTTTTAAGACCATAAAAAAGACCTTTAAAAAAATTAGTCTTATCCCCTTCTTAAGTCTAAGTCAAAGGCTTGAAACTATAAAAATCCATTTTTTGCCCAGATTTCTCTATCTGTTCCAGACTCTTCAAATGTTTCTCTTTGGATAGAAAGGATAGAAAAAGGGGGCTGGGGTTTGACTTGTTTGAAAAATTACTTTATTTCAGCTCAGATCAGAGCGTTGCTGGTGTGACCCAGAATATGAAACTCAATGGAAGAATATTGAGATTAATGTTGTGCCGGGGGTTCCTGTACAGGCCTTACTGGCAGATGACAAACAGTTGAGTCATTTGGGGGAGGTGGAGAACCCTTGGGTGAAGTCTGTTCTTACAAAATGGAAGGAGCAGATCAAAACATATGTAGCCGGGTCAAATATAAAAATATCAGTTAAGAGCTAGTTGCAATTCTCAGTTTAACCAGAAGATGTCACTGTGGTCAAATGTGAGAATAGTTGCGACTTGCGCACGCGTGACATCATCACAGCGCGACAGCCGAGTGCCTCGATAAGAGAGAACAGAAAATGGTTCGTACATTGTAAATCTTTCTTTTAAAACGAGCTTTGAGTACAAAAATAATCTTTGATATTGTCAGGCAATGCTCTAAATTGCAGCATATTCTAAGATTATTGTCCATTAAATTCAGCTCCTTCCATGTAGAAAAAAAGATGTAGATTGACTACTCATCCTGTGAAGCATGTCACTACTCACGTAGGGGAAGTCTCAAGCGTCGTGACGACGTGAGTTAAAATATCAATCAAATGTAATGTTTAGGAATGTTTAAGATGGTATTTTTGGTTGACAAAATTTGTACATGTGGTTAATTCAGAGGGGAGATGCTCGTGGTCCTCACTGTGTTGGGTGTGGTCTGAGCAGTCTTTAACTCACTTGAAAAAGCAGACAGTGTCATACAATGTGATTCTAATGTCATTTTATGTGCATTGTACCTATAGTTGAATATAGAGTAAGCGGTGTTTATTCTTTTAGTTATAGGATTACCTCACTACTGTTGTCTTTTTCTTTTGTTTTGTCTTTTGTCTCTTTTGATTGTTATAAGGAGACTACGAAAAGAAAACTGTAAATCCTGACAAAAGTTTAATACTAAGATTCCTGATGTATGTTAAAGGACTTTAAAATATTTTGGAGAAAGCCAAATCAAACCAAAATTAATGCTGAAATGGGAAAGAGAGGGTCACTTTGTTCTGGCTGATGAAGAGTGGGAAAGTATATGTACATCCCATTGAAGAACCACGGGATCTCTTGTTTGGAGGGACAAATTTGACAGACTGTGGGTAAAGTGGGACATTTCTTTGGTTTCAGTTGTGTGTTAGTTTTTGTGGGATTTCGTTTGATTTTTGTCTGTTTTTCTTTCTCTGGTCGTGTTTTGTTTGATTTTTCATGTTTGTATATATTTTTTGTTCTTAAAAAAAGGAATGTTGTGATTCAATTCAATTTATTTTTGTAACACCCAAAATCACAACAGCAGTTGCCTCGAGGGGCAGTGGAAAAACAGAATAAAACCAGAATAAACAATGTTCATAGGAACTTGGTAATGTCCCAAGCCCCCCTGTCCTTAGACCCTCCTTCTCGACATGGAAAAACTACCGAACCTCTTTGGGAAAAAGTAGAAACCTGGAGGAGTTCCACAGTGAAGGAGAGATCCGACTCCCTCGGACGGACAGGAGGACGCGCCTCATCTGATCCCGGCAATAGAGCATCTGAGGACCATACTTAACAACTAACAGTCATGAAAGAGTCCATACTACACCACTCTAACCACTGAGGACACTTTCATCCGACAAAATACAATAAATGACCCACAAAAATCATCCTTAACCCCTAGACTACCAAAACAGTTGTGATAACAAAAGAAAAGGAGACGCTAAATTACTCGAAATGGACGTTGGAAGTTGGACAGGTTTCCCGTGGATTTCATCAGAGGAAAACCTGTGTGATTTGGATCATTTATGAAGCTCTGGTGAGCCACACCAGAGGAGGAGGGGTGAACCACATGAGCGTTTGTTTAACGTTCAACTCTGGTTTTAAATGTAAAAGTTGGACATGTGACCTGTCTGTATTATAAATCTGATATTTAGGCAGGAGTATTAAGCATAAAGTTTTACCCCAGATGCAGCTCTTTTCAATCTCTCCACCGCTCCTTGACATTTGCCGCTGTCATCCGGGTGTGCAGAAGTGTCAGTAAACATGCCAATGCACCGGAGCGTGGCCAAAACAGTTCTTCTAATTCAAACATGTTTGAATGACTGCGACTGGAGTCACCCAAACCCAGGCCTGGTCAGTGGGTGTGGTAGTCTGCTTGTGACCTTATTTTACAGAGTGAGTCTAAGTTGTTCCCTCACAGATATATTTGCCCTTTTGAAATTGATCCTGCTGTTGTCAAACTTATATGGCCTTCCTCTTTCAATGTGCACCCCTCCATGTCACTCTCCTGCAACCTATTTCCTAAAGTGCTCCGGCCAAGCCCCCTCTGCCCCCCTGAGTTGTCGACAATCCCCTTGCCTTTACTGTACGCTAACAGTTGGATGTCCATAAGCGAGGACGGGGTGGCAGTTCCTGGTGGACTGGAAGGGTTACGGTCCTGAAGAGTGCTGATGGTCTCCCGCCCCCTGATCTCGGACCCTGCATTCGGTATCTTTCTCCTGCTCTGTGATTCAGCTAAGTCGCCTGATCCTTGCCTCTACTGCCTGCACCATTTCCTTTGTAAAATAAACCGTTACACCTGCCTTAGTGTCGTGACTTGCAGCAATACCTGGCCCGCCTTGTCACCCACAGACCCGTCTTTAGCGTACCTATGCTATTGCTAACTTTCAGAATCTTGTTGCTTCGTCTGCTCTGATGTTGGCTCAATTGTACCTTTATGGGTTCTATTCGGGTTAGCCATAGCATAATACCTCATTTCTACTGATATTGTGTGTGAGCAGGAGTTTTCTTTTATACATACAGTGGAAAAGCAACAGCGGATCTTCTCCATTCTCCACCTCTTCTCAGTTTTTTCTCTTCCCTCCCCTTCCTCCTTTGAGCTCTCTCTCTCTGTCAATTCCCTCTCTTTCTGTTCCATTGATTTTATGCACAAGGAACATTAGCGCTTCGCCGGCTCAGGGTATTACACTCAAATCATTGTGTTCTATTGTTTGGCATGTCATATTGATTCTGTCCCAGATTTCACTGGCTGGAGTGAAAGATTGTAGCCTCAACAGTCTTGCACATGCCCGATCGAAGCCATTTGAAAACAAATAACTTGTGCAAAGTGATACAAAGGATTGGTTCAGATGTAATCATTGAATTTGTGCCGTGGGACTGTTAGGCTCTGATTCTCCACAGATAAGAGTGAGAGAGAGAGTTTTACAGATGAAAACCACTGCAAGGTCAAAGCAGCGAAGGCAAAGGCACAGTTTGTGGAGTTTAGTTAAGGACAGTCAAGGTGCTTTCAAATACAAAAAATCCAACGCTAATTCACTAACTGACTGGCTCTAAAAGGGTAAGTCACACATGTTTCATGTTCTTTTATTCTATGTGAATTAAATTCATGCATTAAGTGTAAATACAGTATTCAAAATATTTATAATGCATGGAGAAATAGCCTAGGCTTTCTTATAATGTCCAAATAAACATTAAATTTAGACAAATAAAATGATTGTTGTGATAAGAGGTCTCCAGTTCGCCTACAGAGCCAACAGGTCTGTAGACGACGCCATCAACCTGGCACTCCACTTCATCCTGCAGCATCTGGACTCCCCGGGAGCCACAGCCAGGGACAAACAGAGACTACAGCGCATTGTGCGCTCTGCTGAGAAGGTGATCGGCTGCAGACTTCCATCTCTGCAGGACCTGTACGTCTCCAGGGCTCTGGGACGAGCAGGTCGGATCACAGCTGACCCTTCTCACCCTGGACATGGTCTATTTGAACCACTCCCCTCAGGCAGGAGGTTGACTAGAACCTCCCGCCACAAGAACAGTTTCTTTCCCTCTGCCGTTGGACTAATGAACACTTTTTAAACACCTGTCACTTTAACGACAATTAAATCACTCACTTTCTGCACTACAACTGTAAATTCTCATGTACATAGTAATGCCTATTTTTATTTTATACTATAGTAATTTTAAATTGTTTCTTAATGCATGCCCTTAGGATTGAATATATGTTGTTTTTATTATTGATCCGTGTTTTATGTTGCACCTTAATGCCAAAACAAGTTCCTACGTTTGTGAATTTTGTTCATTGACAATGGCAATAAACCCTTTCTGATTCTGATTCTGAGAAAGCTTATTAACATTTCACTTTCTATCATTGCACATCAGTGATATTTTACAACTCTGGGTTTCAGTGACAAACTTGAACTTTGAAGGGAGTTTTGGCTACTGATTATGAAGCATGTTGACAGCTGTGTTCACATTGATGGTTGTGAGCTTCCACCGTGCTAAACGCCTCATCCGGTGTTCACATTATTTGTGCTTTGACGCCCGTTCGCACCGCTCGATTTACATGGAACGCAGAATACACGTTGCACCTCATGGCTCATTTGCTACATAGGGTTAACATAGAAAATACTAGCGTGGCTGCCTCAATGTGTTTTTAGCTTCACAGTCTAAACTGTCCCCTTAACAAAAAACTGAGAAGAAATTAGAAGGATTATTTACTGAACTTAACGCTGTACTGTGTAAATCAGATCTACATGAGACAAGCCGGTGACGAAGAAAAAAGGATGCACATTTCAATCATCAATGACATTGACAATGATCATATATTTCAACATGTCTATTATTTAGAAAACTTATATTTGACTAATGTGACAATTAATGACTTTCTGTGTCATTAATGTTCTCTTCACCTTGGCTAGATAAAAGCTTTGACATCAGCAGTAGATTCTATGGTGAGCTGTTCTAGTGCCACCTGAAATAGTAGATCTGGTCTATTCTCACATGGTATTGAGCCTGGTGGAACAAAAGAGTGGAGAGCACACGTTTGACACTGCCTGATCAGAGCTGCTGATATTCAGGAGCACGCTTTGTTAGCCCCACTAATTACTTTCCAAATGGAGCCATCTATCTCCATCGGGTGCACTACTGATAAAAGACTGCTATCGAGTGCAGGGGAAGGTGCTTTGTTATGTATGAACAAAGCCTGCACCAGAAATTCAAACACAACATTATTAATATGCACTTAAAATGCAAATAAATCCACCTCAAATATTCAAATGACATTCAAATAAACCACAGGGTTCATTGTGACCTTGTTTTAGTCGGAAAATGGAGTCTGGGCTGTTTACCGTCAATTCTACATTCCACACTCTATAATATAAACCAGCAAGAATGTTAAGACTAAGAGTTTATGTATACAAAACAGTTTTTTGGGCTTATAATGATGTTCATCAAAATCATAGCTGGAGGTAATTAGCATAATTCACTCTTGCTTGTTGAATCCGTTTTGTCCTCTTTCTCTGAGCCTCAGAAAAAACTCGTTCTGTTTTGGAACTTCATAGGTTTGAGCTCAGTTAACTTCTATGGCATTTTTAAGTTCATTAGTCATTGCCAAACTCATTCTGAGCATTTCTGCCTCAAATTGCGGTAATCTCCCCTCAGTAATTCCCTCTGCTTCTATTTGACGGAGTTCTCACACAAATCCTGATGAGGGAACTGCTGATTGTTTAAAGAAGTGTGCTGTCAGTAGATCCATTATTTTACGATCTATAAAATGAGATGCCAAAGCGAAGATACAAGCGCATGTGAAAATTACAAACACAAAAGAATAATGCAGACTATGTGTCCTTTTTAGCAAATATTTTGTGGTACAATACCATTTGTCGGTGAGCGAGACAGAGCGAGAATCTGTGTCCATATTTTAGATATTCCCCTTGAAAGTTCTGATTTCTAAGCCTTGATAAAAAATGTAAGTCAATGAGTTACAGTTTAATGGTCATTACTTGGTTTAATGTCTTGGTGATAATAACTCTCTTATTTGTAAATACCTACAAAAGTCTTGTTTCTCCAAACCAAAGGATTCTTTCAACATATCAAAGCCTTTCATGTGATTATCTTTTATGATCTACTGAAAAGCTTTTATACCTTTTGTAATCCAGACCTTGAATCTCAGGTCAGTTCTATTTGGTACAAAACCTTGGTCATAAACCGACCAGTTTAAGATTTGAACATCTTTGTTTAGTTGTTATGTTTTGATCAGCTCCTTCCATGTTGTAAGCACAGATTTTACCCAGGGATTTTCAACTTTCTCCAAATGACTCAACCATCTCTCATCTGCCAGTAAGGTCTGCACAGGAACCCCCGGCACAACATTACTCTCAATATTTTTCCATTGATCTTCATATTCTGGGTCACACCAGCAATGCTCTGATTTGAGCTGAAATAAAGTCATTTCTCAGACAAGGTAAACCCCGCCTCCTTTTTCTTTTTTATAATTGTACAGTTTTAAATTGGATTTGAGGTTTACTGCCTTGCCACACAAATCTTGAGATGGTTTTAGTCCACTCAACAAACAACACTGATTGGGGATGGTAATTTAAAGAGTCTGGAATAGATAGAGAAATCTGGGCAAAACATACATTTTTATAGTTTCACTCCTTTGATTAGACTTTACTATAGGCTCTTTATAGTAGTAAAAAGAGGGGTATAGTTTTTCTCTAAGATTGTTGATAGGTCTATGGAGTACCACACTTAAATATCTAAGAGATTCTGTTTGTCATTTAAATGGTTAAATCTTTCTAAAGGACAGAGGGGGATGTCAGTGAAAGAGAATTTCAGTTTTTTGTGCACTCAATTTGTGTCCAGACATTGGACCAATATCATGAATGAAATGCATCACATTGGGTATGGACAATTCTGGTTTGGTCAAATACAATAGAACATCATCTGCAGCAGGCCATTTTATGTTCCGTCCCATCAATTGTAACACCGTGAATTGTTCCCGATTGTCTAATATATTGGGTCAGTGGCCAGTGGCCTGACCCCGCTTTCCAGAGTCTGTGGATCTGTCAGGTGACCATTGATTTTAATTCTTGATGTTGGGCCATCGTAAAGAGAACCAATATTTTGTATTATTAAATCATCTATTTTGAATTTGTTTAGCACTTTAAATAAATAAGTCCAGCTAACAGAATCAAAAGCCTTCTCAGTGTCCAGACTTATTATTAGGGCTTTGTTTTGTTGTTTTTGTATTTGGCTCATTCTGTGTAAAGATGGTCTTATCCTGTCTTGTGTTTGTCGATTGGTCATAAATCGTGTCTGATCATTGTGGATTAAATTTGGGAGTATTTGTTCCATTGTTTTGGACATAATTGAGATACGATAGTCCAAATTCAGAATTGAGATTGGTCTGTGTGAGGCACATTCAAGTCGGTCCTTCCCTCCTTTTTGTATCAGGGGTCAGGTGATGGCTTCTTTCCAACTCGGAGGGATCTGAGCTTTTTTAAGTGCCCAGTTAAAAATTGATAAAGCTTTATACCACTCTGAAGCAAACCCATCGCTCCCGGAAAGTTATTCTATTTTAGTCTTTTGATTGCACTTTGAATTTCAGTAGTTGTTATTTCAGCACCTAATTTTTTGTTTTGTTCTTCGGTCATGGCGGGTAAATTGAGAGTGTCCAAAAAAACAATTGTATTTCTTCTTTGTTTCCTGACATTTTGGTGAAAATTTTTTGGATCTGGATATCATCTCACTATTAGATAGCATAAAGGACAATGAAAATCCACCCAAAACCACCAAAACCTGCCCAAATTAAAATGTATTATTATATAGTTTAATTGATAAACCAAATTTCATCAGTGGTCAAAGTAAAAGTGGGGTAACTAGCCAAGAAAGGACTCCAGCTCCCTCTGTCTGTCGCTCTTGTATCTCACCTGAGCCACAGAGTTTTCCCTGCCCCAGGATTCCACCATCAACGTCTATTTTAAGGCAGCGGTAAATGGTCCAAAATAGGCTGTCCTGGGTCGCAGTTTAATATATGTTTAATGTCTTGACAAGTTTGATTTCTGATGAAGACAACCGCTTTGCACACTGACGTGGATTAAACCATCACCACACGGACAGAGAGCAGGACAATGCATAAGTGAATAAAATGACTGACAATTAATTATTATTGTAAGCGTGCACTCGGTTAAACATGTGAAATCGGGGAACATTCACCTGCTCAGTGTGGGATCGGCGCTTTGAAGGAGGCGCTGTGCATGGGTATGGAGGACCCTGAGAGCAGTGTTAAATGGGGGTTTAATTATCCATTTAGAAAAGATCACATTTATTAAAACTGTTTTTTAAAGACCAGTTAAATGATTAACAAATGCTGTTATTTAAACTGTTTTAAAACACAATTTATTAAATGGATGTGTAAAAACTGTATTCATTTACAAATACTGTTCGAAAAAGCTTTTGCAACTTGTATCTTAACCTTCTGCAATTCACCTCTACAATTAGCTTTTTGGTGGCTCTCCTGGTCTTCTGGTCTTTAGATTAAATAAATAGGTTGGGTAACGAGGGGTGACCAATTAGAAAAAGTGGGTCGCCAGAAAGTAAAATTGAGAAGCACTGCTCATGGCAGGCCGAGCTGCTGTCTATCAGAGGAAATGTGATCGGGCAGTTAAAGTGTTGAAGCAGCATTCTCCAGCAGCAGATTCCATATCACTTTTGAGATGAGACATTTATATTAAAAGGCTTTCAGTGCAATCAATCTATCCCGAGAGACACAGGAGCGAGAGAAGCAGCGTTTCATCAGGCCTGCTTCTTCCACCTCATTATGGTCCAGAGCAGCGCAATGGGGCTCTGGGGGCTGCTTTGAAACGGAGAACAACTATTTCTCTAACGGGAGATATTGTGCGGCCTTCAGTGAAACGGATAGTGCGTGGCCGACATCACTTTGGAATATGAGAAGCTAACAATGCCAGTGCACTTTCTGGTTCATAGAGCAATGTTTTTGTGCGTAGGCCTATTGTCTTTGTGAATCTCCTCTAAATATAGAATAGGCTACTGGTTCAACCACATACAGTTGAACATCCCCAATAGTTGAGCATAATTCCCTGGTTTTACTAGACCTAAAAGTGCTATGAACAGCAGCATATCCAGCCATGGTGCAGTTCCCAATGGTTATTGACGCACAAGCGTAGAGACTACGCACCTAGGCTCCGCATTTCTCCATTCAGACACACACACTGACCTGTCATCAATTGCTCTGCATGTTCCAGAAAGTTTGTGCGTATAGGATTTTCAAATGGTCCACAATATGAGGAGGCTCAATTTGTGGCACCGGCAGCTCATATTTTGGGGCATCTATGTGGCACCGGGCAGTAGTTAGGGCACCTGCCGATATTTGAAGCATAGACGTATAAATGAATAGACGTGGCGTTCGATGCTCATGCTATTGATCAATTAGCAACTCTGCTAGTCCCGAAATAATCGCATTAGCCCGCAAAAACAACAAAATATGAATAATCAAGAGGGTGTAAGCTGGTACTAACCTATTGATCACATTTCGGTAAGACCAAAGCCCTGTTAATACTTTTGATACTTTAGATCATAAGTATGTAAAACTGGCATCTGACATCGGAGCTAAAGGCTAACTAACTGTAAGTTGACATTTCTGAGTGTGTGCACTTCTAGGGACCACTGTAGGAAGAATATCCCAACGCAGACCCTCATCTGAACTCTTGTTAACGCTGGGAAATGGTCTGATCAGAGACCATTGCGTTAAGACTAGTCAGCAACTCATTTCCTGAATTAAATGTGGTGCCTGATGAACATGTATCATTTTTATTGACCTTCTGCGGACAGCAAGTTGCCATCACGAGTCAGCAGACTATAGAACAAAAGAGCACAGCATCACCCTGAATCAGACAATTCGGTACAAACATCCGGGGCCATCTCAAACCATGCAGGAAGTTATAACAGCTTCACTAACCTGGACCTCATTTGTTAAAAGTGTGGGCATATAATGTGTTTACTGTTACCACTGTACTTGTATTAGCAGTTGCATTGCATTTACTGACGTTGTCCAGTGTGACTATCTGCTCAGATAAAGCGTCTCGTAGATGATTAGGGCCTAATACGATGACCTCGATTTTTTCAGGGTTAAGAAGCAGATAATGAAGTGTCATCCAGGTTTTTATCTCCTTCACACAAGCACCAAGTCTGTCTGCTTGATCGGTCTGATTGGGTTTCATTGATAAATACAGCTGTGTGTCATCTGCAGAGCAGTGGAAGTTAGTGCTATGCTTTCTGATCATGTGACCTAACGGCAGCATATAAAGAGTAAACAGAATTGGACCGAGAACTGAACCCTGTGGCACACCGTAGGTTACTTTAGAACAGGGGGAGGAGCTCTAGTTTACATTAACAAACTGGTACCTATCCGATAGGTAGGATTTAAACCAGCTGAGGGCGGGGCCTCTGACACCTACATCACATTCTAACCTCTGCAGTAGAATGTTGTGGTCGATGGTGTCGAACGCTGCTCTGAGGTCCAATAGAACCAGGATTGAGACCAGTCCATCGTCAGCAGCTAATAACAAATAATTTGTGACTTTAACTAGTGCAGTTTCAGTGTGTGGGGGGCTCTGGACCCTGACTGGAAAACTTCAAATAAGTTATTGTAGTTAAACAGCTTTGTCGCCATCTACAGGACAACTCTTTCAAGGATTTTAAAGACAAAGGGTTTTTGAAATAGGTCAGTAGTTTATCAACTGGTCAGGATCAAGATTAGGCTTTTTTCAGAAGCGGTTTAATGACTGCATGTTTGAAGGACTGTGTAACATAACCACTTTCTAATGAAGTATTTATTATATTAAGAATATAATTTATAATTAGGGGGAGAATGTCTTTGAGGAGTCTGTGTAGCCTCCAGCTCCACTGTAAGAAACCTTGGAGTCTTATTTGACCAAGAGCTCTCATTCAAAGCACACATAAATCAAGCCTGTAAAACAGCCTATTTCCATCTGCGTAATATAGCCAAAATCAGAAAAATCTTGCCTAAAAGCGATGCTGAAAAACTTGTTCATGCGTTTGTAACATCTAGATTAGACTACTGTAACTCCTGCTGCAGCGTGTCCTAAAAGCTCCATAAAAAGCTTTAAACTGGTTCAAAATACAGCATTAAGATTACTAACAGGAACTAAAAGAAGAGAGCACATTACGCCGGTGCTCGAGTCTCTTCACTGGCTCCTGTCGAGTTTAGAATCAAATTCTAAAACCTCCTCTTGACTTACAAAGCCATAAATGACCTGGCCCCATCCTACCTCAAAGAGGCTATAGGACCTTATCATCCAAACAGAGCACTTCGCTCTCAAAATGCTGGACTTCTGGTGGTCCCAAGAGTCTCTAAAAGCACAGTAGGAGGTAGAGCGTTTAGCTCCCAAGCTCCTGTGTTGTGGAATCAGCTCCTGTCCATGTTAAAGAGGCCGACACAGTGTCTTCATCTAAGACCATGTTTAAAACGTTCCTTTTTGAAATGGCTTATGGTCAGGCCAGTTAGGAACAGAAATAAAAACCTACAGTTCCCAGCTATGCTGCCCTAGGAGCAACTATACTGGGGGAAGTATGGCAGCTTGAGCACTATCCTCTGTTTCCTACTACTTTTCTATCAAACAATATTTAATATTTAATTTCACTGGCAATTTTGTTCATCGCTTTTCCTTCTTTCTTCTCCCACTTCCCCGACGGGAGTGGAGCAGGCACATCGACGACCTGTGGATCCGAATGCTCCTCATCTGCCTGGAGAAACGGTCTCTACTCCATATGAACGGTTCTTCATCGGCCTCGAAGAATTGGTTCTCCTCCTGAGTGGGTCTAGCTCCACCGTGTATCTGCAAATTGAGGCGCGTCCTCCCTGTCCGTCCGAGGGAGTCGGATCTCTCCTTCACTGTGGAAACTCTACAGGGTTACAGGTTTCTACTTTTTCCCAAAGAGGTTTGGTAGTTTTTCCTGGCCGAGAAGGAGGGTCTAAGGACAGGGGAGCTTGGGACATCTGTCTAAGGACACAGGATGCTGGGACATTTCCGAGTCCTTATGAACACTGTTTATTTTGTTTTCCACTGTAGCCCCTCGAGACCACTACTGTTGTGATTTTGGGCGTTACAAAAATAAATTGAATTGAATTGAATTGAATTTACAAAGTCAAAGTTCTCTGTTATGATGAATTTTGTGTCGCAGACAGGCTCCTTTCTTTAATGATGCTCTGATGTGTTGTAATGTAAAGTTGATCAAACTGGGATTTCTAACTAAATCAACGCAAGAAAACTTTTTGCAGTTCCTTTGTTATCAGGGCACACCCCCTGATGCGCTGGGGACAAAAGTCCAGAAGACAGCGGAAACCGCTCTCAGTTCTTTTTCCCTCTTATTCCATTTGCTTCGTTGACTTCTTCTTGTCTTTTTCGCCTTCTCTAGGCTTGGACACATGCATTATATACAAAGCCATGGCCAGGCCTTGTATAACTTCTCCCCACTGCCACCAATTTTAAGTGTGGGTAGAGCTCGATTTGGTTTCTTGAGGAGTTAGCTAATTTCGCTTTTTACCTTTTTAATCAAAGTTTAAGTTTTGTTGAGCTTGTTGATAGCGGCTGGAGCTACATCCCCAGCTTCCCCATCAATGCGGAGCCTCCTGCCGCTGACTGTTAAAGCCACACTCCAGACGCTCCAAAAATACAACGTGGGTCTGCTGGCACTTGACTGGGATGGACCAAGGAGTTTTCTAAAGCTGCTCTGGTACAGCGGATTTGCCATTCTGGAGAAAGGAGCAGCATATCAACTCACAGTAAGCTGGTCTCAGCTTATAGCCTTAAAGTGGTAGATTTTACAAGCCATGTTCATCCCTCCTGGGAAATTAACTGGCTGTCAATTAAGTTGAAATCTCAATAAAAACTTCCCTAATTTCGTTTCTATTCATTATAGCCCCTCTTCTACTTCCATCACATAGTCGAAAACCCCTGTTTAAACAAACTTCTGTTTAAGTTTAATGTGCGATAGCTTATTAAATGGATTTGTTGGGTATTTTAATGCTGTTTTGAACACGGCTGATTTGATTATCTGATAAATAAACCACATGAAAGAATTCTGGTTCATGTGATTTTAAGGATTACTGCAGTCCCTAAACCAGTACTCTCCCTTCAGACTTGATGAGCAGTGATTTACAAGTGGATGTGAAGTAAATGTTCTAGTGCCCTGTCTTTATAGTTATATTTCTAATTAACATCTACAATGACTAAATCAGACATTTAAATTTTAAGACACTACACCACAAGACATACTATTTTACATGTTACTGGTGAGAAGGATAGAGTAGAGAAATAAATTAAATATATCATGAAACAAACATATCTTAATATGGAGCTTGGCTTCACCATTCATTTGTGAAGGAGTGTTTGATTTGACGCAACTCCGGGTACAAGCAAGTGATCCGATTTAAGCAACGAAAAGAGTTATTTCGTGTCTATGAAGGTCTATGGGTGCCACGATAGGTAGACTAGATCACACTGGTGGCACCTCAAAACTGCATTTGCTGCTGCATCCCAGAAAAATGTTATGGAAACCATTATCGTTTGCTCTACATAAAATAAATGTAATAAATTTTTACATTTATATAGCTCTCTAAGCACTTTACATCAAGGAACCACATTCACTCATTCACTAACACACCAGATGTTCGCAGACACTGGGGGCGAGTCGAGTTAAGTGTCTTGCCCAACGACACAACAGTAGTATTCACCTGAGGAAGGTGCAATCGCACCGCCAACCTGCGGCCAGTGGATCTGACCGCTCTACCAGGAGAGAGCGGGATTTGAGCTTGATTTGAGCACAATTCGACCAGCCGACCTTCAGCTCAGAAGACGAGCACTCTACCACTGAGCTGTTGCCACTACATATGTCTCACTGTCCTTTGTCATCATTTTTACAAATTGTGGGTCATTGAGTAGACGTGCATTATATCTCCAAAGTGTGTTTTTTTGGGTTTCTGTTCCAAATCTGTACTTCTGTAAATAGGAGCATGATGAACAGGCAAGGCAAGGCAAGGCAATTCAAAGTGCTTCACACAACAGGAAAAAATTCATTAAAATTACAAAGACATTGCAGAAATCACAAAATCTTAATTTAAAAGTTCCATTTTCAGGCTATCCGTCAAATAGTTCAAGACATAAAAGTGCAAAGAAAAGCATTTCAGTCATGCACAGCCAAACAAAACAGTTTTTAGTTAAGATTTGAACATTGCCAGAGTAGAGAACTGTCTCACATCCTCAGGAAGACTGTTCCAGATTTTAGCTGCATAAAACTGAAACGCAGATTCCCCATGTTTAGTCCTGACTCT
Organism: Chaenogobius annularis; assembly: GCA_015082035.1. Lineage (NCBI taxonomy): Eukaryota > Metazoa > Chordata > Actinopteri > Gobiiformes > Gobiidae > Chaenogobius > Chaenogobius annularis. The sequence continues at coordinate 335,235 of BJKM01000767.1, forward strand.
GGCACCAGCAGGAGGCCGGGCCATGTTTAGTCCTGACTTTGGGCACCAGCAGGAGGCTGGTCCATGTTTAGTCCTGACTCTGGCACCAGCAGGAGGCCGGTCCATGTTTAGTCCTGACTCTGGGCACCAGCAGGAGGCCGGTCCATGTTTAGTCCTGACTCTGGGCACCAGCAGGACGCTGGTCCGTGAGGTCCTCAGAGTCCGAGATGGTTCATATGGCACTAACATGTCCGAGATGTACTTTGGTGCTAGGCCATGGAGAGACTTGTATACAAGCAGAGCTGCTTTGAAGTCTATTTCTCTAGAGCCACAGGGGGCAGTGCAGAGACCTGAGCACAGGACTAATGTGATCGTACTTCCTGTTCTAGTCAGGACCCGAGCAGCAGCGTTCTGAATGTACTGCAGCTGTTTTACAGCTCGTTTGGAGAGGCCAGTGAGCAGCCGTTACAGTGTGTCTAATTCTACTAGAGACAAACGCATGGATAAGTCTCTCCAAGTCTGGTTTAGAACACTATACTTTTGATTTTTGGCTATGTTTTTAGATGGTAAAAAGCTGCTGATGTTTATTGATCTGACGTGGCTGTTAAAATTCAAGTCCATTATTCAAGTTCATTATTACCCCAGATTTCGAACTTGATTGTAGGTTTTAGAGCGAGACTCTGGAGGAGACTGTTAACACTTTCTCTTTGTTTCTGTGGCCAAGACGATGATTTCAGTCTTGTCTGAGTTCAGCTGGAGAAGTTGTTTTGCATCCACACACTGATCTGTTGGATGCAGTGACAGAGTGAATCCACCATGGTCCATATTCACCTGCCGTCAGTGGAAACATTGATCTGAGTGTCGTCTGCATCATTTGTGATAGGTCAGTTGATTACGCAGCGAGAGAATGTGTCCTAATGGCAGCATGTAGAGGTTGACAGAAGTGGTCGGGACTTACCCTTGGGCACCCCACAGGTCAGGGAAATCTGGTCTGAGACACAGTTACCAATTTGGACAAAGAACTTCCTGTCTTCCAGATAGGACTTTAACCAGTTTAGGGCAGTGCCAGTGATGCCAACCAGTCCTCTAGTCTCTGTAAGAGGGTCCCATGAATTGACAGTGTCAAAGCAGCACTCAGATCTAACAGAATTAAGACTGAGGCTTTGCCCGCGTCAGTGTTCAGGTGTATGTCATTTGTCACCTTGACAACAGCAGTCTCAGTGCTGTGGATGAGGTCTAAAACCTGACTGGAAAACATCAAATGAGTGGTTAATTAAGAGGAAATCAGTGAGCTGTTGGTAAACAACCTTTTCAAGGACTTTGCCCCAAAATGGCAGATTAGAGATGGCCGGTAATGACTCAGTACTGCGGCATCCAAGACTGCTCTTCTTTAGGAGAGGCTTTATGACCGCAGTTTTTCAAAGACATTGGAATGTTCTCAATTGAAGCGACATGTTAACTATGTGAGTGAGTGGTGCTAACAAACTGTTCAGCACAGACTTAGAAATCTGGAGTCACACATGGAGCAGCATGTAGATGAACTCAGACTGGTGTATCTCCTGACAACTCGTAAAACTGATCAAGTTTGCGGACGACACCACCCTCATCGGGTCATCTCGGACGGGGATGAGTCCGTCTACAGGAGGAGGTGACCGGCTGGTGTCCTGGTTCTAAGCGTAACAACCTGGAGATCAACCCAAAGACAGTGGAGATGATCGTGGACTTCAGGAAAGCCACAAGCCCCCCAGCCCCCCTCGTCATGACTAGACTCCCCCATCACCACCGTGGACTCCTTCCGCTTCCTCGGCACCACCATCACCCAGGACCTCAAGTGGGAGCCCTCCATCAGCTCCCTCATCAAGAAGGCCCAGCAGAGGATGTACTTTCTGCGGCAGCTGAGGAAAGCCAGCTTCAGTGCAGATGATGGTGCAGTTCTACACGACGCATCATTGAGTCCATCCTCACCTCCTCCATTCACCGTGTGGTAGCTGGAGCACAGCCAGGGACAACGAGACCTACAGCGCCCTCTGCTGGAGCCGCAGCCAGAGACAACACGAGACTACAGCGCATTGTGCGTTCTGCTGAGAAGGTGATCGGCTGCAGACTTCCATCTCCACAGGACCTGTACGTCTCCAGGGCTCTGGGACGAGCAGGTCGGATCACAGCTGACCCTTCTCACCATATTCAAACCACTCCCCTCAGTCAGGAGGCTACGGTCCATCCGGACCAGAACCTCCCGCCACAAGAATAGTTTCTTTCCCTCTGCCGTTGGACTCATGAACACTTCTAAACACCTGCCACTTTAACTGCAATCTTCATCACTCACTGCACTGTCACTTTCTGCACTCAAAAGTGTAAATCTAACCGTAACTCTGTGTACATAGATAATGCCTATTTTTTTGTATTTTTATATTATAAGTAATTTTTTAATTGTTTCTCAATGCATGCCCTTTTTGATTGAATATATGTTATTTTTATTATTGCTCAGTGTTTTTATGTTGTACCTTAACGCCGAGACAAATTCCTATGTTTGTGAATTTTGTTCACTGACAATGGCAATAAACTCTTTCTGATTCTGACAGTTTTGTCAGTTACAGGTACAAAGTGAGTCAGCTCTAAGTGTGTAGTGGTTTGAGGGTTATTTTTTGCATTGTAGAATTTATAGCATTTTAATGCCCTGAACTTTGTCATTAAAGAATAACGCAAACTCATTACACTTGGATGTGGAAATGAGTTCTAACGGCAGCTGAGCTGGAGGTTTGTTCATCTGTTTACTGTGGCAAACAGGACATGCGAGTTGTTACTACAGCTTCCAATTATTTTAGAGAAAATTCCTTCCCTAGTTCTACATAAAATGAGGTTGTACATGTACAACTTCTCTCTGTAAATCTCTTTCTGAACCTGGAGCTTTGACTTGCGCCATTTTCGTTCGGCCCGGCGGCACTCCCTTTTCTCTGCCTTTTCTCGGACGCGGAGCTAGTTGGCTTGGATAAAGTATTACCAGCCTGGCTTTCAGTGTTTTTTTTTCTTCTTCTGCTGTCTCTTAGAAATGTACCCAAAATAAGTGTCCAAGCTCACTATATGAGATACTATAGAAATATTGGGTCTCCCCAGGTGAACTCATAATAAAGCAGCCATCATCCCGGAAGCCCACATCTCTTTCTTCAACAATTATTCTGCGAGAGTGTCAATAGATTCAAAACTTGAGAAGTTGTTTAGAGGGAAGTTGAGAGGGATTGCAATGTCAAAAACAGTCTGCAGTGCTTTATTCATTTCAGTCCATTATCCATAGAACGACAATCCCAACATTTTGGTGAGACAACCAGTTTAAGTTTTGAACATCTTTTTTTAGTTTGTATGTTTTGATCAGCTCCTTCCATGTTGTAAGCACACATTTTTCCCAGGGGTTCTCCACCTCCCCCAAATGACTCAACTGTCTGTCATCTGCCGGTAAGGCCTGCACAGGAACCCCCGGCACAACACCACTCTCAATATATTTCCATTGAGCTTCATATTCTGGATCACACCCGCAACGCTCTGATTTGAGCTGAAATAAAGTTATTTTTCGGACAAGGTAAACCCCAGCCTCCTTTTCCTTTTGATAGTTGTAGAGTTTTGAACCAGATACAGGTTTTTTTTTTCAAACAAAAGAAAACGGGTTCATGCTGAAAACATGCTCCGAACCCAAAACCTGATCATGTAAATGATCAAAAAGGGGAGGGAAGTCTATTCCTAATGAAGGGCTCCTGAAAGCTCCCCGGCCTCTCCTGGCTGCAATCCTTACAAATAACTGGACACACCACCTTCCCAGTCCACCACGCCCCCCCTCCTTTTGCTTTTGCAGCATGTTTTGCATGTTCCTTCACATGATTGATAATAAACCTCATAATCAGGCCTCGTGGTTAATGCTGCTGGTCTTGGTTTGCCCAGGCATTGTGTTCTTTCGATTGTGATGGGGGACCTCAACTCCAGAGTTTGAGATGAGCTCTGGGATGATCTCTTCCAGAAAACAGTATCATCAGTATCATCTCCTCCTTCTCCCTCCTGTAGACCCACAAGTCTGAGGTTGGGTCTATGTGATCTGGACTCCAAATCCAGGATCTTATTTTTCATAATATTGTTCTCCGTCTACTGAGTCATTACCTTGGCCTGCAGCGCCTTCATCTTGGCCCTCATGGTCTGCAGCTCATCCGTATTGTCTGAAATATGTTGTTCAGCTTCATCCATGCGTTTTCTATCTGCTCCTGTCTCTAGCTGTCTTAGCTCCTTTATGTCAGATTCGATTTGGTCAAATCGGGCCGTACCAAGCGCTGCTCTCATTTTTGCTCTTGGCCCCGCCTTATTAAACAGTATTTTACTTTTAATTTCATGCATCATAATGGCCAGTCGTGTAAGGTGATTTCCCCTCCACCTTCGGACAAGTGCTTGGAAACCCCACTTCGGGGACGGAGCTTTGTGTACCAGCGGAGATCGGGCTGTCAGCAGCTGCGTCGGGCATGGTTATCCATGTTAGACTCAGTAGCTTGTGAGGCGGGCTGTTTTATACCCAGAGCCGTGGACCGTGGGATAGTGCTTAGTGGGGGATGCTGGGTGGGCCGGAGGGCGCGAGAACGGAGCACACACTGCAGTCAGCTCCGGAGCCAAGTCCCGAAAGCCTGATCGTATGTGAGAATCTCGTGTTGTGCTGTAAGTCTGTGCCTGTTGTACGCGGAGTGGGACAAGGATTTTGGTTGAATGACATGTGACAGTGGGGATTTATCCGGTTTCCCAAATAGAAATTCCTCTCTAAGCTAAGCACATCAGTCTGCACGGTCCAGTCTGGCCCAGACCACACAGTAACAAGTGTCCAATGCCAGAGGTGGAGGTGTCCAGCACAGAGTTTTAAGAGCTGAGTGAGTAACTGCTCTGCGCTGTATACGTGAGTGGAAGAAAAAATAACCACGTAAAATTGGATTCTATTTTCTACAACTCATAATTTGTGTTATTAATGCCCATGAATGTTGTTTTATTATGACTATCTCCTCCACATGAGGATAGTAACATGACTCCAGTGCACTAGTTTTGAAGTTTATTTGTTACGATTCTGGCATTTCCCAGAATGCACCAGACCACACCCTCAATTTGCTTCATTCCACCTGATATTTCGGCATACTCACACCTCTAGTTCAGAACCTTGCGCTGTCATCAATTGCGCCAACGCAAGATAGGGAAAATGAGCTTCACAGCGCTCAAGTTAACGTTAAGACTGGGGGCAAAATATGGCCCCTAATGTAAAAGTCACTGTATCTGATTTTTCTCCAAAATGTGAACAACATAATTAATTAATTTCAAACAATTGTCCAAGGTCCAATCTTACTCTTTCCTTTCCTAACTAGCATGCTAACAGTGTACCAGAATTACTTACTGATTCATGGACAATAAATTCTTAGATACAGATAGCACAGTTGCCTTATTTTGACACCTGCTTTTACAATATGCTTTAAACTCCTGACTGGACAGAATTTTATTCTAGATGCCCCATTTCTTGACCCTGAATTGTAGACACGGTTGCTCCTCAACTGCCTGGAGGAACTCTCTTATCTGCAAATGACCATCTGCAGTCCGTCCGTCTGTGGGAGTAAGATCTCTCCTTTATTGTGGTTCTCCCCAAGGTTTCTACTTTCTCCCACAGGGTTTTTTGTAGTTTTTCCTGCAGAAGGAGCGTCTAAGGACAGGGGATGCTGGGGTAGTTATTCATTTGATAAATTCGTATGACCATTGTTTAAACTCCGCATATTTGACTCGTTTCCTCCTCACACAGTTGCGCCAATATGTAATGTATATTCTCTGTGTAGGATTTTAGGTAGTTAATGTTCATATTTATTCATTATATTCTCATTTTCTGAAAGGGGAGTACTCGATTACTTGACTGACAAGTATAACTTTAAAATATCAATAAAAAGGGTCTATAAACCAGAATGATTTTGTTTGGTAAAGAAAAATATCAATGCTGATTTATGTGCAGGGTTTAGCGTTTGAAGATTTTGAAGAATCCAAAATCCGTTGTCATGTGCATTCTTTAGTAATGAATAAGGCCACGGTGGTCAAGTGGTTAAGTTACAGCACACGTATGCCAGGCTCTGAGTGCAGCCGGCTGCAGTGTTCTCTCTCATTCCCCATTTCACACTTCTTTCCTGTCAATAAAGCCTACGCGCAAAAAAATCTTTGAAAAAAAAAGAAGAAAATGGCCATTTTTTATATCCTTTGTCTGAGGTTGCACTGCTGATGGAAGAGGGGCCCCTGGGATCTACGACCTGATGTGATTGCGTTAGAGGTTCAGAGCAAAAGAGTTTGTGAGAGGGTTCAGTGTCTTTTTAAATTACCTCGGCGGTGTGGCCTACAATGGGAGTCACTTTTAAACTGGCTTTGCCTCTCAATCAATCTTATTGTTCTAATTTGGACAATTTTAACATAAACTAGCAAAATAACCATAACGAAATACTTCAACATTAGCCATGAACCTACATCATTAGCAGGTTATGAGGAAGTACATTAAATATGACATGAAACACATTTCAAACTCTTCAAACTTCTTAAGGCAAACAAAACTAAAGCACGATTTAGTTCCAAGTTTAGATCACACAGTGAGCATCAAGTCTGTTTAGATGTGAAATATAGTCATTAAGGACTTTGTCCTGAGAGACGTTTTGATCCAGCAGAACAAAGTGACCAAACCATAGGTCTTTGGAGTTGTTCGGTGTCCTCTGAGTTCTTTATCAGAGGTGTTGAAAGGAGGGAAATGTCTTTTAATAGGTCTTTTGGGATGTATATGTCCTCTACATCGCCCACCGAGACAACAAAGCCATGATGTATTCCTTGCAATACTAACAATTTTATAATATGGTTTACTAGTGCTACCATGATTTTCCATTGCTAAATGCAAAATAATATTTCTTAAATTATACATTTCTATTGCATTTTAGTTTGTACAAAAATAATGCAAAATAAATCATTTTTAGCAATTATTATTCCCCTCCCTCTAGGATTTGAAGATCATGAAAATGTGACAAGTCACAATCACCCTGGACCCGATTATGGATGAACCCACAATACTGAAATTCTATATTATCCCACCCCATAAATACAATTGTTTTTATTGCACCAAATTCACCATCTCATCTTTAAGCATCATAAATCATCCCTTTGCCCTTGACAGGCAGACATTCGACTCGTGGTTCTCCGGTGATGTTCCAGGAATTGTGTGCAAGATTGTGGATTGACATAGTTGTTTTACCGTTCCTCGTGATGGCCTGTTGACACACATACAGGCACACACATGACGCCGATGAGAACATGACTCCAGCCGATCGATATGTATGCGTTGACAGTGATGGACACACAATCGGCAAGAAACCAGAGAGACAAACTGTCACAGCATCCCAATGCACCGGCAGACACTTCAAGGTCGCTTGCAAACGTGAAATAGTCTTGTAAAGTGATACCAGTAGTCCTTTTTTGTTGTTGTAATTTTTTTTATTTTACATTAAAGGTTCCAGCTTCTCCATGGAGACGAGCAGATGAACTGCAACCAGAAATGTTAAGCAGTGCACTTTTTATTTTACAAATATAACAAATAAACAGAAAAATAAGCACAAAAAACAACAACAAAAACAGAACAAGACCAGAGAGAGAACAGTAGACATAATTAACATTAGAAAAAATAAAAAAATAAAAGCACAAACAAACAAATCCCCTTTAGTCCACAGTATGTCAAATTTGTCCCTTTTCAAATCAAGTCCAAATATAATATTTTTTTCCATTTTGTGAATGTCTCTTTTTGATTGTTGGTGCAATTTGTGTGACTCTTTGTTAGGGCCTTTTCCTACAGAAGAGTTTCTGAATGTGAGAAGTCATGCCTCAGTTCTCTCTTCCTCAGTTCCTCACAGACATGGCAACATTTTCCTCATTGTTGACTAATTTTGTATGAAAGGTCTTGTGCAATAAAAACCTTCTTGCCTTTGTACTGGAGGTCTCATGACACGCTCCATCTCACGGTGGTTAAGAAACTTCATTTTCAATTAATCAAATTTTATTCATAGAGCACAATTCGTACAAAGTGTAATTCAAAGTGCTTTACAAGGTTAAAAACAAATTAAAAAAACAATACAGTGCAAGTCACAATAAAATAAATAACATAAAAACACATTAACATTGTATTTAATATATTAAAAACTAGATTATCAGACCTCGTGGTTTATCAGCGTCTTGTCTTTGTTGACCCAGGTGATGTGCTCTTTCTATAGTGGTGGAAGACCATAACTCTAGTGCCACCACCTTCACCTTCCACGCCTTCTCCAGCTCCTCTCTGAGCCCTTGGTATTTCTCCAGTTTCTCATGTTCCTTTTTCCTGATGTTTCCATCACTTGGTGTTGCCACGTCAACAACAACGGCTTTCCTCAGCTGTTTATCCACCACCACAATGTCTGGTTGGTTTGCCATTACCATTCCGTCAGTCTGTATCTGGAAGTCCCACAGGATCTTGGCTTGGTCATTCTCTACCACCTTTGGGGGTGTTTTCCACTTTGACCTAGGGGTTTCCAGTCCATACTCCACACAGATGTTCCTGCACACTATGCCAGCCACTTGGTGGCGCTTCATGTATGCTTTCCCTGCCAGCATCTTACACCCTGCAGTTCAGTGCTGGATTGTCTCAGGGGCCTCCCCTTGGGTCTTGTCTGGTGTGGTAGATCTGGGCCTCTATTGCTCTGGTGCTCAGGGCCTGTTCCTGTGCAGCCATGATGAGTGCCTCTGTGCTGTCCTTCAGACCGGCCCTCTCTAGCCATTGGTAGTATTTCTTTACATCAGCCACTTCAGTTATGTTCCGGTGGTGCATCCCATGTAGAGGCGTGTCCTCTCATGATGGTCCCTCCTCCAGCACCTCGTCCTCTGTTCCCCATTGCCAGAAGCATTCACTGAGCACATCATCCGTTGGGGCCTTGTCCTTAATGTACTTGTGGATCTTGGATGTTTCATCCTGGATAGTGGCCCTCACACTCACTAGTCCTCGGCCTCCTTCCTTACGGCTAGTGTACAGTCTGTATTTTGGGTGGAACCCTCCATGCATGGTGAGGAGCTTTGGTGTCTTAACATCTTTCTATATTCCCCCAAAAAACCTTTCTGGATTCCAAAAAATTAAGCAGAGTAGAAGAAGCAGTATTAGTCTCGATTCCTTTGATTCTTGCCAAGTAATGAAGTCGGTTTTATTCTTCTGAGATGCAAAGGCATTTCACTGCACTCAATCAAAGCATTAATTGGACTTGTCATCATAACACCTAAACTTACTCTTAAAGCTCCAAATTGAGATCCATCCAGTTTTTCCAACAGTGATTCATTGCCCTATATATTTTCAGCGGAATGTCCCTGTTAGCATCCCAGCTGAATGAATGAGTGTACAGATGAATGTGCCTTGTTTTTCCGTTTTAGTTTTTGCCGTAAAGCACATTGTAAGAGCTAAAAATATTTAATACAGTGAATTAGTTACCCAAATATACAATAAATAAGAGACACAAAGCAAAATTTACCTTATTTCCCCATCTGCCAGGCGCGAAGTTAAGGAGCCGTCTAGGACCGTTCTACTGTTCCCCAGCCATCACGACACTTTAAAGGGAACCCACCCAACCAAACAGGAAATGCCACCATACACATTTCATAATTAATCAAAGTTATGTTACAATCTCTATCGGCTCCCCAGTGTGACCCAGACACACACCTAAAACATTTATTTACACATGTATTTTGTGTTTGCCCCAGGTATATTTCTCATCAAACCACAAACCCAAATACTCAAAAGCATCCACTCGCATTGGACTGTTATACAGAGTAAGCACTGGCCATTTGCCATATTCAGATTAAGACTGAATGTAATTTTTTCCATGTTACGAATGTCCAGTATAATGTCAGTCCAGCCCATTTTGTGTCATCCATTTTTTTGTAAGAGCCTGAGGGAGGATGCTCCAGAGATAACTGCTGGTTGTGTCCATGGCAGGAGTCCTGAGGCCCAAATACATAGTTCTGAAGTCCAGTGGGATGGTGATGTCATAAATTGTCTGTAAGGCTTTATTGATCTCAGTCCAAAACTTGTGAACAACAGGACAATCCCAAAACACATGATAGTGGTTTGCCTCCTGCTGCCACATCCTCTCCAACAGTCTGCATTTCCCTGTGAGTAATGGGCACTTTGACATGGGGTTATAAAGAAGCGAGACACACTTTTCCAACAGAATTCCCTCCAAACATGTGACTTTGTGGTTTTCCACTGAGATGTACATATACTTTCCCACTCTTCATCAGCCAGAACAAAGTGACCCTCTCTTTCCCATTTACCCTTAATATAATCAGTAGAGTGAGGGCCCAGATTGTTAATACATTTGTATAATTTTAGATATTAATCCCTTTGAAAGTTCTGATTTAATGAAAAACAATATTTCAGTCAAAAGGCTATGATGGTCATCATTCTTTTTGATTTCTTGGTTATAATAACTCCTGATTTGTAAATACCTATAAAAGTCCTGTTTCTCTAAGTCAAAGGATTCTTTCAACTCTTCAAAGCTCTTCAGATGATTCTCCTTTACAATCTGGTAAAAGACCTTTATATCTTTTGGTGTCCAGACTTTAAATCTTGAGTCTGTGCTGTTAGCTGTGACATTTTGATCATAAGCCAACCGATAAGATTTTAACATCTTTATTTAGTTTGTATGTTTTGATCAGCTCCTTCCATGTTGTAAGAACAGACTTCACCCAAGGGTTCTCCACCTCCCCAAATGACTCAACCGTTTGTCATCTGCCAGTAAGGACTGTACAGGAACCACCGGCACCACATTAATCTCAATATTCTTCCATTGAGCTTCATATTCTGGGTCACACCAGCACAGCAGCACTCTGATCTGAGCTGAAATAAAGTAATTTTTCAAACAAGATAAACCCCAGCCCCCTTTTTCTTTTAATAATTGTAAGGTTTTGAATCAGATACGTTTTTTTCCCCTGCCATATGAATCTTGAGATTGCTTTATTCCACTCATCAAACAGCCGGTTTGGGATGGAAATTGGAAGAGTCTTTAACAGATAGAGAAACTTGGGCAAAACATTCATTTTTATAGTTTCAAGCCTTTGACTTAGACTTAAGAAGGGGATAAGGTTCCATTTCTCAAGATCTTTTTTATAGTAGTAAAAAGGGGGTATAATTTTTTCTCCATAATTGTTGTTAGGTCTCTATGGAGGACCACGCCTAAATATCTAAGAGATTCCGTTTGCTATTTAAATGGGTAAGTCATTCTAAAGGACAGAGGGGGGCGCCAGTGAGAGATTTAATTTGTATCCAGACATTGGACCAACTTTTGAAGAAAATTAACCACACTGGGTATGGACATTTCTGGTTTGGTCAAAAACAATAGAACTTCATCTGCAGCAGGCGATTTTATATTCCGTCCCATCAATTGTAACATTGTGAAATACTGATTGAATTTGATCTTGTTTGGTTAAGATTTCATCACTTTGCCTGTCCCGTATTTAAAAAATAGTTCTTTTGACTTCCGGTCATGGTGACGCACTGAGTGGACGCACTTCACTCCACTGCTGCAAAAAATGGTGTTAAAATCATCGTTTGACCCACCCAAACCCAAAGAAAAGGAGAGATGAGTAAACAAGGAAGACACCAGTCCGGTAGCGCCACGGAACCAAACCAGACAAAGCCCACGGTTCCGTTGGAAAACAGCCCGCATCACAAGCAAACAAGGCTAACGAAGCTAGTGACTTCTTTGCGTCGGAAGGGGGAGAGAATGTAATAGGTCAATGGCTGTGGCTCAAGATGTCCGAAGTGCAGCGTGCCATGGAGTCTCTGAGAGCAGAGTTGTTAGCCACCAAAGCTCTGGCAGTGTCAGAGGCAGTGACCGCTAAATTGAAAGCGGATGGAATAACGGGAACATGCATTGAGGAGGTTGAGCAACGTGTATCAGACAATATGGACGATCTGCAGACAGTAAGGGCCGAGATGGAGGCGCTGCGGGCCAGGGTGACAACGCTGGAGTCTGAGACAGTAACAGTGAAGAATAAGCTCCTGGATTTGGAGTCCAGATCCGTAGTCCTACTAGTCCCCTAGCTTGTGGGCATTGAGGAGGAAGAGAGGGAAAAGACACTGAAAGCTTCCTGGAGAAGATCATACCAGAGCTCCTTATCAACTCAGGAGTTGAAGTCCCTCCCATCACCATCGAAAGAGCACATCACCTGGCAAACCAAGACCAGCAGCCGATAAACCACGAGGCCTGAATATGAGGTTTCTCAACGACCGTGTGAAGGAACGTGTCCTGAAGGCTGCAAGGTTAAAGGAGACCTCCAGTACAAAGGCAAGCGTATCTTCTTTGCTCCAGATATTCTATACGAGGTTTGCCAACAACGGCAAAAGTTCCACCACATCTGTGATGAGCTCAGGAAGAGAAAACTGAGACATGGATTCTCTTTCCCCGCGACTCTTCTGGTGACTTTTGAAGGTAAAACACACGTGCTCAGAACACCAGGAGAAGCAGAGGTGCTCTTAAGGAAGATGCAAAACACAGAGAACTGAACAGTACAGAGGATGGATCCACAAGCGTGGGGCATGTGAGTTCGGGTTGTGGTCACATAGTGATACATTTCTGTTAATTTGTGATAAGACCAATGACCTGATTTATTTTAGTTTTTAACTATTCGTTTTTTAACAGAATTTATGCCCCCTGGTGGCTCTTTGCTATTGTACATAAACTCTGTGACTAAACACATCTACTCATCAAGGTGTCAAATGTAGGAAATTGGGCTTGTGGGAAATTGAAAAGGATATACAGAGTGCAGCAGGGGGACGTGGTGAGCCAGGGGTCTTATATATCCAGTTCCTTTTGAGGATTGGTTTCAGGAGTGTCTGGGAGATTTTTTGGGGGGGGGCCCTTCATTAGGATTGGACTTCTCTCCCTTTTGCAATCTTTTTTGATCGTTCATTGCCCATTTCCAGCATGAACCCTTTTGTTTTCTTTTTTACCTTTTCAGATGTTCTGTGTTCCTATGGCTCTTGTGTGTATTGTGTTGTTTTCGACCAGAGAGATTAAAAATATTCGAAAGTTGTCAATGGTGAGATCAATACAACAACCCAATGGCATCGGGAAGTTTACCAGTAGCATCCTTCAATGTGAATGACATACTGAATCCAATAAAATGAAACACAAATTTGGACAAAAATGAAATGAGAAAGAATAGACATTATATATTTATACAAGACACATTTGAATGACACTGAACATCAAAAACGAACGAAATTCTGTTAAAATTTTTTTATTATTCATTATACAGAGGCAAACATAGAAGGGGAGGTGCAATATTGATCTCAAGCCGAACAGTTTTTGAACAGAGTTTTGAATGTAAGGATAAAGAGGGCAGATATGTACTGGTTAAAGGAAATATCAATGGAAAGGTTTTCACTCTTTTAAATGTGTATGCTCCACCAGGGGGCGATATCACTTTCTATGCTGACGTCATGGACCTGATTGTGTAACCACTTAGAGAGAACCCTAATTTGCAGCGGCGATTGGAATCTTCACATTCAGCCTACACTGGACGTGTCGAACTCAAGAGGCACTGGAGGAACAATTAACAAGAAGTTCCGTCTCTTATTGAAGACTATAGAACTGATTGAGATCTGGAGACGAAATGAACCCTAGGTATACCCATTTTTCAAATCTACATACACTCTATTGCAGAATAGACCACTTTTTTTATTCTCAACAAAGACAGATCTAAAATCACTGAAGCAGCTATAGGGACAATAGACCTAAGTGACCATGCTCCAATCTACATCTCTGCAGAATTGGAGAAGACAAAAAAACACACTTTGGAGGTTCAATGCCAGCCTGCTTAATGCCCCTTTGTTTAAAGAAAAAATGTCCAACAACATTAAGACTTATCTGGAGGAAAATTATACTGGAAAAATGTCTCCGCCCATCCTTTTGGATGCTTCCAAAGCAGTCTTGAGAGGACAAAATTATAGCTATAGCCTTCGAAAAAGAGAACAACAAGGGATAAAAAGCTAAATGAAATGCAAGGAAAATTTAAATTGTTTGAGGAAAACCATGCCAAAAAGGGGTGTCTTAAAATGCTACAAAAGTTAGATAAAAAAAGTTAAGAGGAGAATTTGATGATCTGACTTCACAGGAAATAGTTAAGAAAATGCTCTTTACCAAACAAAGATAGTATGACAGTGGAACAAAGTTTTCTAAATTACTATCCTTGGAAACTTAAAAGACAACAAGCTGAAAGAACAATTTTTAAAATACGAGACAGACAAAATGATGTAATCTTCACAAAATAAGACTGCAGATCAGCATTTGAATTCTATAAAAAACTTTTTTCAAAAATTCCAGGATGATGATATAAACTCCTTTCCGGACACCCTCAATTTGCCTGTTATCACAGAAGAACATATACAAAATTAGGCGCTGAAATATACATTTTTGGAAATATAAGGCGCAATTAAAAGATTAAAGAACAATAAATCTCTGGGAGCGATGGGTTCACCTCAAAGTGGTATAAAGCTTTAAAAGACTTACTTACTCCTTTCATTTTAGCAACTTTCAATTGGGCACTTAAACAAACTCAGACCCCTCCTTGTTGGAAAGAGGCCATCATCCCTGATATCAAAAGAAGGGAAGGTTCAATTGGACTGTGCCTCATATAGAGCTATTTCTATTCTGAATGTGGACTATTGTATCTATACCTCAATTATGTCCAAAAGAATAGACTCCCAAATACTCCCAAATATAATCCATAATGATCACACAGGATTCATTACCAGAAGACGATCCTTACACATAATGGATAATATTAAAAACAACCAAAATAACGCCGTAATAATTAGTTTTGCTAAGAAAGCTTTTGATTCTGTTAGTTGGCCATTATTTATCAAAAGTGTTCAACAGATTTCAATCGATTATTTAATCATAAAATTATATATTATGAAATTATATTATAAGAATATTACGATGGTCCAACATTAAGAATTTAAAATCAATGGTCATGTGACAGGTCCACTGACTCTGGAAAGGGGGGTCCGGCAGGCTGCGCACCTGGTCTCCCCTCCTGTTTGCTTTGTATTTGGAACCATTGGCCCAATTTAATAGACAATCAAAAACAATTCATGGTGTTACAATTGATGGGACGGAACATAAAATGGCCTGCTGCAGATGATGTTCTATTGTGTTTTGACCAAACCAGAAATTTCCATACTCAATGTGATGTATTTTCTTCTTCAAGAAGTTGGTCCAATGTCTGGATACAAATACAAAAAATCTCTCACTGCGCCCCCCTCTGACGTTTAAAAGACTTACCCATTTAAATGGCAAACAGAATCTCTAAGATATTTAGGCGTGGTCCTCCATAGAGACCTAAAACAATTATGGAGAAAAATTACACCCCCCTTTTTACTACTATTAAAAAAGACTGAAGTCAAAGTCAAAGGATTGAAACTATAAAAATGAATGTTTTGCCCAGGTTTCTCTATCTGTTAAAGACTCTTCCGATTTCCATCCCCAACCGGCTGTTTGATGAGTGGAAATAAAGCAATCTCAAGATTTCAGTGGCAAGGGAAGAAAACCCGAATCTGATTCAAAACGCTGCAATTATTAAAAGAGAAAGGGGGCTGGGGTTTATCTTGTTTGAAAAAACAATTACTTTTTTCAGATCAGATCAGAGTCATGTTTAAACTGGTGTGACCCAGAATATGAAGCTCAATGGAAGAATATTGAGATTGCTGTTGTGCCGGGGCTTCCTGTACAGGCCTTTACTGGCAGATGACAAACGGTTGAGTCGTCTGGGGAGGTGGAGAACCCTGGGTAAAGTCTGTTCTTACAACATGGAAGGAGCTGATCAAGACACACAAACTAAACAAAGATTTTAAAATTCTAAATTGGTTGGCTTATGATCAACATTTTTCACCTAACAGCACAGACTCAAGATTTAAAGTCTGGACACCAAAAGGTATAAAGGTCTTATCAGATTGTAAAGGAGAATCATCTGAAGAGCTTTGAGTTGAAAGAATCCTTTGATTTAGAGAAACAGGACTTTTATAGGTATTTACAAATCAGGAGTTATTATAACCAAAAATCAAAAAGAATGATGACCATCAGAACCCTTTGACTGAAATATTCATTAAAGCGTACAAATCTGACCTTTCAAGGGGATTAATATCTAAACTGTACAAATGTATTAACAATTTGAGCACTCACTCTACTGATTATATTAAGGAAAGATGGGAAAGAGAGGGTCACTTTGTTCTGGCTGATGAAGAGTGGGAAGTATATGTACATCTAAGTGGAAACCACAAAGTCACATGTTTGGAGGGAATTCTGTTGGAAAAGTGTGTCTCTCTTCTTTCTAACCCATGTTCAAAGTGCCCATTACTCACTGGGAAATGCAGAATGTTGGAGAGGATGTGGCAGCAGGAGGCAAACCACTATCATGTGTTTTGGGATTGTCCTGTTGTTCACAAGTTTTGGACTGAGATCAACATAAAGCCTTACAGACAATTTATGACATCACCATCCCACTGGACTTCAGAACTATGTATTTGGGCCTCAGGACTCCTGCCATGGACACAACCAGCAGTTATCTCTGGAGCATCCTCCTGGAAGAAGCAAAAAGGCCCTCACAAAAAAATGGATGACACAAAATGCACCGACGATCAAGGACTGGACTGACATTATACTGGACATTTGTAACATGGTAAAGATTGCCTTCAGACTTGATCTGAATTTGGACTAAATGGGAATTTTTTCTTTTGGGGTTTTCTAAGCCATGATTTAATTAAATTATCTCAAATATTGGTTGGATGTCTGCTGTTTTTATTTTGTACTTGCTCCCCCTCTCTGGTCGTGTTCCTTTTTCTCTGTGTTTGTTTTCATGTGTTGTTCAAATTAGAAAAATAAAACATTTAAGTTAAAAAAAATTATTTCAGCTTGTTGTTTTTTAAGTTTCCAAGATAGTAATTTAGAATATTTTGATTCACTCTCATAATATCTTTATTTGGTAAAGAGCATTTTCACAACTATTTCATGTGAAGTCAGATCATTCATTTCTCCTCTTATTTTTTTTTATTTCTTGTAGCATTTTAGGACACCCCTTTTTGGCATGGTTTTCCTCCAACAATTTAAATTTTTCCTGCATATCATTTAGCTTTTTCCACCTTTGTTTCTTTTTTCGGAGGCTATAGCTATATTTTGTCCTCTCAAGACTGCTTTGGAAGCATCCCAAAGGATGGATTGGGAAGTTTCCCCAGTATCATTTTCCTCCAGATAAGTCTTAATGTTGGACATTTTTCCCTTAAACAAAGGGTCATTAAGCAGGCTGGAATTTAACCTCCAAAGTGTGTTTTTTCGTCTTTCCTGCAAGAGTAAAAACCTTTCCATTAATATTCCCTTTAACCAGTAAATATCCACCCTCTTTATCCTTACATTCAAAATTCTGTTCAAAAACTATACTGTTTAAATCAAAATTGGAACTCCCCTTCTATGTTTGCCTCTGTGTGATGAATAGTAGGATTTTTGACAGAATTTTTGACAGAATTTTTGACAGAATTTTTGACAGAATTTTTGACAGAATTTTTGACAGAATTTTGGACAGAATTTTGGACAGAATTTTGATATTCAGTGTCATTCAAATGTGGCTCTTGTAAAAATACAATGTCTATTGTTGGTGTAATCCCTCATTCGTTCAGGAGTGTTCCAATGTAGAAAAAGATTCAGTAGTTGTCATCTGGCCATTCACATTGAAGGATGCTACTTGTAACACTTTTGATGCCATTGAGTTGGTTGTATTGATCTCACCGTTGACAACTTTCAAATATATCTATTGTCTCTGGTCCAAAACAACAAATACACACAAGAACCATAGGAACACAGAACAACTGAAAAGGTAAAAAGAAAACAAAAAGGTTCATGCTAGAAAAGGGCATCGAACCCAAAACCTGATCAAGAAAAAGATCGTAAAAGGAAGGGAAGTCCAATGAAGGGCCCCCCCAAAAACTTCCTAGGCACTCCTGACACTTCTTCCTCTTTGGGATTAAGGGGGTCAAATAATGATTTTAAAGTCCTCCTTTAGCATATCTTTTAATACCTTCAACACATTTCTTGATATCGTCTCAATCTGAAAAAAACAATATTTGTTAAATATTTGCATGCGTGAACAAATACATATTTAGGGATCAGTGTCAACCAAACAATATTTTAACCAGGCATGAATGATTGAATTTACTGCAATGGCTTTTTATCTAATTACGATTACGTTTGCATTGGATTTGTCTGGGCTGTATTTATTACGTCAATGCAATTTAGCAAATTCTTGCAATTGACTGAATGAATGTAGCTCTCATAGAATGACCTTTTAATGGTCATACTATAGACCATGCTATAGACCCAAGTTGAATCCAACATTTCATGACAGTCACAACATCTACTTCATGTTAGCCGGTGTCGCCGCAGCGATATATAAAGACCGCACCTCCGAAAGCTCTGTAGCGAGTTGGAATATTGAGCATTGGAAATGTCTTTATAGCATTCAGGTTAGCCATTTAGTAGCATAGCATTTTATTAGTTCGAATAGTATTTAGTAGTATAATTAGTTTTATTGTAATATTTTGTTCTGATGTATCTTGTAGTTAGTACTTGTATAGTTAGCATTTGTATAAATAGTATGTGCATTTAGCGTAGTTGTTGTTGGCGAGATTAGTTGTACTTATTGTGTCTTGGGAGGGAAAAGAAAGTGTAGCGTGGCAGGTTGCCAAAGTATTTAAGGTTTACAGTTTTCCTGCAGACTTAGAAATTAGGGGCCTATGGTTGCGTGCCATTGGATTTTGGGAAGACAGTAAACTCTCACATCGTGCTGCAGTTTGCAACCTACATTTTACGTGGGATTCCTACTCCAACTACAGTAAGTTTCAGCTGGGCTTTGCTAATCATCGGCCTTTGGAAATCGGGGCTGTAAGAAGTAAGACCTCTGACAGTGCAGCTCAGTGTTCACGGAGCTACCGGGGGCCGTTTGGAGGTTGGTGCAAAATCTGAATCCATCTACAATAACAACTATTAGCTTAGGTACTATTTGGCGATTATGGGGGTTACATGTTGCAAGTAACTAATCTCTCTGTAAATAGCGTAACCAGAGTACTTATGTGGGGGATTTGGTAAGGATGAGTTGCCAAAGCTTTGTCAGAACAAATTATGTTTAAATATAATACAATCCATACACTTCCACTACACTGTACTCAATAGCACACATACTATTCTTTATTTTTATTTTGATATCAGCCAAAACAGACCCGTGTCAGACTGATCCAGTTCTCAGCAGCCATGCATTTGTCCAGGCCAATTTAAGCCTCTTAGGAGAAGCAAAGGTGTGTTTATTTGTATTTACATTTTACATAATCTCCACACTTACTGAATTGATGTATATTTTATCATTGCCTGTACTGTAAAACCGGATTAGAGATATTAAGTGGTTATTATATTTCTGTTTTGTTTTTGCACTTCTGTCCAGGCCCGTGCTCCTAACCTTGATGGACATCCCTTTCCCTGAAAGTCCCGGAGCGTGCTCTACCCCTCAGAAGAGGTTGAGGTGTGAGTTGTCTAGGCCATATGACCCAAGCTTCCATCTGAATGGAATTGAGAGCTCTCTTAACAGTACAAGGTAAGGTAACTTTATCCTTCTGTTATACTCAACTGAATGATAACGTGTTTCTATTTTGAAATACAGACTTCCCAAAGAAGTAAATCCACATAAAGGGAAGAAGAAGCACACTGTCCATAAGGATACATTTTGGCAAGATGTCCTGTTTGCAACCGACACTGTGTTATTGACAAAATCACAATTGGCACACTCATTCGAGTAAAACAACAATGCATCCCATGTGAGTTCTCAAATGTGTGGTCAAGTTAGCCCATGGTAAATAACATTCCTTCTGGAAACCTTCACCTCTGTACTGCAGTCCTTTTCACCGGCTCATCCTTTGGTCACATCTCAAAGGTAGATGATTAATGCATGTGTTAAACTGCATGATAAGCTACTATAGCATCTTTGAGGTAGGATGGGGCCAGGTAATTTATGGCTTTGTAAATCAAGAGGAGGATTTAGGATTTGATTCTAAACTCAACAGGAGCCAGTGAAGAGACTCGAGCACCGGCGTAATGTGCTCTCTTCTTTTAGTTCCTGTTAGTCATCTTGCTGCTGCATTTTGAACCAGTTGAAAGGTTTTTATGGCGCTTTTAGGGCACGCTGCAAGCAGGGAGTTACATGAGTCTAATCTAGATGTTACAAACGCATGGACAAGTTTTTCAGCATCGCTTTTAGGCAAGATTTTTCTGATTTTGGCTATATTACGCAGATGGAAATAAGTCTTGGTCAAATAAGACTCCAAGGTTTCTTACAGTGGAGCTGGAGACTATCTGCTCAGATAAAGCGTCTCGTAGATGATTAGGGCCTAGTACGATGACCTCGGTTTTTTCAGGGTTAAAGAAATTAAGTGTCATCCAGGTTTTTATATCCTTCACACAAGCACCAAGTCTGTCTGCTTGATCGGTCTGATCAGGTTTCATTGATAAATACAGCTGTGTGTCATCTGCAGAGCAGTGGAAGTTAATACCCACGCTTTCTGATCATGTGACCTAACGGCAGCATATAAAGACGTAACAGAAATTGGACCGATACTGACCCCTGTGGCACACCGTAGGATACTTTAGAACAGGGAAGGAGCTCTGGTTTACATGAACAAACTGGTACCTATCCCTACCTATTTTTAAAGCCACCAACTTTAAACAGGTTTTACAGACAAACTGGTATCCCTACCTATTTTAAACTGGTCAGGATCAAGATGAGGCTTTTTTCAGAAGCGGTTTAATGACTGCATGTTTGAAGGACCGTGGAACATAACCACTTTCTAATGAAGTTTTTATTATATTAAAGAATAGACTATAATTCGGGGGAGAATGTCTTTGAGGAGTCTGCTTGGAATCGGGTCTAGAATACAAGTTGACGTTTTAGAGGACATAATGGCTGACGTTCTCTCTGCTTGATCAACAGCAGTGAACCTTTCTAGTGTCACTGATGGATTTTCTATGGGACACTAGTTTTACAGCTTGGGCTTGTTCAGGGCTAATAGTGGGAGGAGTTTCATCTCATTTATCTCTGATTGTTTTTATTTTATTGTTAAAAAATAGAAGAAAATCATTAGAGCTGAGAGCTGGGAGTGACGGCTCTACTGCGCTGTGACAGTTTGTTGCCTGGCTACAGTGCTACAAAGAAATCTAGTGTTATTTTTGTTGACTTCTATTCAATTTGAATAGTCTCTGGTTTGGCGCCTTACGCAGAGCCTGCTTATAGGACATTAGGCAGATTTTCCATGCTTTTAGGGATTCCTCCGTGTGGGAGCGACGAAATGGTCTTTCTAATTTTCTAACTCTTTGTTTATGTGAATGCAGTTCTTCATTGTACCATGGGGAGGCGCGTTTTGGCCTAATGGCCTTCTGCTTTAGCGGAGCTGCAACATCAAAGAGCGGACTTCAGAGAGTTCATGGTCAAGTCGACAAATTGATCACTTACACTGGGACTAAGGCTGTTCTCAGCAGATCACATGACATGATCACATGACATGTCGCTGAATATTGGCTCTATTATTTCTATGAACTTTGAGATAGATTTTTCCGATATTGTCCTTTTCATTTTGACTTTATTCTGTGGGTTTTGATAATCTTTAAGAACAAACTGAAAGGTAATTAGGAAATGATCTGACAGTATCAGGTTTTGAGGGAAGACAATGAGGTCACTAATCTCTATTCCATATGTTAGAACAAGATCTAGAGTGTGCTTGTGACTTTGAGTTGGTTTATTTACATTTTGAGCAAAACCAATGCTATCTAACAGGGCGTTGAAAGAATTACTGAGAGAGTTATCGTTCACGTTCACGTGGATATTGAAGCCTCCAGCTATCACTACTTTATCCCAGTCTAACACCAAGTTTACTTAATTTGCCTTGATATCCACTTTTGTAACTCCAGTGTCCATTTGTCCATCTGTTTGTTCATATGATATGGACTACTACCATAGTTGTCATACCTACCGCTCGTCCATTCCTGCATACATTGTTACATAGTTACACACCTTTTACATTTCGAGTACCTGTATAATATTTACATTAAATACATTCAAAAGTCACTTGTACATACGCAGGATCTCCTCGAATTACCCAACCACACACTGGAACCGGAACTAATTGTAAGTGTATCTATCTATATGTTCAAAATAAATAAAGAATGAATAAAGGGTCATGTGAAAATAATACCTTATTTTAGAGTTTATGCATGCTAAACTTAAAGTTCAAATTGTTCTGACCATGATTTCTTGTTAAAGTTCTGTTACTCCTCCCACTTTTGGAATCTTGACTGATACTGGCAGCTGCTTTCAGATGAAAACACACACAGACACACACACATGCACATACAACAACACACACACACACAGACACACACATGCACATACACGCACACACGCACACACACACAACACAGCACACTGCACGCACACACACCAACACACAGACACACCACACGCACATACACACACACACGCACGCACACACGACACACACACACTCACACACACACACATGCACGCACACACATGCACGCACAGACACACACACACACACGCACAGACACACCACACATGCACATACACGCACCACACGCACAGACCACCGCACATAGCAAAAACAAACACACTTCACACACAACACATGCCGCACACACATGCACGCACACACGACACACACACAGCACAGCACATACACGCACAGCACACACACAATGAACGCAGCACACCATCACACACATGCACGACGCACCACACATCACGACAGACACAAACATACGCACACACACACGCACAGACACTACATGCACATACACGCACACACACACCACACACACACATGCAAACGCCACACAACACACACACATGCACGCACAGACACACACATCCACGCACACAGCACACACAGGCACAGACAACACACATGCACATACACGCACGACACACCGCCACACACGCACAGACACACACATGCACGCACGCAAACACCATGCACGCACACACATCACACACAGCACAGACACACACATGCAATACACGCACACAACACACCGCACGCACAAACCACATGCCGCACATTCAAACACACACTCAAACACACAGCGCATAGACACATACACAGCGCTCACACGCACAAACACACATGCACAGATGCGCATGCACACACACCTAAACACAACACACACAACGCACATGCACTCACAAACGCACATGCACTCACAAACGCACATGCACCACCCACACACACAAACGCACACACACACGTGCACACACACGTGCACAACACAACCAGACAGACACACACTGACAGGACACACATGCACACGCACTCACACACACGCACACACACACACATGCACACACAAACACAAACACAGAATACAAAAAGTCAATCTTCCTCTCTTATTCAGACTCTACTGCTGTAACATTAATACAGACGTTGTAGCAAAAGATTCAGTTGCAGTCATCTGGACTTTTTAACAAAGGAACACTCCTGGACGAATGGGGGATATCGCCGAATCAATAAAGACACTTCAGAACGCCCTGCGTGCCTCTGCGCGACGAACAAAAACTGACACTTGTTTTTGTGAGACCTGGACTCCAAATCCAGAAGCTTGCTCTTCATTGCCTTTACATCATCGCCCATCAAGGCAGATTCTGTTGTGATTTTTGAATTGTTCTCCGGCCACAGTGTCCCCACCTCCTCTCTCAGCTCTCCAGGCTCATCTGCATTGTCGGAGATCCACCTTTGCTACACGTCTGTCCGTTTTCGGCCTTTATCTCAGCTCTCATTGAAGACATGTTGCGCTGCAGTGCAATCAGCATCTCCACTTGTTCCAGCATCTCCATCTGCTCCACCTCCACCATGTCTTTTCGCCTGTCTTCTCCTGCGTCTGTTGGACCGTGGTCATCCTGTTCACCGTGGAGACCCCTTCTCTGCAGGTGGTTTTTCACCAATGTTACAATTGCTTAGGTTTCTTTCCTCTGGGTGTCTTTGTCAGATTAGACATCTCTTAAAGCGTTTTGCTCCTTGTCTTTTGGGTTTTCAGAGCAAAATCCACAGAGACAAAGTGGTGCGACTTGGCTAATCATTATCCCATTAATCTCTGAGCAGCCATTCTACTAAATATATTAAAACTAATAACTTTTTCAGACAGACAAAGAATGGGAACAGATACACTACACAAAAATAAAAACGCCCATTTCTCTAAAATATTGTTCACAATGATGACTTGACCTTTGCCGAGCGAATCCATCCCACCTCACATGTGAGGCTTATCAATGATGATGAGACAGCATGAATATGACACAGTGTGCCTTAGGCTGGCTGTATTCTCTAAATACGTGGGACGACGGACAGGGGCCTAAATGGCGTACACACTTCCGTGTGTACGCACATGTACAACAGGTTGGAAGGAGAAGAGTTATGTTATTATGATATGAGTTTTACAAACTAGTTCATTCTTATCTTGCCATGAAATCAATAAATAATCTACCTAACCCAGTGCATATGACTGAAAGGATTTTATTTTATGGTTTGATTGCATTTTTGTAGCACTTTGCCTTGTGCATGAATTATGCTCTACAAATAAACTTGCCTTTCCTATAAGGTTCTGTCCCCAAAATGAGGGTTTCACTCACTGAAGAAAATCATGTAAATGCCCTTTCATTCCCCTCCCTCTCCCCCCCTCTGCTTGAACTCCAGCGCAGCAGCAGAACCATCAGCCTTCTCAGCCTGTCCATCTCCTCCTCACTACCTCCAGTGACAAGACCTTGAGTCCATCATTGTCTTGCACTGTCACATCCCTACACAAAAATACACTACATCCACACGTAGGTTTGAAGTGTGTCCATATGCAGGGGTCGGGTTAGCCTGCCTCATTTGTGTGAATGCAAGTGCACTAAACCCCACGGCGGCGCGCTCAGCCTCTGCGCGCTCAGCCTCTGCGCGCTCAGCCTCTGGGCGCTCAGCCTCTGGGCGCTCAGCCTCTGGGCGCTCAGCCTCTGGGCGCTCAGCCTCTGCGCGCTCAGCCTCTGCGCGCTCAGCCGCGCTCAGCCTCTGCGCGCTCAGCCTCTGCGCGCTCAGCCTCTGCACGCTCAGCCTCTGCGCTCAGCCTCTGTGCGCTCAGCCTCTGCACTCTCAGCCTCTGTGCACATTCACAATCCACAAATGGCCTTCTTCTCATTCCGCACCGCGCCCTGCCTTCATTCTCAGCCCCCTGCAAAACAAACGGCGCTGGATATTTCACTACAAATTGGGCTGTGTCTGCCAAATACCCGCGGGAGCCCAGGAAATCCAAGCCTCCACCTTCACCTCCCCCACGCCCAGGCAGTGCTACACACACCCAGCACATTCACACTAAGCACCATCTTAAAACTACATTTTACAACTGCTTTAGAATGTGTCATATTGTGTGAAAAATAGGACAAAACTCACTCCTAAGTTTTACAAAACAATATTCCGACTCGATGACCAGCATGACACGGTGAAACTCACATAAAATCTACAATCAAATATTCAAATGATTTGAAACCTAACATGTTTTTACAATCTTTAACTCGACTAATCCAGGTTGTGAGGCCTGAATGGAAGCGGTTGGCTCAAGCTGGGACAACATGACAGTGAGGCGCAGCTGCCATCTGCCATGACAAAGAGCGAAAGTGGAGGGCGTTTAGGCACATATGTCAGCAGGGAAGAACCCTTAGCAGAACAGGGAAGGGCCACAGCGCCTCCCTTTGGCACAGAAAGGGAGGTGCCAGAGCAGAGGGATTTTCTAAGATTAAGTTTAAAGGCGCTGGACCTGATTTTTACAGGAAAGACAAAACTAGTGGTGGAAATGCCATTGAAGGGGCTGCAGCGAAGCCTCATGTGAAGCTGCAAATGTTTTTCTGCATTGTTTTCATTTGTTTTCTTATTTGTGAAATGATTTAACCATTGTCCTAACTATTCAGAGACTGTATAAAGGCTGAGTATTGGCAATCAGTTTATTCATCTGACGAGAGAGAGAGAGAGTAGTAGAGTAGAGTAGAGTAGAGTAGAGTAGAGTAGAGTAGAGTAGAGTACAGAGAGAGTGATTTATCCTTCTGTCATGTACAACAGCTTCACATTAGTTAGAAACAAGTTTTCTCTATTTTATGAAGAGCACATCATTTGAACTGTCCATATCAGACAATGGGATGTAATGTAGCTTTCCCTTCTTTAGAACCCTTTCATGTTCTGCTTACAGAACATGAAAGCTTTGATCATTAACAGAATATTGATCCTGAAAATGTCTTTTGGAAGGAAATGACAGGCAGCTGCAAGTACTGGACAGAGGATGGATTTAATTAAATTCTCAAAGTGGAATATAATTGATCAGTAGCAGCCTCTACTGGAATTTTGAGAGATTATTTAGGACCGGCTGAGAGGCAATTCAACATTAGAGCCATCTAATGTTTTTTACATATAGATCGAGTCAATAAAAAAGGAGGCGGGCGTTGCCCTGTTCCAAAGGCTGAATTATAAATTGGTAGAGAAAATGTCACATACAGTTGATTATATTCTGGAATGGTAAAACCATTGAAACAAGAAAAATGTAAGTCAGCTGCATTTATCAACATGGGATCTAGAAGTGAAAGATTTATACAAATCATTGAAGGAACATTTGGAAACAAGCTAAAAAGGGCACTAATCAACGGAGACCTCCATATAGAAATATTCAATCCAAATCATAACAGAAATACTGAAGATTTCATTGCAACCATGTTCTGCGTGGGATTTTACCCCATGATTACAAAACCAAGTATAACACAACAACATCTACACTAATAGATCATATATTTTACAATGACCTGGAAGACACAACAACGACAGGGCTGCTCATAACGATCACTGATCATTGATCTGTGTTTGCCCTTTTTGATGGTAAAACTCCAATAGAAGAACATGAGCATTTTATATGTAAAAGTCAAAGATCAGAAGAGTCCGTTTGGAATTGAAAAGAACTAGCTGAACAAAATTGGGGTGAAAAACAAAGAACGACCAAAATATATATTTTTAAACAGATTTAAGATATTGCATGACACACATTGTCCAATAAAATGTTATGAGAAACTAATGCATACAAAAGAAAATGGGTGGCTGTCAAAAAGCCTTAAAAATGCATGCAAAAAGAAAAACACATAATATAGAGAATTGATTTTAAAAAAGAACAGTGGATGGTGAAAACAAGTATAAATTTAAAAAAAAAAACAACTCACCAGCATATTAAGAACCTGCAGCAGAGATAATTACAGTTGGACAAAAAAGGAAAATAACCAAAATAACAGGGATTACGGGAACTATTAAATACCATTGTCAGGAAGTGGAGGGAAGTACAACTTAGCCCAAGTATTTCACCCACAACAACAGAACAATAACAAATGTTGAATGAAATCATCAAAAATTCAACCATTTCTTTGTGAACTCAAGGCATTCATACACAAAGCGATTCAAAGTACACAACAGGAAAAAATGCATTCAAATCACAAAACAGATGATGACTGCCAAGTTCGACCGCTTTGGTTTTATCCGTCTTTATTACGTGTTCACCTGGGGAGATCCGATATTTCTACATGGGAACAGACATATAATGATCTTGGACACTTATATCGGGAACATGTCTAAGAAAACGATGAAGAAAAACCATACACACAAGCGCAGGCTCGAGCTGCTCTCCCGCTGCTCCGGCCGCCTCTCGCGCCCGTTCCAGCTCCAGATCGGACGCGGCGGTGGAGAGGACCCAAAACGAGATACACCTGGCGGCATTACGAGAGATTACTGACAAGATTACAAAAACAGAAGGGGCAAAGATTGCCCCGGTGGAAATGCGTCATTTGAAGTCTAACAATGTTGAACTGGAAAGCCGAGCCACAGTGGTGGAGAATGAGATCTGACTTGAAAGAAACGGTCTCTACCCTGCAAACTAAGTGGCACGATTGAATGAACCAGGCCTAAAGTCAAAAGGTGGACGATCTGGAGACCTGTAATCGCAGAAACAACATGCAGATTGTCGGCATCCCAGAGGACACTAAAAGAAAAGATGTGGTCAAGTATATGGAGATCTGGATCCCTAAATATCTAAAACTTAAAAAATAAAAAAAGTCAAGGAAAATAAAGATTGACCGTGCCCATCGCTCCCAGGTTCTAAAGCCGACCCCAAACCAACGTTCAAAACCTATTATACTGAAGTTCCATGTCTCTTTCTTCAACGACTACTCAGCTTTTGATCCGCTGAAGTCCAGCCTGAGAGAGAAGAATGTGGAATATGCTCTGCTGAGGATCAACATGGATGGAAAAATAAAAACATTCACTACAGCGGAGGAGGCTTTAGGCAAGGCAAGTTTATTTGTAGAGCACAATTCGTACACAAGGCAATTCAAAGTGCTTCACACAACAGGAAATAAATGCATTAAAATCACAAAGACATGACAGAAATCACAAAACCTTAATTGAAGGAAATTTAAAGGTGCCATTTGCAGGCTATCCGTCAAATAGTTTAAGACATAAAAGCAAATAAAATCATTTCAGTCATATGCCAACCAAACAAAACAGGTTTTAGCTTAGATTTGAACATGTTTAGTCCTGTAATGGGAAAATGTCTTTCTATCAAGGTTTGCAAATGTCATGTCTACGTATGATATAATATTATCTTAGCTCCGCCCAGTCGTGGGTCAAAACCTTGAGGGGTGTTTTCATTTTGATTAGAGCTGATTTGATTGTGACAATGTGCGTATGTGTCAATGTATGTGACTGTCTATAAAAGGATGTTTACTGTCATTGTTCTGGAGGCAGGAAGGGAGAGCTGCTCGTGTCAGGGAAAGTTTTATTTTGCACAAGTACATAAAGATCGAACTATTGAGAACGACAAACTCTGTTTACCTCTCTATTTCTTGGTTCTTTACCACAGAAATGCCACAACAATTTGGCGTCACGAACTACTCCTTCGCCTGGCGGTCTGTCTTCGTGGGTCGTGTGAAGCAGTGTTTGATCCACCTGGAACATCACCTGTTTCCAGCCTCATTCCTCCACAAATTCGAGACGAGAGGACTGAATCACAGGCCTGAGAGGACGACGCCGGCGCTGGGACTCAAAAGAAAAACATTTTTGGTGAGTTTATCCATCTCAATTGTGTCAATAGATAGGGTTTTAATTTCTTCTCTCCTGAGAAGAAAGGGACAAAAGAATAATAATAATAATAATAATAATAATAATAATAATAATAATAATAATAATAATAATCTTAAATTAATCTTAATTTAGTTACTTTTGGGATCCGTGCTGCACATTGCTGCCTGGGTCCTTAAACGAGTCTAGCTGGAGTCTGAGGAGGGTTTAGTCTGTTTTGACAGCACATTCTTGGCTTATCAAGTTGGCGAGGCCAATTGCCCAGCAAAGACCAGGAGAACCTAGCTCACTCACCCTTTAACTAAAAGCAAAATTTAAAATTAGCTTTAGCTGGGGGTTGCCTGGGGTGGTCAGTTTAGCGAGTTGTGTACCCTAAACTGGCTTGGACCTAATAACAAACCTTGCTTACCTAAACATTTTTTTAGGCAGATTGCGTTGATCTCACATGGCCGTGACCATGCATCAAAAGGGGGGATGGTGACTGCTGTGGGACAAAATTGGTTCACAAAAGGTTTTTCAATTTATGCCCAAAAAGTTTTGTCAATCTTGTGCTATTTGTTTAAACAACAATCCAGGTAGAGCAAAACAAGTGCCACAGGCAGCCCACCCACCACCACAAAGGCCGTTTGGGCACGTGCAGATGGATTTCATTGAACTAACTCCATGCGAGGGCAAGAAGTTCTGTCTGGTGTTTGTTGATGTCTGGTCCCGGTCTGTGGAAGCTTTTCCATCTAAACATGCTTCTAGCAACGCAGTGGTCAAAGCTCTGATCACAGAGATTGTGCCACGCTGGGGCATTCCTGAAAAAGATTTCTAGTGACAATGGCAGCCATTTTGTAGCTAAGGTGGTGGAGGAGGTGGGTCAATTTCTGGGCATTGATCTCCGTAAACATACCTCTTATCATCCTGAATCATCAGGACTCGTCGAAAGGAGTAACGGGACGATCAAAACAAAAACTGACTCAAATCTGTGATCAAACAGGACTGTCCTGGGTCAAGGCGTTTCCACTCGCACTCATGTACATGCGTATGCGAGTACAGGCAAGATGTAAAATGAGTCCATTTGAAATTCTGTTTGCTCGCCCACCTAATATAGGCCTGAGCCCACCCAATATAGGCCTGAGCCCACCCAATATAGGCCTGAGCCCACCTAATATAGGCCTGAGCCCACCTCCACCACGAGATCTACCCGATTCTTCCCTTTGTGATGATTCAATGTTAGCTTATTGTAAAGAATTGGATGCACTGTTGTCCTCTATTTCTGCGCAGGTAAAACCCGCCCTCCTGAAGGCAGCTGAAGCTGTACTTCATAACTTCAAACCAGGAGACTGGGTCCTGGTCCGAGAGCCAAGACGTAAGCACTGGAGGTCCAAACGCTGGTTAGGTCCATTCCAAGTTCTTCTCATCATGGACACCGCAGTGAAAGTAGCCAAACGAACGCAGTACTTGGGTTCACGCATCACACTGTCGAGTGGTCTTCAGCTCACCTGCGGAGCTCAACAACAACAACACGGCTGTCTGTCCACCAGGGGTCAGACACAAGGGCCGGCTGCAACTCCAACCTCAACCACTGAGGATGTCATGGGACCTTTGAATTGCAACGATCTCAAGCGCGTGAGAGCAGGGGTCAGAGCAGGTCATAAGGCTCGACCCGCACCAGAGCCCACTGATCGGGTGGTCCGAGCACGTGGCACTCCGCCAAAACCCAGCGCAGTTTGAAGCTCTGCATCGTTTGGTAATCGCATCTACACAACACGATCTTCGTTGTCTTCATGGCTCCTAAAGGCACATCCATGTGCTCTTCAGGAGGAGAAGAGCCCCCCGGAGCCTAAGAGCTCTAACCTGATCAACAGGAGGGTCAACATCAGGTCACTGAATTGTAGAATATTGATGTATGCCTTGTTGATGTCAATCGCTCTGGCTTTGTTAATCATGTGGTTCATTGCTCCGCCCAGCTTGATATATCACAACAGAGAACAAAGGTTCAGCCGTAACACTCGGACACTGCGTCATGACAAACACACAGATTGGGTCTCTTACACTTATTCATAACCATTCCACGGTCTATACTCTAAATGACTGGTATCGATATGCTAAATATATAGCCGATAGCCATAAACGGAAAGATTGTTATGTGTGTACACATGTGCCCATAGCAACAGCGTCGCCCCACGTGTTGCCTCTCCCTGTACCTGATTTAGCCACCATTTTACCTAAAACTCTAATCTCTTTGGATAATCCTAAACTCCTGAGTAAGATAGTCTGGTCTGTGTGGAAAGTGATGACTCCTCTTCTACTACGCAAGACTACAAGGCTAATGAACATTAGACCCCCTGAGAATCTAGAACTGGGACCACTCTTTGGACCAGTACATATTCAACCTGGCTCTAAATTTGCATGTTTCACAAAGAATATTATATCACCTTTGTCCACCGGAACAGAATCTGAACTTTAACCACTGCATGTAGGACCAATCCCTAATATATATTGTTCTGCAGTACATGTCCCGTGCACCCCTCTGAGGGAGGGGATTCATTTGAATACATCTCAGGCGGGTCCCGGAACCACATGTGCACCTTACTACACCGTACCAGACATTTTAGGGACCGTTCCAATAGAGGATTACATGTTTCTCTGTGGATATTACATGTATGAATGTCTTCCAGCTGGATGGGTGGGCCGCTGCGCTGCTGTTATCCCGTCGGATCATTCATACATAACATCTGGGACCCCACACCTCACACACAGAGCTCAGCGGGATCTGCCACATCATGACTCTGTTTGGGGGTCTGACGTGCCGGATGACCATAAGATTTGGACCACGGGGGAAAACATTTTATTGGCATTATTCCCAGGTGTAGGTGTGGGTACACTGATGTTGCGCGTAGAATCTCTCAGCTACAGATTCACGTCATTTATCAACACAACACTTGCCACTATTGAGGCACAGAGAGAAGAGATGCAGGCACTCCGCGCAGTCGCACTTCAAAAATCGTATTGTGCTTGATCAAATCACTGGAGCGGCTGGGGGGGTGTGCACTTTACTCAAGGGGAGCTGTTGTACTTATATTCCCGCTAATGATGAGGATGGAGGAGCGATCCAACAGGGACTCGCTAATGTGACTAAACTTCGTGACCTCATGGAGTCAGAAACTGTCACAGCTGCTCATTCTTCTTCAGTGTTGGGATGGTTTCTTACTTCCTGGCGTGACGTGCTTATACATTTTGGAATTATTGTGGTTGTAATCTTGGTTGTGTTCTCCTGTGTTCTCCCGTGTTTATTCAAAGTCATTGGTAAGATGGTTTCTGCTCAATATGTGTCTGTTCAGGTGACAGGGCCAGATAAAGACGCTTTCAAACAGGACACGGGTTACATCAGTGATTCAGACGATGATTCAATCATTAGGGGAATGAAGTGGTTTAACTGTTTAAACAGAATTTACTGATTAAAGGGGGGGAGATAATAATGTTTTAAAAAATCCTAGATTATTACATTTTTATTATTACTATTTTTATTATCACTATTTTTTTTTTAAACTTTTTTATTATTACATTTTTATTATTACTATCTTTATTATTACTATCTTTATTATTACTTATTACTTACTTTTTACTTATGATTATCATTACATTTGTATCATTACTTGTTACATTTATATCATGCTTATTATGCTAAATGCTAAATGCTAACTCTAATGCTAATTTCGCGGTAATGTGAGGATGAGATACTCAGTGGTCAAAAGGACCAGAGCAAAATGGAATGTATACCCTGCACATTTGTGGTTCAAGGTTTCTCCTCTGAAAGGTTTTGCTTCAGCTAATTTTTGATATATATATTATATATATATATATATATATATATATATATATATATATATATATATATATATATCTTTGGGTTTGAAGTTATTAATAGACTGATGATGATGATTTTTTTTGTTAATGTGATTTATAATAAAACAGGGTTTCATAATTATCAGAAGAGGGGATTGTAATGGGAAAATGTCTTTCTATCAAGGTTGCAAATGTCATGTCTACGTATGATATAATATTATCTTAGCTCCGCCCAGTCGTGGGTCAAAACCTTGAGGGGTGTTTTCATTTTGATTAGAGCTGATTTGATTGTGACAATGTGCGTACGTGTCAATGTATGTGACTGTCTATAAAAGGATGTTTACTGTCATTGTTCTGGAGTCAGGAAGGGAGAGATGCTCGTGTCAGGGAAAGTTTTATTTTGCACAAGTACATAAAGATCGAACTATTGAGAACGACAAACTCTGTTTACCTCTCTATTTCTTGGTTCTTTACCACAGAAATGCCACAACCCATCCTGACTCTTGGCACCAGCAGGAGGCCGGACCATGTTTAGTCCAAACTCTGGACACCAGCAGGAGGCCGGACCATGTTTAGTCCAGACTCTGGGCACCAGCAGGAGGCCGGACCATGTTTAGTCCAGACTCTGGGCACCAGCAGGAGGCCGGACCATGTTTAGTCCTGACTCTGGACACCAGCAGGAGGCCGGACCATGTTTAGTCCAGACTCTGGACACCAGCAGGAGGCCGGACCATGTTTAGTCCAGACTCTGGGCACCCAGCAGGAGGCCGGTCCGTGTTTAGTCCTGACTCTGGCACCAGCAGGAGGCCGGTCCCTGAGGTCCTCAGAGTCCGAGATGGTTCATATGGCACTAACATGTCCGAGATGTACTTTGGTGCTAGGCCATGGAGAGACTTGTATACAAGCAGAGCTGCTTTGAAGTCTATTCTCTGAGCCACAGGGGGCAGTGCAGAGACCTGAGCACAGGACTAATGTGATCGTACTTCCTGGTTCTAGTCAGGACCCGAGCAGCAGCGTTCTAGATGTACTGCAGCTGTTTTACAGCTCGTTTGGAGAGGCCAGTGAGCAGGCCGTTACAGTAGTCTAATCTACTAGAGACAAACGCATGGATAAGTCTCTCCAGGTCTGGTCTAGACACTAGACTTTTGATTTTGGCAATGTTTTTTAGATGGTAAAAAAGTTGCTGATGTGTGATTGATCTGACGTGGCTGTTAAAATTCAAGTCTGAGTCCATTATTACCCCCCAGATTTCTAACTTGATGTGTAGGTTTTAGAGCGAGACTCTGGAGGTGACTGCTAACACTTTCTCTTTGTTTCTGTGGGCCAAAGACGATGATTTCAGTCTTGTCTGAGTTCAGCTGGACAAAGTTGTTCTGCATCCACACACTGATCTGTTGGATGCAGTGACAGAGTGAATCCACTGGTCCATATTCACCTGCCGTCAGTGAAACATAGATCTGAGTGTCGTCTGCATCATTGTGATAGGACACATTCTCGCTGCGTATCAACTGACCTAACGGCAGCATGTAGAGGTTGAACAAAAGGGGTCCCAGGATTGACCCTTGGGGCACCCCACAGGTCAGGGGCATCTGGTCTGAGACACAGTTACCAATTTCGACAAAGTACTTCCTGTCTTCCAGATAGGACTTTAACCAGTTTAGGGCAGTGCCAGTGATGCCCACCCAGTCCTCTAGTCTCTGTAAGAGGGTCCCATGATCGACAGTGTCAAAAGCAGCACTCAGATCTAACAGAATTAAGACTGAGGCTTTGTCCGCGTCAGTGTTCAGGTGGATGCTTTAGCATTTGCCAATTCAATACCGGATCCAGTCTGACATTCTTTCCTTTTTTACCTTTATTTCAATGAAAGGGACCTGGACTTTTCTGGGCCATTGTGTTCCAACTTTAGTTTGTAAATACACAGGTGACAATGTTATATCAACTATACCAATTTAACTGTAAATTCTTGTGTACATAATAGGTCTATTTTTAGTTTATACTATAGTACATTTAAATTGTTTTCTTTAATGCCCTTTTGATTTAATTTATGATGGTTTTATTATTCATCAGTGTTTTGTGTTGCACCTTGACGCCGAAACAAGTTCCTATGTTTGTGAATTTGGTTCATTGGCAATAAATAATTGTTTGGGTGATATCAGGTGCTGTAGCAGAGCTCTGCCTCTGGACCAGAGCCAGGCCCTGAACATGGACACACTCCAGAGTGTCCCCTTATGTCCCCTTCTCTCAGACACTGCTGGTGCGTTAGCCTGGCTCCTGGACCGGCCCTTGAGTCCCCACCACTGAACTGTTAGTGACTGAAGCGTGCGGCACAGGACCACCCTCAGACGGCCTGGATTTAAAGTAGATGATGTAGAACAATGGTAGCACAATGCCTATGAGCAGCATGGCAATGACGGCGTTCCACCAGTTGATGCCCCAGTCTGCACCATGACCTTTGATCCCCTGACCCCCCTGTCTCCTGTAACCCCTGTCCTGCCCGTCCAAAACCTCCAGCAGCTCCTCGTCCTCCTGCTCGGTGCTCTGGATCAGCCTCTCCATGTCATTGTCCAGCTCCATGAAGAAGCCTGTGACTTCCAGGACATGTGGGGGCGCTCTCGGGGCTCCTTCTTCAGCTGAGGGTGGCAGGGTATCCTGAGGGTGCTGGACCTTTTCCAACTCCTCTGTCAGAAATATGTGTTTTTGAACCGGGATCTTGATGGACTTTAAGGCAAACAGGTCCTAGAAACAAAAAACACACATCAGACATTTCAGAGCCCTCCCTAAAATGTAAGTTTAAGTTTAAATGTAACTTTTTGTTTGGTTTGATTTTTCTGTGGGGGCAAAATTACTTGATGTGGATCAGGTTGAAAATGGCCAGGGCTGCCCTTTGTCACCGGTTTACTGAGTCCAACATGCACTTGGGACGGCTCTGACTTACTGCCAGCAATGCAGATAACAGAGGGTCCCAGGGCCCATACTTCAAGAGCACCATCATGACAATCATGTCCCTCATGGCATGGTGCCTTCTCCAGATCCACAAAACATGTGGACTTGTTGGGCATACACCTATGAAAACTCAAGGTCACTGTGGGAGGTCTAAAACTGTTCCAGTGATCCACATCTGAGACCAATAACAGCGCTCCAGTCACATGTGCTGCTTCAACAAAAGAGGTGACATGGTCCACTCAGACTGGTCTGTATAATAGGCATCTATATTGGACTTGGACTGTCCAGATCTAAAGTAGGTCACAGCTGTGAGGAAAAGGGAGGAGGAAGCAGAGCAAGTTTCTGATCCCAACAGAACTCAGAGAAATCAATGGTGCAGACGCCACGCCTGATGAACTGTGGCAGCCGGATGGTCTTTTTTGGATTTCATAAGTTTTCTGTTACTTCAGCCACAAATGTAACCGGTGTGCCCCACACAGATCAATGTTGATTGACAGGTTTAGACCAGGTGACCTAGGGTAGTCAAGATCAGAGCTATATTTGGTCTGGTATTTTGTGAGAACTTTGTTATTTTGTTGTGAGGTGGTCCCACCTGACAGCCATACTGCAGGGCCAGCTTGTTGAGGTTGTCTCCGTGTTGCAGCTCTCTCTCCATGACCTGGCCCATGCTGTGGTTAGAGCTATGTTTGTGGTACGGCTGCAGCTCCAGCGCTTTGAGCTCCTCATCCTCAGAGCACAAAGCTGACTCTGCCGCGCTCCTCTTGAACATGTACACCTGTCCATCTGCACTGGCATGGACATCCACCGGGGCCTGGAATGCCTGCGGAGCCTGTTCACCGCGCCGCATCACCAGATATGGGCCCGCAGAAAAACACTACACAGCAGTACACTTCAGGGACACACAAATGTATAGCACTGTCAAACTACTGTGTTAAAGGGATTTTGAAGTGTTTGTGGTTGTATTTGTGATATCTGTACCCAGACACTCGTACTAGCATGGGTTTGGAATAATACTAATCTTCCTCCAGTTTATCGCCATGGGAATTCTCTGTGTGGTATTCATCATATCCATTTTGCACTTCTTCAAATCTAGGTGTTTTTATTGAGAGACCATGAGCATTAAAAAAAAAAAAAAAAAAAAAAAAAGACATGCATTCTGTGAGTGTTGTCACTTCTCCACAGATCTGACCTTGTCCTAAAAGGTCGTCACCCACTTGTCTCCATGGTGATTGATACGTTTAAGCGTGGAACTTTCCAGGCAAAGCAACAACACAGAGACAAACAGAAGGCGGGCGCTAACGTTAGAAACGTTACATAGTGCACCTTTAAAACTGACCTTGGATTTGTGGGTAGATGTTAAATAAAAACGGTCTCTTTGACAATGACAGAATAAGTAATTACTCATAAGTAGATCACACATTCCCCAAAACCAGTTTGTGATCTGGTTTCAAAGTAGTCAGCATTAGCCCATGCACTGTGTGCGTTTCAGCCTCACTGTGACCCCCAGGAGCCGCTGTCACAGGCCACAGCAGCACCGGAGAGAGGCTCACAGCTCAAGTTAGCTCCCTGCTTAGCTTTAGCACTCATACTTTTCCAGATCTAGCAGAGCAGCTGATGTTAGTTTATTAACTGCATGCTCCACTCTGAGACACACTCTGCTCGCCTCTTTAGTCTTTACCTGACTGTGTGCTTAGGACGAGTTAAACAGGCCACTGCGCTCACACAACATGCTGCTAACTTTAGCATACTAGTGCTACAAGTGAGTTAGCAGCCTGGTCTTGTTCTGCCTACCAGCCTAGACTAGCACACAGCCTGTACACTGCTGCCATCTGCTGTCTGAGTGTGTGTGCTGCAGGAGGTGAAACAGGACGCAGAAGTGATGGGCGATCCAGGGATTTTTATTTGGTCAGATACCAAGTAATACTAAGGCAAGTGTCACAATATGAGTCTGCTACGGATACCAATGAGTTTTATATAATACAATGAAACTCTTATGTTACCTTGGCTATCATTATTTTCTCTCCACCCAAGCTTGAACTAATAGAAAAAGGAAAATATGTGCAGAAAACCTAAACTATAAACAAGGCATTACAAATATAATTAAATAGAAAGTATCAATCAAGCATTCTTTTCCACAGGTGTCAATCCTTTTCAATACCTTGGTCACTATCGATATTTGGGATTGGTCCGCCCATCACTAGAACACAAACATTACATCAGAAGTTTGCAGTTTAGGCTTGTAATCTATCTGCGAAAAAATAAATGCATAAATGAAAAAAAATGTGGTGGTAAACTGTATGATTTTACACATTTAACTAGTGTTTATGTATTCATTCTTATTTTGACTTAGATGTAGGCCAACGTATAGCACTTTTTGTTATAATAGTACATTTGGGCCAAACTTGCAGCTAAACTGAATGTATTACACACTCTTTAAAACACTTTCTCATACTTCATGTGCAGGATTGGGGGGAGGAGGAGGTTG
Organism: Chaenogobius annularis; assembly: GCA_015082035.1. Classification (NCBI taxonomy): domain Eukaryota; kingdom Metazoa; phylum Chordata; class Actinopteri; order Gobiiformes; family Gobiidae; genus Chaenogobius; species Chaenogobius annularis. The sequence goes on from BJKM01000767.1 coordinate 373,805, forward strand.
CATAAAGGTGCCCACTAGATGGGAGTGTTGCTCTTCCATATTGACACTTCCCTGCTCTGTGCAGAGGTCAAAGTTCAGTTGTGCTGGTCCAGCAAACACAGCCTGTACACTTTGAGCATTCCCTGGTTTATATGACTCAGTGAGCTGCGCAGCGGCACAGAGAGAACGGGTCTATGGAAGTTTCAGGACTAACCCTGAAGTACACACGCACACGCACGCACACACATATGGGTTCGACTCCCGGTCCGGACCAGGCCTTTCTGTGTGGAGTTTGCATGTGTCTCTCTGTGTCTGGGTCTGAGTTTTCTTCGGGCTCCAGTTTTCCCCATCAACTCAAACCATGCAGCGGGTGAAATCCTCCAGCTAAGGTCCTGACCAAGTAGAGCTCGTGACCTGGAGATGGTCCCCAGGCGCTGCACTGAGGGGCCAGTGCTCCTGACAGGAGGCCCTTAACCTAACCTTCACCTAAATGAATCCATCACTGTTGTTGATCTGTGTGGTGTGTGTGTGTGTGTGTGTAGCTGGATGATTAAAATATGTAAAATGTATTATTATAATACTTATTAGTATACTATCAATATGAATTATTATTAATTTAAAATGATTATAAATTCCATTCCATTTTATTTTTGTAACTCCCAAAATCACCACAGCAGTTTTCCTCGAGGAGCGACAGTGAAAAACAGAAGAAAAACAGAATGAACATTGTTCATAGGGACTTGGTGATGTCCATGCTTTAAATAATAAAAAACATTTCATGGAATGAAAATTATGGACAATTTTGTAAAAATTTAGAAAAGGTTGTTCTTCTTGTTTACATGTATTTGTTATTCAAAATAATAAATTGAGTATTGTTCAAACTAAAGTAAGTAAATGACTAAATATCAAATGTCTGCACAGTTCTCAGTCTTATTCATTTATAAAACAAAACCAAAAACAATTAGAACTGAATGACAACGCAGATTTATTCATAGATGTATGTAAAGTAAATGCATAATTAATATCACACATTATAACACACATTGGAAAGTACTTCCTATCATCATAAGGCATATGGATTATAATTAAATATAGTAAAACATCTACATACATTTATAAAATGCAAATCGCACCGGGAAATTATATAAATGTATTCATAAAAATGGGTCTATGTATGTATGTAATATATATATATAGAGAGAGAGAGAGAGAGAGAGAGAGAGAGAGGAGAGAGAGAGAGAGAGAGAGAGAGAGAGAGAGAGAGAGAGAGAGAGAGAGAGAGAGAGAGAGAGAGAGAGAGAGAGAGAGAGAGACTCTGAGTGCCTTTGTGCTTCTGGTATTCAAAACCAAGTTTTCCGGAGTGGAGCGTTTGCATTCGCAGCAGCTGCAGTAAAGTTAATGTTGCCTTAGGAATCATCAGATCATTTACATCCTGGGTCTTGGAGCCTGGATGTGGCACCAACGCGGCACGGAGCAGCCAAGCGGCACTACTCGGCACGTTTAAGGGTCAGTGCCTCAGCTTGTCCGACTCAGGGGGGGAGGGGGAGGGAGTGTGAGAGGGGGAGGAGGAGAGAAAGGTTAGAAAGAGTGGAGAAGGAGAGGGACATAAGAGGATGTAGTGAGAGAGGGAGGGGAAATAGAGCGAGGGAGGGGGAGGAGCTAAAGGAAGAGTTAGAGAAGAAGCCTGTAGTAAATGATTCAGCGCTGATAAAATATGAATTCAGGTGAAAGATTGATGTTTGGCTCGTTGCTGAACCCTGCGCTGCTCGGTCACATCAGATCATGTTGTGTCAAGTACAGAGCAGCGCCGGGCCCCACACAGAGGAGAGAAACGGGGCCTGTGTGTGGAGTCGAGTGGGGTTGTATTCATTACATTACCCTTAGCTGGGAAACAGACAAAACAGAGCGAAAGGTCCAACAATGCAACCTGGAAAATAATGGGCCCATGAGCATGTTGTTGAGCATGAGAGCTGTTGTTGACAGAGGCAATAGACTTTCAAATTAGACCTTAAAATCAAGATTATTTCTTTAATTGAAAGGTTAGTTTACAACACCTTTTATAAACCGTAGTTTCATCAAGAACAAGGTTTCAGTTTAATTGAATTAGCATTAAACATTGTCCACACTGTTCATCTTTAAAGTCCTATCTGGAAGACAGGAAGTTCTTTGTTGAAATTGGTAACTGTGTCTCAGACCAGATGCCCCTGACCTTTGGGGAGCCCCAAGGGTCAATCCTGGGACCCCTTTTGTTCAACCTCTACATGCTGTCGTTAGGTCAGTTGATACGCAGCGAGAATGTGTCACAATTATGCAGACGACACTCAAATCTATGTTTCACTGACGGCAGGTGAATATGGACCAGTGGATTCACTCTGTCACTGCATCCAACAGATCAGTGTGTGGATGCAAAACAACTTTCTCCAGCTGAACTCAGACAAGACTGAAAATCATCGTCTTTGGCCCACAGAAACAAAGAGAAAGTGTAAACTGTCACCTCCAGAGTCTCGCTCTAAAACCTACAAATCAAGTTAGAAATCTGGGGGTAATAATGGACTCAGACTTGAATTTTAACAGCCACGTCAGATCAGTCACATCAGCAGCTTTTTACCATCTAAAAAACATTGCCAAAATCAAAAGTATAGTGTCTTAACCAGACTTAGAGAGACTTATCCATGCGTTTGTCTCTAGTAGATTAGACTACTGTAACGGCCTGCTCACTGGCCTCTCCAAACGAGCTGTAAACAGCTGCAGTACATCCAGAACGCTGCTGCTCGGGTTCCTGACTAGAACCAGGAAGTACGATCACATTAGTCCTGTGCTCAGGTCTCTGCAACTGCCCTGTGGCTCAGAGAATAGACTTCAAAGCAGCTCTGCTTGTATACAAGTCTCTCCATGGCCTAGCACCAAAAAGTACATCTCGGACATGTTAGTGCCATATGAACCATCTCGGACTCTGAGGACCTCAGGGACCGGCCTCCTGCTGGTGCCCAGAGTCAGGACTAAACATGGGGAATCTGCGTTTCAGTTTTATGCAGCTAAAATCTGGAACAGTCTTCCAGAGGATGTGAGACAGGTTCTACTCTGGCATTGTTCAAATCTAAACTAAAAACTGTTTTGTTTGGCTGTGCATATGACTGAAATGCTTTTCTTTGCACTCTTCACTTTTATGTCTTGAACTATTATTTTGTGCCATGTCTTTGTGATTTTAATGCATTGTTTTTGTTGTGAAGCACTTTGAATTGCCTTGTGTATGAATTGTGCTCTACAAATAAACTTGCCTTGCCTTACACAAATCAAAGCCACAAAAAGCCTGCTCAGAAAAAGGTAAGATGGCAAAGTACTTTTGACAGGAAGTGAACCTTAATTCAGCCGGCGACGCACACACAGGACCTTCTGGAACTACCAGCCGCCAAAGCACATATCTACCAATAACATGGCACGTCGAGGGCCCTGAGCCTTGCCAAGGCAGGGACAGATCATATCCCAGAAGTTGAATAGGTAACACTATATATATACTGTATAAAGTGTATTGCCTCTCACTGCAAAAACCCTCAATCTACCAGTCATGACCAAAGAGGAAAAAAAAATGAAGAGCTAAAATCAAAGTTCTGGAAAATACAGGGTGCAATCAAGAGACTAAAGAACAATACATATTCGGGGAGTGATGAGTTCACCAAAGAGGTACAAAGGTACAAAGCTCTAAAAGTCACAATTACCCCTTTGCTTTTAACAGCTTTAAAAAAAAAACCCTCATCCTCCTAGTTGTAAAGAAGCCATAATATCTCTAAAGTCTAATACCATTTCTATTCTGAAATTGTACTATTGTATATACACTTCAACTAAAGAATGGAACAAATACTCCCAATCTTAATCCACAACGATCAGACAGGATTCATTAACAAACGACAAACACAAGACAACATAACACCATCTTTACACGTAATGAGCACAAAAACAACCAAACAAAGCTGTAATAATAAGTTTGGACGCTGAGAAGGCTTTTCATTCTCAGCTGGACTTATTTATTTTAAGTGCCAAACAAATTTCAAATCGATGATTTAATTATACAAAATATTGGGGCTCTTTACGATGGTCCAACATCAAGAATTAAAATCAATGGTCATGTGACAGATCCACTGACTCTGGAAAGAGGGGTCAGGCAGGGCTGCACCTGGTCCCCCCTCTTGTTTGCTTTGTATTTGGAACCATTGGTCCAATTTATTAGACAATCAAAAACAATTCACGGTGTTACAATTGATGGGACGGAACATAAAATCGCCTGCTGCAGATGAAGTTCTATTGTATTTGACCAAACCAGAAATGTCCATACCCAATGTGATGCATTTTCTTTAAAAGATGTTTGGATACAAATTAAATGCACAAAAAGCCTGAAATTATCTCATAATGGTGACCCCCCTTTAGGAAGACCTATATATTTAAATGGAAAACAGAATCTCTTAGATATTTAAGTGTGGTCCTCCATAGAGACCTAACAACAATTATGGAGAAAATATATACCCCTTCTTTTACTACTGTAAGAAAGATATTGAAAATGGACTCTGATCCCAGACTTACGTCTAAGTCAAAGGATTGAAACTATAAAAATGAATGTTTTGCCCAGGTTTCTCTATCTGTTCCAGACTCTTCCAGTTTCCATGCCCAACCGGCTGTTTGATGAGTGGAATAAAGCAATCTCAAGATTTGTGTGGCAGGGGAAGAAACCTTGAATCCAATTTAAAACTCTACAAGTATCAAAAGAAAAAGGAGGCGGGGTTTACCTTGACTGAAAAATTACTTTATTTCAGCTCAGATGAGAGCCGCACTGTGCTGGTGTGACCCAGAATATGAAGCTCAATGGAAGAATATTGAGAGTAATGTTGTGCCGGGGGCTCCTGTACAGGCCTTACAGGCAGATGAAAACGGAGACATTTGGAGGAAGTTAAGAATTCCTGGGTGAAATCTGTGCTGACGACCTGGAAAGAACTAATTAAAACATAACTTAAACAAAGTTCAAATCTAAAACTAGCTGGCTTCTGACCAAAGTTTTGCACCTAACAGCACAGATATGTACGGAGCCCACAAAGTGCTGTTAGTATATTTTTTAAAACAAGTCAGGATCCCAAGAAGTGCATGTGCATCATCTGAGCTAACGCCGCAGAGCATCTGATGTTTGATCTGAAGTGTGGTTAATGTGAATCCTTTTATTTAGTCTACATGAAAGAAAATACATGAAATCTCAAACTGTCATTACTGTAGCCTGTTTATGTCCAACTGTTTGTAACTCTGTTCATTATGTTAGAAATAATAAAATAAGCAGCTGAACACTGTGGGTAATGTTCCAATTGTATCCAAATGGGTCTCCAAAGCGCACGGAGCGGCCCTTCAGTGACCACTGGCCAAACCGTTTATCTACATGCAGCTCTTTAGCAGTTCAGGGCTGCAAATGATGAACATCTGTTTCTGACACTGGTGCGTGCTGGACCTTTATGTGGAGCTGGATCTGTCTCTTCAACCCCTCCAAGAGCTTAGTTGAATCCAAGTGGCAACAGGCAACGTACTTAATAGTATGAAGTCCATGTGCTATTCATATGAAAATATTGAGATCATCGACTTTAACAATGTAATCAACTTCAATCTTTTTAGTTTACTGTAGTTGTGCCAGCTACCGCTGTTACTGTTTCTGACAACAACTTTAAATGTTGTTGTCGGTGTAATCCCTCATTCGTCCAGGAGTGTTCCATGGTAGAAAAACATTCAGTTGTATCATCTGGACTCTGTTTTAGAAAAAAACATTTTTTTCTAAAACAGAGTCCAGATGATACAACTGAATGTTTTTCTACCATTTAAAGGGTTGTTGTATTTGTTTTTTTCCCTTCTACAGTACATTTGGAATGATAGTACTATGATTTGAAAGTGCCGAGGCATGAGTCCAGCTGTGGCTTACACTTGCACCTCTGCACAGATCTGAGCCCATATTCAGATGTTGCCAGTGTTCTCAGGGTTCATCACAGTGGTGCTCCTGGAGTCTACACTGGTACTATTACTGCAGTGTGAGCTGTACATGCTGGAGCTGAGTACCGGGAGCCACCCCTCTGATGAAGAGGAGTGCCCTTGTTGGGTGCGGGTGTAGTGGGGCAGACCCTCTGGTGACCCGCTGTGCCCTTGCCCTGTCACCTGCCCCACCACCGTGTCAGGCAACGTTAGAGTGAGTGATGCTGAGCCGCGGGTATTCTCTGCCTGACAGAACACCCGGGGGAGGGCATCAGGGACACTACGGAGCATCTGAGTGTACATGTTTTATCTTTTTGAATCTACTTTGGGCCCTTTGTTCGCCATTGACAGCTCTGGAGAGTGAAGCATTCTGAACAAACGAGATTAGCAGAATAGCTATTATTGAACATTGTGTTCAAGTTGAACATATCAGCTTAACATGTTAAAGAAGCTAAAGACATCCAGATCTCCAGGAGCCCAGACCAGGAGAAGGTCCAGAGAGGTGGTTGGTCAGGAAATCAAATCTTAGGGTTAACTGTTTTGGAAAATGTTTTTTATTTTGTTTAATAGATGCAGTCCCAAAGAGTTGTGATCAGTTCATTCTTATTTTCAGATGTGAGTGGTGTTGTGGTTTAAGCATCCATATGGTAACCGGCAGGTGCCCGGTTCTGTCCTTGTATATGTAAACTTAGACAAACCATTGCTCCACAAGGGAAATTACTTGGTCACTGTAGCTCTTAATCTTAAATTATGTAGGAAAGACATCTGACATAAAAATCTCTAATTCCAGAGTGTAACGCCAGGGTGTAACTCCAGGGTGTAACTCCAGGGTGTAACTCCAGGGTGTAACTCCAGGGTGTAACTTCAGGGTGTAACTTCAGGGTGTAACTTCAGGGTGTAACTTCAGGGTGTAACTTCAGGGTGTAACTTCAGGGTTTAACTTCAGGGTGTAACTTCAGGGTGTAACTTCAGGGTGTAACTTCAGGGTGTAACTTCAGGGTGTAACTTCAGGGTTTAACTTCAGGGTGTAACTTCAGGGTTTAACTTCAGGGTGTAACTTCAGAGTGTAATGCCAGAGTGTAACTCAAGGGTGTAACTCAAGGGTGTAACTCAAGGGTGTAACTCAAGGGTGTAACGCCAGAGTGTAACTTAGTGTAACGCCAGGGTCTAACTCTAGGGTGTAACTCTAGGGTGTAACTCTAGGGTGTAACTTCAGAGTGTAATGCCAGAGTGTAATGCCAGGGTGTAACTCCAGGGTGTAACGCCAGAGTGTAACTTAGTGTAACGCCAGGGTCTAACTCTAGGGTGTAACTTCAGGGTCTAACTCTAGGGTGTAACTCTAGGGTGTAACTTCAGAGTGTAACGCTCTTGTCGGGGGCCTGTCAGATGCTTGCACTGGGACAGAGTTGGGCTGTAGCAGTGTGCTCCTTCTGCTCCTTCTGCTCCTTCTGCTCCTCTCTAAATGTTGCATGTTCTTTCCCTCTCACAGTCCTGTGCATCCACTCTGAGGGAGACATTGGGGAGGCCGGGTTGGCTAATCCCTTTGGAGCAGGACTTTTAGCCTGTATCTTGCTTTGCTCAGAGCGGTTCAGACTGGAGTCACGGGCACTGGCGGTGAAGAGCAGGCATTCTGGTGACCGCACGTACTAAATAATACATGTGCAGCTGTGGGGAAGGCTCATGCCATTAAACCTCTGCAGCCAATGTGGGGCAGTGGAACCTATGAAATATTGATGGCATTGTTGCACTTTGGATCGTATAGATGATTTGCAAAATGTTGATTTGTAATATCAGAAATGCACTCTCAATGCCACTTTTTTCCACTGGACAGAGGCAAAAATCTGAATCAGGAAGTTCACCTTGGATTGATCAATAACAAAATTAAAAACAAATATATATAGCTTTTAATATTAGTTTCATAAACTTTAAATGTGCATGTAACTTTGTGGTGGGGGTCGGCCACCTGCTGGTTTCCAAGGATATGTTTTCGTTTTGATTGGGATGTTCCACAGTTTGGAATCAAATTTATCTTTATGCAATTTATTCAATTACATGCAAAAGTAGTAGTGCACTTTTAAAGCTTTGTTGGGCCTAAAATGGTATTTCCCTCAAGTCTAAAGACAGAGTCTGGCTCTCTATCAAAAAGCCCCAAGCTGATCATTGACACGATTGACCTTGAATCAATGAAACTTGATTCACAGTCCTTTGTTTAAACTGATGTTTTCATACATTTAGTCACCCATATTTGAATCAATGTTTCCTGTTATTGGGGACTTTCATCGTGTCCAAGCAGTGCTGCAAGTACAGGGAGATTGACAGATTTCATGACAAACAGGTCATTTTGAACCGAGCACCACTCTGAAAAAGACGCTCATGAAAGAAACATTCTTGTAATGTACAAGTCAGATCACGTGACTGTCAGTGTCATTTGGAAATAAGATCAGATAAGGGAATTTCAGTGTTGCAAAAGAAGTGTAAAAGGACAGTTTTAGAATATATATATATATATATAAAAATAAAAGTGATAAAGGGTCCTCACAATCCTTGCAACAACGCTTCAGTGGGCCTCACCAGCCCTGACTTTACATGTAGTTAAAAATGGCAGGTGTCTCGTTAGAGATAATTGTTTCAGTCCAATTATAACTTTCCAGGAGGCGCTGGAGAGCCATTTGTAAAGACAGAACTGTAATTTCCACAACAAAATTATGTCCAGCCACACTTTCGTCCTTCTCCAACGATGTTTGCCAAGTTTACAAGAATTCTTGTGTTTTCAAAATTGTTGCTTTGTTGCCCACTCCATGAGACTCATGTAAACGTTTGACCTCACATTTGCCCTCATGACGCTGCCTCAGTTTGGTGGACGTCGGATGAAAACCTTATTCAATTCAAGTCAATTCAACTTATTTTTGCATCGCCCAAAATCACAACAGCGGTTTCCTCGAGGGGCGACAGTGAAAAACAGAATAAAAACAAAATAAACATTGTTCATGGACTTGGAAATGTCCCAGCGTCCCGTGTCCTTAGACAGATGTCCCAAGCTCCCCTGTCCTTAGACCCTCCTTCTCGGCCAGGAAAAACCACTAAACCTCCGACAAGGACTAGGAAGAGTTCGTTAAGATACTGGGACGGGATTTTTGTCAAGTTTGAACCAAAATGGCCGACGCACTGTGTGGTTTAAGGTGGAGCCATAATTTAATTTCTTGCTTATCTCGATGCTCTATGTATCTGCCAAGTTTCATTTGTCTACGAAAAAAGATAGGCTCTGCCCCTCCTTTGGCGTAATGTATTTTGATTTTCAAGAGGGCGCCACTGAGCCATTTTGTAATGTAGATGACTTAGCGCATGTGTAGGTTTTCAAAATGGCAATTTTTTTGTTGGAGAAAAAAAAGTATGTATGAAATAATTGTTTTTTGGAATATGAAGGGGCACCAGAGAGTCATAGTACAAGCCTTAATTAGCATATCATTACGTTCAGCTCAAAAGTCCGCACATGCACTTGATTGGGTCAAATCTGACAACGTTTGTAAAAGATATAATGTTTTAAATGTTTCCAAAAATTGCGATTTCGTTCATCATGGCCCATTGATAATCTTTCATTGCACATGGGTTTTGCACATTTGTCAAGGATTGAAGTGTTTTCGATGAATTGTTGGAGGAGATGTGAAAAGACGAAGTGTGAATTTAATTTTCCTGGATTTGACTTCCTGTAGGGTTTAGGGCGGGTTCATAGCAATATTTTATTGTTCTGACACAACTTATTTTTCATGCCAACTTTCATATGTCTAAGTTGAATTTTTCCCTGTCAGAGCTCCCCTTGCTGTCATGTAAATCAATTTTTGGCTTTCCATATTTTTTCTCTGGGTTTTCATTCAAATATAGAGCTCATTGAGCTAAAGTTAGAGCTCATAGAGCTCTGCTGAAGCCTGGCAACCCTGGCAGAAGTAGTTTGCTTATCCAGCTGACCTCACATATTTTATTATTTATTAATTCATTCAATAATATGACTTAATCATTGGATTTATATAACTGCTTTAATTACACTCAAAGCGCTTTACAGTGCATTATTCATTCACTCCTCACTCTCTGCGCTATCAGTCCTTACGACAACCACCACTTTCATACCTGGCAAAGTGGGTGAAGGGTCTTGCTTAAGGACACAACGTCTGTTTGCTCTAGCCGCCTCGGTGGCACCTGGTATTCCAGCGGTCTCTGGACTGACCAGGCCCCAGCATGCTTGGCTCTTGAGAGCTAACGGGATCAGGCATTGAAAGCAGGTACGGCCACATTTAATATCGTCTTCACTAAATACAATTATTATATGAATCTACATTACTCAATCCTTACTCAATTGCGTTTTCACTAAATTTGTGGAATGGTTTCCTTTCTGTACTTCACATTCAGAATTTGACCAAAAGTAGTTTTTCTGGCAGGAAGCTCACAGTCCCTCCTGCTTATGGCTCTGGTGGTTCTCGTTATTGTTGTTCAAAGACAAATGAACAAAGAAGCAACACATTGCTGCATTTAAAAGCATGTCATTATGAGGTCTCGGTACCATCCACAAACACCTCCACAAAACATCTGGACCTTCAGCTGCACGCTCAACTGTAAGATCGATGGTGCTGTATTATGAATAGGCTTGATTTTGTAAACATGTTTTACCACAGCCAAAATAAGCGGATCTGCGAGGCACTGGATTACTCACGGACACAAATGTTTCTGACAAAAGCTTGGGGAGGACGTTTGTGAGGCATGTGTCATGAGAAATGTGTGCGATTGGTTTGAGCTAAGACGCCTCTGACCTGCGCGTGAACTGTGGTGCAACTCAGGGAAGCGAGCTGATGAGGGCACAGCGCTACATGATTATAATGGCTCCAGCGCAGCTTAACACGGACCGCTGACCTGGAATCACTCACAACATGCACAAGATAAATATATATGTCCTGTGCAGAGATGCAGCCCTTGTGTGGAGAGAGGGACCACTGCATTTAAGCCTCTAATGTCATGGTTTAAAGCATGCTACAAAATGAAATGGGCTGTATTTAATTTGAGATTTTTGTAAATGTGGCGATACAATATATGTCATTGTTATATTTTCAGGGGAGACACTACAGTCAAAACACTTTTTGGTTTGTTGGTTGCTCGACATGTAAGCTTTCATGTGGAAACAACAAAAAGGTTCAATCTACTCCTGAAGTTGTTTTATTAGTTCATTTAATAAACATACATCCTTAGATTTATATGTAATATTGTAACTTCAACATTTGTGTTTTAAAGTGCAACTTTACTTCTGTACAATGTAATTTGTTGATGTCTAAATGTCATAATCACAGCTGATGGTAAAGATTAGGACTGTTCTGATATTTGAGCAGTTTATACAGGTTTTCCTTGGCGTTAACATTGATTTACATTAGCGACCAGAATCAGTCGACTGTTGGTGACGTACAGGTCATGTGTCTGGCAGGAACCGGCAGGGAAGTAACTAAGTCAATTCCTCAACCGAAACTACATATTCAAATTACAAATTTACTCCATTCCATTCCTAAAATCAAAGGAATACATTGTGATGCTTGATCACACAATTTAAGATTCAAACTGCACAGAGTTAGAGACAAATCTTAAAGTAGTGATCAATAAATGGATAACAAATGACACAACAAACATAAAGTCAACTCAATTCAAACATTTTCAGAATGCTTTACTCTGATTGGACGAAGTTAGACTATGTTAAATATATATATATTATATTTTCAAAGTATTCTCCCCAAACCTGCCCTCCACTGCATGTGTGGTTTGTTGCAACAGGAGCTGCCGGTCGAATAAAGAAATAATCACTATGGATTCAGATCATTATTACAGTGATGTGATCAACAAGCCAAAGCCAGAGCTGTTCAGACTTGAAATTAAGAAAGGCCGAATTTGCACTTCTTTTTAATAGTCCTAACAATCAGGTCCAAAGAGAGAGGCGGTCAGCAGTAGCACCCTCTGCTTTTGTTTTGCAGCCATGCAATGTGTGTGGCCAGAGTGGAATAACAGAAGACAGGCAAAAGCGCCAGTCAATTGGAGGTTAATTGGAGGCAGAGAAATGTCAAGCAATTTTACCGATCAGCCACGAGGGACTGCACAGCGGAGGGGAAACAGAGCCAGTGTATTAGCTTCTTCTCCATAATGGCTTCCTGAAGAGAGTGGTGATGACAGCCTCTCGGCACAAATAACAGCGTGTGTGTGTGTGTGTGTGTGTGTGTGTGCATGTTTACCAGGTCATGAGGGGACTGTTCAGACTCTTATGGGGACCTACTGCAGATTTTCCAATTCAGTCACAAGGTTAGGTTAGTTCATAAGCTTTTATGCTATTGCACAGTCAAATGTTTCCCTGCAATATTTATCAAACTCCCTCGAACCACCTTGAACTGCTCATGCTGAGAGCTTTGAGCTTGCATACACCAGTGCAACAGACACGTTTAAGTCCCTCCCATCACAATCGAAAGAGCACATCACCTGGGCAAACCAAGACCAGATCTGATAAACCACTAGGCCTGATTATGAGGTTTCTTAACGATCATGTGAAGGAACGTGTCTTGAAGGCTGCAAGGGTTAAAGGAGACCTCCAGTACAAAGGCAAGCACGTCCTCTTTAATCCAGATATTCCATTCGAGGTTCACCAACAACGGAAGACGTTCCACCACATCTGTGAGGGGCTCAGGAAGAGAAAACTGAGACATAGGTTCTCTTCCCTCTTCCCCGCGACTCTTCTGGTGACTTTTGAAGGTAAAAATCACGTGCTCAGAACACCAGGAGAAGCAGAGGTGCTCTTAAGGAAGATGCAAAACACAGAGAACTGAAGAATACGAGAGATGGAGCCACCAGCGTGGGGCATGTGAGGTCGTGTTGATACATTTCTGTTAATTTGAAGAGACTGACATGGTTTATTTGTTTTTAACATCAGACTTTACGTCCCCTAGTGGCTGTCTGCTTTTGTACATAAACTCTGTGACTAAACACATCTACTCATCGATGTGTCAAATGTGGGAGATTGGATTTGTGGGAGATTGGAAAAGATATCCAGGTCAGATATCCAGTTCTTTCTGAGGATTGGTATCAGGAGTGCCTGAGGAGTATTTTGGGGGGCCCTTCATTAGGATTGGACTTCTCTACCTTTTACAATCTTTTTCTTGATCAATTACATTTTTGTAATGCCCAAAATCACAACAGCAGTTGCCTCGAGGGGCTACAGCGTAAAAAACAGAATAAAAAACAGAATAAACTGTGTTCATAGGGACTTGGTGATGTCCCAGCATCCCCTGTCCTTAGACCCTCCTTCTCGGCCAGGAACAACTCCCAAACCTCTTTGGGAAAAAGTAGAAACCTGTAGGAGTTCCACAGTGAAGGAGAGATCCGACTCCCTCGGACGGACAGGAGGACACGCCTCAATTTACAGATAGAAGGTGGAGCTGGACCCACTCAGGAGGAGAACCAATTCTTCGAGGCCGATGAAGAACCGTTCATATGGAGTAGAGACCGTTTCTCCAGGCAGATGAGGAGCATCTGGATCCACAGGTCCTCGATCCTGCGATGTGCCTGCTCCACTCCCGTCGGGGAAGTGGGAGAAGAAGAAGGAAAAGCGATAAACAAAATGCCAGTGAAATTAAATATTATATATTGTTTGATAGAAAAGTAGTAGGAAACAGAGGATAGTGCTCAAGAGGCCATACTTCCCCCAGTATAGTTGCTCCTAGGGCAGCATAGCTGGGAACTGTAGGTTTTTATTTCTGTTCCTAACTGGCCTGACCATAAGCCATTTCAAAGAGGAACGTTTTAAGCCTGGTCTTAGATGAAGAGACTGTGTCGGCCTCTTTGACATGGACAGGAGCTGATTCCACAACACAGGAGCTTGGTAGCTAAACGCTCTACCTCCTACTGTGCTTTTAGAGACTCTTGGGACCACCAGAAGTCCAGCATTTTGGGAGCAAAGTGCTCTGTTTGGATGATAAGCTACTATAGCCTCTTTGAGGTAGGATGGGGCCAGGTCATTTATGGCTTTGTAAGTCAAGAGGAGGAAGGATTTTGAATTTGATTCTAAACTCGACAGGAGCCAGTGAAGAGACTCCAGCACCGGCGTAATGTGCTCTCTTCTTTTAGTTCCTGTTAGTAATCTTGCTGCTGCATTTTGAACCAGTTTAAAGCTTTTTATGGAGCTTTTAGGACACGCTGCAGCAGGAGTTACAGTAGTCTAATCTAGATGTTACAAACGCATGGACAAGTTTTTCATTATTGATCAGGGTTTGGGGTCCATGGATGTTTGCAGCATGAACCCCTTTATTTTCTTTTTTACCCTTTTAGTTGTTCTGTGTTGTTTTCGACCAGAGAGATTAAAAATATTCGAAAGTTGTCAACGGTGAGATCAATACAACCAACCCAATGGCATCGGAAGTATTACAAGTAGCATCCTTCAAAGTGAATGACATACTGAATCCAATAGAACAAACAAACATTTTAACCAAAATGAGAAAAGAAAGAATAGACATTGTATTTTTACAAGAGACCCACTTGAATGACACTGAACATCACAAACTACGAAATTTTTTTGTAAAAAATCCTATTATTCATCATAAAAAGACAAACATAGAAGGGGAGCTGCAATATTGATTTCAAACCGAATAGTTTTTGAACAGAGTTTTGAATGTAAGGATGAAGAGGGCAGATATGTACTGGTTAGAGGGAATATTAATGGGAAGGTTTTCACTCTTTTGAAGGTGTATGCTCCACCAGGGGGCGATATCACTGTCTATGCTGACGTCATGGACCTGATTGTGAACCACTCTGAGGGAACCCTAATTTGTGGTGGCGATTGGAATCTTCGGTTCAGCCTTCATGTGTCGAACTCAAGAGGCACTGGAGGAACAATTAACAGGAAGTTCCATCTCTTATGAAGACTATAGGATTGATTGACACATGGAGGGAAATGAACCCTAGGGCACGCCAGTGTACTTTTTCTAACCAACATACAATCTATTCCAAAATTAATTACTTTTTTATTCTCAGTAAAGACAGATCTAAAATCACTGAAGCAGATATAGGCACAATAGACCTAAGTGATCATTTCTGTAGACTTGGAGGAAAGAAAAAACACAGGTTCAATGCCTGTCTGCTGAATGACCCTTTGTTTAAGGAAGAAATTTCCAACAACATTAAGACTTATCTGGAGGAAAATGATACTGGGGAAATTGAGAGGACATATTATAGCCTCCGAAAAAAAGAAAAAAAAGGGAAAAAAAGCTAAATGATCTGCAAGAAAAATGTTAATTGTTGGAGGAAAAACCATGCCAAAAAAGGGTGTCCTAAAATGCTACAAGAAATTTAAAAGATAAAGGGAGAAAATAAGGATTACTATCTTGGAAACTTAAAAAACAACGGGACAAAAATACGGGACAGGCAAAGTGATGTAATCTTAACCAAACGAGACCAAATTCAATCAGCATTTGAATCTTTTTATAAAAAACTATTTAAAAAAATTCTAGATGATAAAGAAGATGATATAAATTCCTTTCTGGTCATCCTCAATTTGCCTGTTATGTCAGAAGAACAAAATAAAAAACTTGGAAAGTTTTGGAAATACAAGGCGCAACCAAAAGATTAAAGAACAATACATCTCCGGGGAGCGATGGGTTCACCTCAGAGTGGTATAAAGCTTTAAAAGAAACGCTTTCCTTTTCTTAACTTTTAATTGGTCGCTCAGGAAAACTGTTTATGGAAATGATAAACTTTGAAAATGTTTTATGTTCTAATGTAAATGATTTATTGAACTCTGTTACATCTAGTGTTTGGAATGTTCTCGACACCATTGCCCCTATGATGTTTCTCAGGTTTGAGACCTCATCACAGCACTGAGGCTGCTCTTGTCAACGTGACAAATGACATTGCACTTTGAATTTCAGTAGTTGTTCTTTCAGTTTTGTTCTTCGGTCATGGCAGGTAAAGAGAGTGTCCAGGAGTTATTGTATTTCTTCTACTTTGATATTTTGGTGAAAAGTTTTTCTTAAAAGGATTCAAGCATTGATTGTATTTGATCTTATTTGGTCAGAATTATATTACTCTGCTTATCTTGTATTTTAAAAATGTTTCTTTCTGCCTGTTGTTTTCTAAGCTCCCAAGCTAACAATTGTGTGAATTTTGAACCGTTTTGATTTCTTTGTTGGTGAAGAGTATTTTTTCTATTGTTTCCTGTGAGTCCAGGTCATTAATCTCACCCATGTCTTTTTAATTTCCTGTAGCATTTGAGGATCCTTGTTTTGGGCATGTTTAGCCTCCAACAGCTTTAGTTTGTTCTGCCAGTCGTTAAATTTTTTCTGCCTTAGTTTCTTTTTGGCGGAGGACACAGCAATGACCCTGCCCCTTTACTATTGTCGTTTTCCTCTACACACGTCTCAATGTCCTTTGTCATCATCATTTTTACAAATTGTGGGTCATTGAGTCGACAAGCATTAAATCTCCAAAGTGTGTTTTTTGTTTCAGTTCCAGCTCGAGAGTGATGTAAACAGGAGCATGATCACTTAGATCTAGTGTACCTATGTCTGCCTCTGTCATTTTAGACCTATCTTTGTTGAAAATAAAAAAGTAGTCTATTCTAGTATAGATCGTATGAGGGTTGGAAAAATGTGTATATTGGTGGACATTAGGATTCATCTCTCTTCAGATACCAATCAACCCCACATTATGTATTAATGTACGAAATGTATTATTTATAGATTTACCAGTACTTTGTGAGCTTGAGACGTCCAATGTCGGCTGATCAGTGAGGTCGCCCCCTGGTGGAGCATATACATTTATCAAAGTAAACGCACTTCCATTAATAGTTCCTTTGACCAGTACAAATCTGCCATCTTTAGCTTTGTGTTCAAAACTCTGTTCAAAGGTTATACTGCTTGAGATCAATATGGCCACGCCCCTCTTAAGCTCGCCCCTGTATGAGGAATAGTAAAGTCTGTTATAACCAAATCTAAGCCAGGTGCACGCTATAGGATAATTTCGCCTATTTAGGCCTTGATTTGCCACGTGACCCAATTTAGGATCCTTGTGAACAATTTTGAAGTCATGTGTCATGTCTTATGTCTGTGGTGTTGACATCACTGTTACAGCAAGAGCCAATAAAGCAGAGCGTTGGGGTATGTATGTAATGATGGACACAGAGCTTCAGGATGCAAACATGGAAAGAAGCAAAAGCAGATTAATTACTGATTTCGAAATCAGTAATTAATCTGTAATGTTCTCATCTATCATTCCACAGATTCATCACACAGTCTACAAATCATCACCATTAATCCAAGCGAGAGTTGCTTTCCCGTAGACTGGAATCAGCTGATGCTAGCTGCACTACTTTTGTCGGATCACACGTTCTGTCTCTATAGTCTTTGCATTCAGGGGATCAAAAGAGTTCAAATCTCATTCTCTTCATGTCTGTGGTCAACGCTTTCAGCCTCACGTTTAAGAAATGTTTCTGTAGTTTTTTTTTTGGCTTTAGAGGTCATGTTTTGTGATAAACTGATTGGCAGATGTCCGTTTTCTCCTCTAAAACACACATGGAGTTTTGTTGCTTGTTCCACCATATTTACATGGACCTGTCGCCCATCAAACACTAGAATGTGATCGTAACCTATTGACATACATCATTAAAAGTTGTTATAGACCTATTAGTATAATCCAATCATACTGTTCCTTAAGAGGATTACTAATTAAGTGGTCAAAGTCAAACGTGAACATGTTTATTGTCATCTCCATGGCACCGGCCCGGCCCAGTGCTGGCGCTAACCCTGACCCTAGCTGTCAGCGCCCATAGACCTGGATGTCATTGACAAAGGGCAGCCCAGTCTTGATTCTCTCTCTCTAATAATAATAAAAGGATTACTCTTGGTATGAGGAAAGGTGCTGTAGTCAGCTCCTTAATTGGCGACTTCCCTTCTCCAAGTTGATCTAGTCTCGGGGCTGAAGCGCTCAATTAATCTCCCCTCCGTTCATAATGAGGCCAGGGATTTCAGCGGACTGCTCCTCCAAGCACAAAAGACAGACAATGCGCCAAAAGGATCCCCTGTCCCTGCACCCATGACCTGACAATTAAAAACCGGACCCCCGCACTTCCCCTTCCTCTCCGGGTGGCAAATTGGTCTGACCCCGCCCCGAATCAAAAGGACTAACCGTGACTTCAAATCAAACGTCCCAGACACAAGCACTTTCCTCTGTGAAATAAGATTGCAGTATTTGGCCCCTTCTTCATTAGGAGTTGAATGAATAGGGACTGGAGCACTCTTTCGTTGGGAAGTGTTGTGGGCTGATGTGGTGAGTGAGAAATCCAGATCAGATCATATTCAGGGTTAAACGCTCCGGAAACAAAGCAGCAGTAATAGGCTTAGGATATGCCCTGGACCCATGACGGACAAGGGCCTCCGCAATATGTGGAGAAGAAATCTTTGTATTGAATCTTGACTGAAAGACATTTTCCGGTTGGCATAATTGACAGGCGTATTAATCAAGTAAAAGAAAGAAAAAGAAAGAAACAACACACAGGACAGACATGGTGCAGAATCAACAAGCGAAGCACTAAATTCTGTCAGTCTGAGGTTAAAGACGTTATAGAATGTGTTCTTAATGTCGTAAAGATTGCCCACATCTTCTGCATTTGAAACATGTTACAAATCCTGCGTTCATGTGATGTGAGGGTTTAATGACTTTTGATTGAATATATGTTGTTTTATTATTGCTCAGTGTTTTATGTTGCACCTTAAGGCCGAGACAAGTTCCTATGTTTGTGAATTTTGTTCATTGACAATGGCAATAAACTCTTTCTGATTCTGATTCTGATTCTATTTAGCAGCGTTTAAAAGAGCTAACAGTCCTCAAAAGCTAAACATTATTTATATATATATATATATATATATATATATACCATTTCTGTAACTGATAAAAATGTGTCAAGTGCTGTTTAGTCAGAGAGCTCAAATATGAAAGATTTGACAAATCAGCACACAAACCGACAGTGAGCAATTCAATTCAATGTATTCTTTTTATATTTATTTCTTCTTTTTTTTTTTTCATATGTACAAGAAAAAGAAACACAGAAGAATGCATGCTCTCTCTGTGACTTGTTTTGTTCAAACAATTTACAAAGTCCAAAACATGTAGTCTGACATATTAGTCAATTTGGTCTGTTAAATTTGTGTTAAATCTGATCGTCTGTTCAGCTTGTATCATCTCATTTTTTGTGATGGCCTTTTTCGCTGCAGCTATAAGTAGTTCCAGACGGTTCCCGGATGTTGGCCTTGGTCAGGTCTGTTGGGCTGCGGTCGAATCCAGTGACTTTAATCGTCTTTATTACGAGTTCAGCTGGGGAGATTCGATATTTCTGCATATATATATGAGCCTGGACACTTTCGTAAATTTATACGAAAAAAGGTAATAAAAATAAACCAAACCAAAAACAAAGAAAATTATATGGGCAACGATTACCTGTAAATGGGCAAATGTAATGTGTTGTCACTTAAATTGGACATCTCATCCTATTTATTTACAAGATAATCCATTTCTAGATAGATGTAACATTTCATCATTATACATTTTTTTAGTAATGTAAGTATATTCCAAAAGTCTGCATTGACTGTCCTCCCACACTGTCGTCACCACGGTGAAAGGCACAAGCCCCTATTCGGGAAGTAATCATGTTCAATCATTGTTCATGTTCAAATGCGGAAGAAACATTTGTTTTGGGTGAAATGCGCCACTGAGAACCGGCCATAGAGACCAATGCAATGGATTCATCTTCCAGATCTTATTATACTTCCATAGGTCTCCTCTACGCTGCTCTGGTCTCTGGTCTGGTCCTCTGGTCTGGTCTCCTCTGGTCTCTGGTCTCCTCTGGTCTGGTCTCCTCTGGTCTGGTCTCCTCTGGTCTGGTGTCCTCTGGTCTGGTCTCCTCTGGTCTAGTCTCCTCTGGCCTCTGTCTCCTCTGGTCTGGTCTCCTCTGGTCTGGTCTCTCTCTTGGTCTGGTCTCCTCTGGTCTGGTCTTCTCTGTCTGGTCCTCTGGTCTGTGTCTCTGGTCTCTCCTCTGGTCTGGTCTCCTCTGGTCTGGTCCTCTGGTCTGGTCTTCTCTGGTCTGGTCTCCTCTGGTCTGGTGTCCTCTGGTCTGGTCTTCTCTGGCCTGGTGTCCTCTGGTCTGGTCTCCTCTGGTCTGGTCTCTTGGTCTCCTCTGGTCTGGTCTCTCTCTGGTCTGGTGTCCTCTGGTCTGGTCTTCTCTGGCCTGGTGTCCTCTGGTCTGGTCTCCTCTGGTCTGGTGTCCTCTGGTCTGGTGTCCTCTGGTCTGGTCTTTGCTCTTCTGGTCTGGTCGCCTGTGTGCTTGTCTCCTTTGCGCTGGTCTCCTCTGCACTGGTCTCCCTCCTCCGATCTCCCTCCTCTGGTCCTGTCTCATCTGGTCTCCTCTGGTCTGGTCTGGTCTCCCCTGCTCTGATCTCTGCTCCTCAGGGGCCTCTTTTCTAAATCTTGCTTGCGCACTCCGCAGTGCGTAGGCAGCCCTCTCTGCCATTTGCGGTATTCATAAAACTTCCACTAGGGGCAGGACTTTGCTTATCTCTGCTCAAACTGAGACCCTCCTGTAAGTTCTACACAAAGTCTGGAGACACGGGGAAAAGAGCACACTCGTGGAGAGGAGCGGTAGTGAAGAGAGTTTGAGGAAGTGTTTGATTCAGGAAATCCTCAGCAAATACATCTTTTAGCCTAAAATAACTTTATTCAGAGAGATGATCACATTTAAACAGAGTTTGAGTTTGGCCTAAACATGGAGAAGGGCAGTTTATTCCGCTCATTATTCTGGACATCACTTGACACAGCTGACGCCGTGCACATTCCCGGTGGTCTCTCTCAGTCCGCGCTACGAGTCTGAGTCTGTGACAGAGAAGACTGACTCTGTGAAAGGATTTAGCAAACAACGTTCAGACCTGAGAAAAAACTCCTTCAGACGAAGCACATGAGAGAGGTGTGGTTTAATGAAGACACGGATCCAACACGTTCATTTGTCTGTAGGCACCGCGCGCTGGAGTTTGGATCGACTCAAATGAAGTGTCTGAACCTGCGCCAGACCCAGAATTCCCTTCATTATTTTGTAACAGACAGCTTGCTCTCAAGGGTCCCCTGTTTAAATAAATGAAAAAATGTCTGTGCCAGACCCAGGTGCGCACTCACGGAACTGACTAACGTTTTTACGTTCCACATGCAGTTTTATCGGCAGAATAAGAGCTTCATGTGCCACATGATTTGTATTTTTGTTCTTCCTGCTCTTGTCTCTGCAGCAGCGTTTGTCTCTCTGCTGCTGACCCATCCATATCTCTCCCGCTGCTTTTGCTCTGTCAGGAACGACATCTGGGTCACTGCCCCCGACCGTGGTCAACCTTCACGCACATGTCATTCAAAGAGTCGGAGGCACAACAAAAATCAAATAGCCGCTTGTTTAAATAGTATTAAGTTTAGGTGACTAAAACACTATTTAAAAGTGAATTTGAGAGGGATGAGACGTTACAATCACTTTCATGTGTATTTGTCATAAAGCTTGATGTGTCTGCTGCTGCATGCATCTGCCCCTCCCTCTCTGTCCCGTGTCCGAAACCCACTGATTCTCGGCTCATGTTTATCAGGAAAATCTCATGAAAATGTACATCTCATTCATTACATCACTTTGCATGGCCCTTTTATGGTGTTTGAGGCATGGAGAGGGCGTGGTCTGTGTGGAGGGGGCGTGGTCTGCGTAGAGAAGGCGTGGTCTGCGTGGAGAGGGCGTGGTCTGCGTGGAGAGGGCGTGGCGTGGGTTTGTGTAGGCATATTCCAGCTGCAGATGGTCTCTACAAAGCACTAATTGCATGGTGGACACAGCGCAGTGTTTTATACATCAGGAGTTTGCTTGGCGTACGCCTCTAGTGGCCACATAGAGTACTATAGATGATGCCCCTGGTCCCTTTGATCTTCTTTTCACATATCTCTGTAGTTATCTGCATTCCGTATAAATTACCACAACTACATAGCTCGTTCTCACACTGCAACATTTTCTCTGATTCTTTTCTTCACAGCTGGAGTTTGGAGAAATTACTCAATACTATTACAAATCTATTATACTATTATTACTGGATTTGATACTCTGAAAAAAGGTTGAGGTTTTCCGGCTTCGATCATAAGTTTGAACCCTTTTCCGTAGAGCGATTTTTGAGATAATTGCCCAGTGAGGGGTCTATGTTTTTGAGTGTGGATGACACTGAATGAGAAGTGCACATAACATGACCAATGGGACAGGGGAGCACTACTTTACACCACGTGTACCTGCTGGCCATTTGATTTTCGTTTTGGGAAATACAAAATCAGAAAACAACCCGTTTCCGTTATTTCTTTTAGGTTTTTAAAACCAAAATTATTTCTGATTTTAGAATCATTTGTTTGAATCAATTGTTTTCATTGCCATTGTTGGTGAACAAAACACAAATTGAGAACTTGCTTCAACGCCAAGGTGCAACATAAAACATAGAATACGAGTGATTTAAATAAAATATATGTACAACAAGATCAGAACGATAGTGCTGGCTATATCCCCCCTTGCCTTTCACCTGGTATCTCCTAGAGCACTGGGTCTCAGCATTGCCGGGACTTGGAGAGACTTATCCATGCGTTTGTCTCTAGTAGATTAGACTACTGTAACGGCCTGCTCACTGGCCTCTCCAAACGAGCTGTAAAACAGCTGCAGTACATCCAGAACGCTGCTGCGCTTGCCGGTCCAGACTAGAACCAGGAAGTACGATCAACATTAGTCCTGTGCTCAGGTCTCTGCACTGCCCCTGTGGCTCAGAGAAGAGACTTTAAAGCAGCTCTGCTTGTATACAAGTCTCTCCATGGCCTAGCACCAAAGTACATCTCGGACATGTTAGTGCCATATGAACCATCTCGGACTCTGAGGACCTCAGGGACCGGCCTCCTGCTGGTGCCAGAGTCAGGACTAACATGGGGAATCTGCGTTTCAGTTTTATGCAGCTAAAATCTGGAACAGTCTTCCAGAGGATGTGAGTCAGGTTCTACTCTGGCAATGTTGTCAAATCTAGACTAAAAACAGTTTTATTTAGCTGTGCATGTGACTGAAAGGATTTTATTTGCACTCTTCACTTTTATGTCTTGAACTGTTTTGGGATTTCTGTATTTGAATGCATTTTTCCTGTTTTGTGAAGCACAATTGCCTTGTGTACAAACTGCTCTACAAATAAACTTGCCTTGCCTTATATATCCTATTGTCACCAGGTTGTAACTCCCTTATAACTGAGTACCTGATCATCAGAATGGCCAGGACTGATGCCGCTCTATGGCTTCAAAATACTGCTGTACTGCCGGAAGATTGAACCTTAAACCTTACTTTCTGTTTAAAATTACTATAGTATAAAATAAACATAGGCATTACTATGTACACAAGAGTTACAGTTACATTTACAGTTGTAGTGCAGAAAGTGACAGTGAGTGATGAAGAGTTGCAGTTAAAGTGGCAGGTGTTTAGAAGTGTTCATGAGTCCAACGGCAGAGGGAAAGAAACTATTCTTGTGGTGGGAGGTTCTGGTCCGGATGGACCGTAGCCTCCTGCTTGAGGGGAGTGGCCTCCTGCCTGAGGGGAGTGGCCTCCTGCCTGAGGGGAGTGGTTCAAATTGACCATGTCCAGGGTGAGAAGGGTCAGCTGTGATCTGACCTGCTCGTCCCAGCGCCCTGGAGACGTACAGGTCCTGCAGAACGCACGATGAGCTGAAGTCAAGCCATGGTTCATTACGATGAACTGTCCACAACAAATAATAAATAAACAAATTCAGATGCTATAAATTCAAAGACACATTTAGTGCAAAGATGGCTCAGGATCAGGATTTTATACCTCCTCAACCCGACCCGCAGGGACCACCCGCGCATCACTAATAGTTTCAATGCATTTCCCATCAAAGCATCAGTGGGCATTAAGCGAAGCCCTCTAATGTTCAGCTGACTGTGCTGTGGCGCCCTCTGAGGTCAGTGTGAGCAGTGCAGTGGCCTTGCCGTGTGTCCAAGCTTCAAAGAGTCATTATTTAGAGAAGGGTTGGGGCCCCGGAGCCACAGTGTGGGCGGGGGGCAGGGGGGCTCGGGTTCCGCTCACACACTCACGCTTGATGCTCAGTGAGTCTGAAAGGTCGTGTCATGTTCTGTGGCACTTGACTGGATTGGTTTGGATTGGGCGGCATACGGCAGGACAGCGCGACCGTTCGTGAGGGAAAGCTGCCCCGGGGCCAAGTGTGCTGACCTGATTACCCTGCTGCTGTACAGAGTGGGGGTAATACAGCACAGGGAGTACCACAGAGAGGGCCACCACAGGGAGCGCCGCAGAGGGGGCCACCACAGGGAGCGCTGCAGAGAGGGCCACCACAGGGAGTACCACAGAGAGGGCCACCACAGGGAGTGCGGCAGAGAGGGCCACCATAGGGAGTACCACAGAGAACCACAGAGAGGGCCACCACAGGGAGCGCCGCAGAGGGGGCCACCACAGGGAGCGCTGCCGCTGCAGAGGGGCCCACCACAGGGAGTACAGACCACAGAGAACCACAGAGAGGGCCACCACAGGGAGCGCTGTCAGAGGGGGCCACCAGCAGGGAGGCGCTGGCAAGAGAGGCCACCACAGGAGGAGTCACAGAGAGAACTACAGAGAGGGCCACAGGTGGCGCACAGAGGGAGCGCAACAGAGAGAGAGGGCACCACAGAGGGGTCACAGAGAGGGGCCACCAACAGGGAGCAGCACCACAGAGATAGGGCCACCACAGGGAGTACACAACAGAGAGGGCCACCACAGGGAGTACACAGAGAGGGCCACTTACACAGGCGGAGTACCACAGAGAGGGCCACGACAGGGAGCACGCAGAGAGGGGCCACCGCAGAGAGGGCCACCACAGGGGAGCGCCGCAGAGAGGGCCACCACAGGGAGTACCACAGAGAGGACCACCACAGGGGAGTACCACAGAGAGGGCCACCACAGGGAGTACCACCAGAGAGGGCCACGACAGGGTACCACAGAGAGGGCCACCATAGGGAGTGCGGCAGAGGGGCCACCACAGAAGCACCACAGAGAGGGCCACCACAGGGAGCGCCGCAGAGAGGACCACCACAGGCAGTACCACAGAGAGTACTACAGGTAGTACATTGTTGGAATGTGATCATAATCCAATCATTCTACTGCTCTTTAGCAGTGGTTCTCAAAATGTCCCAATGACCCCTATTTTACCCAAGGAATATGTCGGCTATTGTCTTATAAATGAAAGTATTTTCTAGTTAATTAATACTACTATTACTAATTATACAGCAGTATATTATTATAAAAAGATACTTTATAGTTAACATGCCATTCATTCGTTTAAATTCACACAATAAAGTCTGGATCCCTGTGGACAAGGACCCCTGAGAACCTTTAGGGACCCAAATTTGGGTGCCGATCGAACGGTTTGGGAATGACTATTGACCCAAAATATATATCTATTCTCACACTTGATGGTAATATTATTGAACAAGTACATCATTACAAATACTTGGGCATCTGGATCGATGATAAACTCTCAACAACACAAACAAGAGCTGACAAATCATCTTAAAGCCAGATTGTCATTCTTCTTTAGAAATAAAGAATGTTTTCCTCTGAATTGTAGAAAACAGTTCATCCAGGCTGCATTTGTCCCAGTTCTAGATTATGGGACATTATATATATGATTCTACAGCAACAGTGTTAGAACCTCTGAACTTTATCATTCAGCTCTAAGGAAGCTCAGCTCTAAGGCTCAGCTCTAAGGTTCAGCTCTAAGGCTCAGCTCTAGGCTCAGCTCTAAGGTTCAGCTCTGAGGTTCAGCTCGAAGGTTTTTACAGGAGAAGGAGACAGAACTCACCACTGTGAATTCTATTCTAAAGTAGAATGACAATCATTGGATGTGAAGAGAACAGCTCTGGCCTTTTGTTTGTTGTCTAAAGCTCTCGTTGTCATTTTGCCTGATTATTGATCAAGTTTTATTGCACATCAGATCAGGTATTCACAGTTTGAGGTCTCAGGACATTTTGATCTTACAATCCCATCGTTTTAACACAGAGACAGCAAAAAAGGCTTTCAGACACTTTGCTCCCTCCTGTGGAACAAAACACACAGACTTTTTAAATGAAATCATTTTATGCCTTTTAATGAGTTTAAAGCACTGGTCAAGGACCACCCGCAGTGCCGATGCACTTGTTTTATATCATTTGATCTCATATTGTATGTATACATGTGTTTTTAGATATTGGTTAATTTTATTGAATGTTTTATTTGTGTTTTAGAGTCCTGTGTGTGTTGTTTATTTTGTGTTTTAACAGGGACCCATGAAAAAGAGAAGATTTCACATTGGGGGTTTTCCCTTTATAAATAAAATAAAATGAATGAATGAAATGACCACTCAATAGAAACATATATAAAATGTGTGACGGTTAGATCATATGCAAGGCCTGACCAATATGGATTTTGTGAAACTGATGTTGATGCTGATGTTGGGAAGCTCAGAAATGTATTTTACAATTAATTAGCCTACGTTTATTCAGCATAAACAATGCCTTTTATGTGGTAAATTTGGTTAATTGGTTAATTTATATGCACATTCATACTCTTCATTCTCACTTAAAAACAATATTGCATTTTTATATATTCATAACTTTATACAGCATCTCAACAGCCAATCGTTTGACAATAAATCAAAAAGGCGTCTTCATGATACAGTTTAATAACATCACATCACTGATTCCACTGTTTTGCACTGTGACCCTTAAACTTTGATCCAGGACTCCATAAGCTTTTGCAAAAGATGCTAACTATGCTAACACCACAATCAAATGTCATTGTATAGATTGTAACTTAAATTCACTAGAAGTTTTGTATGGAGTTAATTGGGTGACACATGTATTTGCAAAGGGGAAAAGTTTTGTTAATGTTTACTGTTATATTGAGGGGATAAAAAAATAAATATGTTTTGAAGAATAACTATATGTTGTACAATTAAAAGGAAATTGCAAGCAGAAATGTTGTTTTGCAAAAATATAAAATATAATTTGCAAATACATTTCTGAGAGGGTTAGAGAATTTCATTCACATTCAGTTTGTATCCAGACATTGGACCCCGACACGTATGCCAGGCTCCAAGTGCAGTGTCGAGAGCTCGAATCCTGACTCCGACAATGTACTGCGTGCCCTCCTTTCTTTCTTTCTCACCCACCATTTCACGCCTACCTTTCCTGTCTAATAAAGCCTTGGAGCCAAAAAATGTAACAACAAAAAAAAGTAGAAGGGCTGCGTCATGAAGGCTGAAAAAGTTAAAGGAGACCTCCAGCACAAAGGCAAACAAGTGCTCTTTGCGTAGTATCTGTAAAAATAAAAGTATCTGTGAGGAATTCAAGAAGAGACAACTGAGGCATGGCGGAACAGCAACAAGAGATGGATCCATCAACGTGGGGTACCTGAGTTCAAGTAATAGTCGCGTAATAAGACATCCGGAGCTGAGTGCACCACCTGGTCATAAGACTGGTCTGAAGTTAGGTCCGACTTAAATCTGAAAGTAAAGACCAACTGTGGAACAGATGTAAGTCAGGAACCACATGAGAGAAGTCCGGCCAGCGAGCAGCGGCATGTGACCGCGGTCAGATATGAACGGCGAGTCCGACGGGCCCCGGAGCATCTCTATCTGCTCTGGTTCAGGCTGTGGTGACCGCTCCCCACGCTCTCCCCTGCGCAGCCACGTTCACACGTTCACACGTGCTCCCCCTGTTGTTTTACACAGACACCGTCCACAAATGTGCTTAAAATAATCCAAGAACGAAACAAGACTGAATTTCCTTCGCTATCTGTGGAAGTTCTGCTATGACACGTGCAAATGTGCATAAAATAGATTCATGACACAACTCCTTTGGATAATTGACACTGTTAAACTAAATAATCTATGATGATCTCATTTTGAGTTTTTATTTCAGAAGATTACTGATTGGTTTCATTTGTGAAATATTGGCCAGTAATTTGGAGGGCAGTGAGGGTCTGGGTGAAACATTTGTGTCTGGTTTCATTTCTACAGCTTCCTGGGCCGCCAGTTTGCGCATGACTCCAAACAATTCTACATTGTGCCATACAGTACAGTAATCCCATGCTAAAATGTTCTCTGTATTGGTGTACCAGTTGAGCACATTATTATTTTTTTTTTTTAACTATTTATTTTTTAAACATAAAACGACAAAAACATGAAGAAAAAGAACTGACCTATGCAAAGAAAGAGAGAAAGAAGAGAAATTGCAGTTAGTATTAGTGTAATATTACATGTCATGTTCTTTTTCATAACTAGTGTAGAATCCTGAACACGACTCAGTGTAAGACCAGTGTTACTTGAGTGACACCTAACACCAGTGTAAAATGTTACCAACACCAGAGTGCTGGTAGTTAAAAATGACCATAGAAGGGTATAATACAATGTACACTTTCAAACACTGACAACAGTGTGTGAAATTAACACATTGTCATTGTAAAATTTACACTGGATAATTTGCTGTGTACTGTAGAATAGACTACTTTCTTATTTCCCATAAATAAATAAATACTAAAACTGCTGGAGGTAAATCATGCCAAGAAGGGGAATCATCACATGCTACAGAACATTTTTTAAAATAAAAGGAGAAATTAATGATCCGAGCTCACAGGAAATAGTTAAGAAAATCCTTTTTACCAAACAAAGATATGAGGAAAGAGAATCCAAATGTTTATTTATTATCCTGGAAACTTAGAAAACAAAAAAGAGCCATTTTTAAACTACAAGACAAACAGAATAATATAATTTTAACCAAGCAAGATCAAATACAATCATCATTTGACTCTTTCTACCAAAAAATAAAAAATCAGGAGAAAATGGATTACACAAATTGCACCGACTGGACTGGACCGACATTATATTGGACATTTGGACGATATCGGCCAACATGGGCACTAGAGGAGAAAGCACCGGGCGTGGTATACTTGTTTGGGATTAAAAAAAATTTTTGGCCTGTAGGCTGCACTGGGCAGAACAGCCTAGCGTGAAATTGGAGAGAGAAGGGAGGACATGCAGCAAACTGCTGGAGCCGGAACCCGAAACCACGACCCTGCAGCTGGCTGCGACTCAACCATTTTATCAAATTTACTGACAGACTAATTCCTCAATATTTAGTGCAGCGCCATTTTTCCATGCAGTAGTTTGGTTGCGTGTCTGGTATTTTGATGCCTTTTGTTTTGTCTTCTTTTTGTGTGTAAATCGTGTGTCAGCGTGCTCTTACACCTGTGAAGAGCTCTTACACATCAGAACAACCACTCATGGATTCAGTCCCAGTTTTTTAGTATCTTCTGCAGATTTTGTTCATTCTTTGGCCAAAAGAGTGAGATGCCGCAGACGAGGAAAGCGAGCGGGGGCTCTTGTGCGTCTTCGGAGACGCTTTTACCTAGGATTTTCCTCTCTAACGTTCACTCACTCTCCAACAAACTGGATGAACTGGCGCTGCTGATGAGACGCAGCAGAGACTTTTCTTCATCTCCTGTTTTGTGCCTCTGCGAGTCGGTCCCGGAGTGCGGGGTGCAACTGGACGGCTTCCAGCTGCTCCGAGCTGACAGGCAAAGGGATCTCTCAGAGTGAAACACGAGCCGGAGGCGTTGCTTTCTTCACCAGTAACGCCTGGTCTTCAGATGTGACCGTGATCTCCAAACACTGCTCTCCTGATCTGGAATATCTCTTCATTAACTGCAAACCATTCTACTCGCCACGTGAGTTCGCCTCATTCATTCTGGCTGTTGTTTACATCCCGCCGAGCGCAAACGTGCACGTGGCACAGCGCGCGCGCTCGCGGACCAGATTCTGAGTGTGGAGCGGACCTTCCCGGACTCCTTGTGTATTATCCTGGGGGATTTTAACAAGGGGAATCTCAGCCACGAACTACCAAAGTACAGACAGTTTATTAAAGTCCCGACCAGAGAGCAGAGCACGCTGGATCACTGCTACACAACAGTCAGTAACGCCTTCCGCGCTGTGGCTCGTGCTGCTCTCGTCTTTTCAGATCACGCCATGGTCCACCTGATCCCCACGTACAGGCAGAGGCTGAAGCTCTCCAAACCTGCAGTGAGGACCTCTAAGAAGTGGACCAATGAGGCAGTGGAGGAGCTCCGTGCGTGTTTGGACATTACAGACTGGGAGGTCTTCAGAGCTGACACAGATAGTTTGGATGAGTACACGGCACTGTGACGTCATACATTCGATTCTGTGAGGACAGCATCATACCAACACACACCAAAGTCACTTTCAACAATGACAAACCCTGGTTCACTCCAAAACTGAGGCAGTTAAGGCTGCAGAAGGAGGCAGCGCACAGGGCTGGTGACAGGGGGCGCTACAAAGACGCAAAGTATGGATTTAGCAAAGAGGTTCTCGAGAGCTAGATCACAGTACAGTACGCGTTTGAAGCAGCAGTTCTCTGACAACAATCCCGATTCTGGTCAGCTAACGTCAGCACACACACACGCAGGTACTGCTGAGGTCAACAACAACATGCTGGATTATATCCACGATGGACAATCATTTGGAGTTAGGATTAAAATAAATCTTCTTTGTGAAGAGTTGTCTGAGGTGAATGTTGTAAATGTGTCCACTTTGATGCTTTGTTTCTTAGGTTAACTTTAGTTAGCGCTTTGCACATGAAGTGCTACCACAACTAAATATTTACACAACTCTACGTCCATTTCTCTAATCCACACACGGTCTATACTAGAATAGACTATCTTTTGTATTCTCAATAAAGACAGAACTAAAATTACTGAGGCGGATAAAGGCACAATAGATCTAATTATCTTACTCTAGACTTAGAGGAAAAACTAAAAAACACACGTTTGAGGTTTAATTCCAGCCTGCTCAATGTTCAAGAAAAATGTAAAATGACATTGAAACGACAATGGTGGAACTTCTTCAGGCAGAAACTGCTCGGATAATGTAGGTATATGCGCATCACTATAGGTGCCAGGCTACGTTTGGCTCCAAATGGATCTTCCTCAGGTCATAGCTCTCAGTTGTGTGCAACCCTGTTATATAACATACGCCCACTGATTGGTTGGCCAATCCAAGAGCAGGCAGCTGGAGCCAAACACACACAATTACACTACACACACTGAGCACAGAAAAAAATATATATATATCATGCAGCCATTGCCAAAATCTGTCAATAATAATTCATATTCATTGAGACACTTTACACGAAATGCTTAATTTCATATTCGTGGTTTAGGCCACCAGGGGCCAGCGTTTGTAAAGTGTAAATATAAAAACTTTCTCTCTATAACAGCAGCCTGTTGATGTCTCCTCCTCTTCTTGGGAGTTTAACAAGTTCTAGCCAATGTATTTTAGGGAGGTTATCGGCTGCTGTGCCTCCTTCAAATGGGCCGCTTCAGGTATTTCCCCTGTGCTCTGCTGTTCCAGTCTTCAGTGCCCACATAACCAAGTCCACAGGGGCATTTTAGAAGGTAGATCACATTTTCAGATGAGCATGTGACTGTCCCCTTAATTTCTATAGTCTTTGCTGTCATTGGATCAGTCTAAGTTTTGCATTTGTAAAGTTAAGTTACACTGTGTACATGACCCACACCTGCAGTAGTTTGTGTACATGACCCACACCTGCAGTAGTTTGTTGTGCACATGACCCACACCTGCAGTAGTTTGTGTACATGACCCACACCTGCAGTAGTTAGTAGTTTTGTTACATTGACCCACACCTGCAGTAGTTTCTGTACATGACCGCTCACCACACTGCAGTAGTTTTGTGTACATGACCCACACCTGCAGGTAGTTTTGTTACATGACCACACCTGCAGTAGTTTGTGACATGACCAGCACCTGCAGTAGTTTATGTGTACATGACCCACACCTGCAGTATTTATGTACATGACCCACACCTGCAGTAGTTTGTGTACATGAATGACCACACCTGCAGTAGTTTATGTACACCCACATGCAGTAGTTTATGTACATGACCCACAACCTGCAGTAGTTTGTGTACATGACCCACACCTGCAGTAGTTTTGTGTACATGACTGCAGTAGTATTTTATGTACATGACCCACACCTGCAGTAGTTTGTGTAGCATGACCCACACCTGCAGTAGTTTATGGTACATGACCCACACATGCAGTAGTTTTGTACATGACCACACACATGACACACATACATGTAGTTTGTGTACATGACCCACACCTGTAGTTTCTGTACATGACCCACATGTAGTTTGTGTACATGACCCACACCTGCAGTAGTTTGTTGTACATTACCCCACACTGCAGTAGTTTATGTACATGACCCACACCTGCAGTAGTTTATGTACAGTGACCCACACCTGCAGTAGTTTATGTACATGACCCACACCTGCAGTAGTTTGTGTACATGACCCACACCTGCAGTTAGTTTCTGTACATGACCCACACCTGCAGTAGTTTGTGTACATGACCCACACCTGTATTTCTGTACATGACCCACACCTGCATAGTTTTGTACATGACCCACACCTGCAGTAGTTTGTGTACATGACCCAACCACCTGTAGTAGTTTGTTGTAATGACCCACACCTGCAGTAGTTGTGTACAGTGACCCACACCTGCAGTAGTTTTTACATGTCATGACCCACACCTGCAGTAGTTGTACATGTGTACATGACCCACACCATGCAGTAGTTTGTGTACATGACCCACACCTGCACACCTAGTAGTTTCTGTACCACACACCACAGTGAGACCCAGTTTCACCTGC
This sequence comes from Chaenogobius annularis, assembly GCA_015082035.1. NCBI lineage: Eukaryota > Metazoa > Chordata > Actinopteri > Gobiiformes > Gobiidae > Chaenogobius > Chaenogobius annularis. Next base: position 406,639 of record BJKM01000767.1, read on the forward strand.
AGTACATGACCCACACCTGCAGTTTATGTACATGACCCACACCTGCAGTAGTTTGTGTACATGACCCACACCTGTAGTTTGTGTACATGACCCACACCTGTAGTTTGCTGGTGGAGGGTCTAAAAATGTTCTGTTTCTCGCTGGAATCAGATCAGACTTAACTAGCATTTGTCTTCAATTTGGAGGACGTTTGTACACTGCTTGAGGAGGCTTGTTAAACACATTTTTCAATAATGGATCCATGTTAACAATGAACCAATGCTTTTGGTTCACTGTGGGCGGGGCTTTCACAGAGGAGGATATAAACCTGAGTTCTCAGACTTGTTTCACAGATTGAGAATGACTCTTGGATGAGAGTCGAAACGTTTTATTTTTCTAAGCAGAATCCAGATGAAACAACTGAAGCTTTTTCTAAACTGGAACACTCCTGGACGAATGAGGGATTACACCGACACGTGGGGGGGAAAAAACAACTAAAACTGAAAAAGAATCCTCAAGAAATTAAAAAGATAAGAGGCTAAATGACTGATCTGACCTCATAGGAAATAATTAGGAAAATGCTCTTTATCAAACAAAGATATTATGAGTGTGGATCATATCTTTCTAAATTAGTAGCTTGGAAACAACAAGCTGAAAGAGCATGAGACTATGAGATATGTGAATAATGTAAATTGACCAAATAAGACCAAATTCAATCATCATAATAAGAACTGTCCTGTTTTGTATGTTTACGTTTTTTTATTTACATTTGGCAAAACGATTGATTGGTTGGGCCCTAATCATATGTTGACTAATTAAATCATATGTACAATGATTCGTTCATGTAGAATGATTAGATCATATGTGCTATGCCACTATCATTCTATTCTGGATGAATCGCTGCATTCGCCTGCACTGATCAGTCATTTGTGTCAGTTCCCATGAGCTCGGACAGCCCGGGCCCCTGATGAGCCCGGGACCCTGACAACCCCCGGTCCCTGATGCTGTGACCCCAGCTGCTGTTCTTTTGATTTATATGCTTCCAGACAAGAGTTGTGTCCTACTGTAGCAGAGCATGAGGAGGGGCACTGCGGGTGAGGCAGTCAGGCATACAGGTCCGCCCACCTCCCCACAATTTCTGCCCCCCCACGCTCCCAGTCGTCTCTGCCCTCCATGTGCCCCCCTGTGCCCTTCTAATTCCCTGGTAAAATGATCTAAGTGGTGGTGGATCTCCACTGATCAAGCCGAGCAGGAGGGGAGTGTGCGACACGGCGTTTAAATCGACACTGTTGCCTGGGGAACTTTCGCTTTGTTAATTCTTACCTCCTATAGAAAGGCACTTATTTGTTAAACACACTTCTGTTACAAATATGACAGTTTCACTGTGCAACATATAAAAATGACATTTAATTAAAATCTTCTAAATACATTCATTTGTTGAGTTTCATACTTTTATGATTACTTGATTGTGATGCAATATCATGTGGGGAAACAAATCAACAATAAATGTCCCTTCATACATAAAACAACCAAAATAAAAGTCCAAGGGGGACGAGTTATGGTATATATTTTCTTCTATTACAGGACATTATTGTAGATCAATCTGCTGTGGATAATAGGCACTGTTCTTCCAGGGGACATTCACCCGGTTCCTTCCTATCTCCAAATGAAAATTGCAGGGTGAATAATTTTATTCATAAGCTTTAAAGTTAATGGGAGTTAAAGGCTTTGGATAGCATGGCTGTCCAAAGAATGTGAAACAAGAGGATTGCACTACATTGAGAACTTCTATCTATTCTGGAAACGAGAGGACCTGTTTAAGAGAAATGGCCCACACCTCTGTAGAGGTGGAGTGAGGGTGCTGACAGAGAACCTGCTCCACGCTCTGAGGCATTGGACTGGGCCTGGACAGGGTCCTGAGCAGAGAGTTAGAGAAGAGAGGAATGAGATAAGAATTCCTGCTCCATCAGCCAGAGACCGAGCCAACGTTTCAACATCAGCAGCACCACAACCACAGCCTCCACCAAAGGATTCATCAGCAGCCGCTCCACCACCACCAGCAAATAATTAAACTCCAGCTGCTCCACAATCACCTCCACCGCCTCCAGCAAAGGACTCATCTGCAGCAGCACCACAACAATCTTCACACCACGGCTAGCGCAGGAGTCATTTCAGTTCTTTCCCTCACGGTCCTCATCAAAGGCCTTGGACCCATCTGAGGCGGGCCCGGCAGTATCCCTGCCATCGCCCCTGCCCTCAGAGCAGCCCTGGATCCCCCCCTGCAACATCTACTCCCACTACAGATTCCTCACTCTCCTTTCCATCTCCACCCACCCAGGGGTCTTCCCAGCCATCTTGAATATCAGAATCAGATCAGAATCAGAAAGAGTTTATTACCATTGTCAATGAACAAAATTCACAAACATAGGAACTTGTCTCGGCCTTAGGGTGCTGCAACATAAAACACTGAGCAATAATAAAACAACATATATTCAATCAAAAAAGGGCATGCATTAAGAAACAATTTAAAATTACTATACAATAAAAATAAAAATAGGCATTTCTATGTACACAAGTTTACAGTTATGTTTAAAGTTGTAGTGCAAGTGGACAGTGCAGTGAGTGGTTGAATAGTTAAAGTGACAGGTTTTGAAGTGTTCATGAGTCCAACGGAGAGGTTGAAACTATTCTTGTGGCCGGAGGTTCTGGTCCGGATGGAGGCCTTGCCTGAAGTGGTTTTCAAACAGACCATGTCCAGGGTGAGAAGGGTCAGCTGTGTGATCCGACTGCTCGTCCAGAGCCCTGGAGACGTTCTACAGGTCCTGCAGAGATGGAAGTCTGCAGCCGATCACCTTCTCAGCAGAACGCCCAATGCGCTGTAGTCTCTGTTTGTCCCTGGCTGTGGCTCCAGCGTACCACACGGTGATGGAGGAGGTGAGGATGGACTCAATGATGGCCGTGTAGAATTGCACCATCATCTGCACTGGCAGCTTGGCTGGCTTTCTCAGCTGCCGCAGAAGTAGAATCATCCTCTGCTGGGCCTTCTTTGATGAGGGAGCTGATGGTGGGCTCCCACTTGAGGTCCAGGGTGATGGTGGTGCCCAGGAAGCGGAAGGAGTCCACGGTGTTGATGGGGGAGTCTGTCATGATGAGGGGGGGCTGGGGGGCTGTGGCTTTCCTGATGTCCACGATCATCTCCACTGTCTTCTGGGCGTTGAACTCCAGATTGTTACCGCTGCACCAGGACACCTGCACCAGCACCTCCCTCCTGTAGACAGACTCATCCCCGTCCAAGATGAGCCCGATGAGGGTGGTGTCGTCCGCAAACTTGATCAGTTTTACGGAGTCGTGGCTGGAGGTGCAGCAGTTTGTGTACAGGGAGAAGAGCAGAGGGGAAAGTACACAGCCCTGTGGAGCTCCTGTGCTGATAGTCCGAGTGTCTGAGACATTCTTCCCCAGCCGCACGCACTGCCTCCGATCCGTCAGGAAGTCAGTGATCCACCTGCAGGTGGAGTCAGGCACGTTGAGCTGGGAGAGCTTGTCCTGGAGCAGAGCAGGGAGGATGGTGTTGAAAGCAGAGCTGAAGTCCACAAACAGGATCCTGGCATAGGTTCCCAGGGAGTCCAGATGCTGCAGGATGAAGTGGAGTGCCAGGTTGATGGTGTCGTCTTCAGACCTGTTGGCCCTGTAGGCGAACTGCAGGGGTCCAGCAGGGAGGAGGTGAAGGACTTGAGGTGGGGCAGGACCAGGCGTTCAAATGACTTCATGACTACAGACGTCAGCGCCACAGGCCTGTAGTCATTAAGTCCAGTGATCCGGGGCTTCTTGGGGACAGGGACAATGATGGCAGACTTGAAGCAGGCTGGGACATGGCATGTCAAATCAGGCATTAAGATGGCTCCACTCACGCCTAATATAGCAAGATCAAGAGTTCTGATATCAACGATGATGAACTCTCCCCTGGCTGTTGCTACACAGACAAAAATCACCCCACCTAAACCCCCCCCGCCCTTCACCTGGTCCCAAACTATCACCGGCTCCCGCTACACCAAACAAAAGCCCCCCCACCTATCCCCCCTCGCCTTTCACCAAGTATCTCCCATAGCTAGGATGCACTGGGTCTCAGCGTTGCCGGGACTTACAATCATAATAAACACAGGGGCCCTGTGTAAAAACAGCCTCCCCTAGTGCTATTTCTGTCGTAACATCACACAGATAGGAAAACAAAATGAGAGTCAGACTGCCCAATCTGAGAAATTTTGATTCATATTCCCTGTAAAAAGATAACACCCAGTCTGAAACTTGCTGTGCTAAATGTCAGATTCTTATGTAACAAAATCATTCTGAATTAATAATTAAATTTCTTCTTATAATCTTGATTTTATGTTTTTAACTGAAACATGGCTTGACAAAAAACACAGGAAATTTAGTTCCAATAGAACCTGCTCCACCCAACTTTATGTTTGAATCTGAAACACGAGAAAACAAAAAGGGAGGAGGTGTGTGTGCTTTTGTTAGAGATTAAATAATTACCCACAGGTTGTCCTTTGGGGTGTTATCAACATTTGAGTATGTATCCTTTAAAATGGAGCTAAAACAGTCTCCATCCATTCTCTTCATTGTTTTATACAAGCCTCCTCAGCACTGCAAACGTTTTATTGATGATTTTACTGAGATGCTTTCAGTCGTATGCACAGACTTTGATGGTTTGGTCATAACAGGTGCTTTCAACGTTCATGTTGATAATATCTGTGACAGAAATGCTAAAGAGCTTCATGCTGTCCTTGAAACTTTCGGTCTTACTCAGCACCTGATTGGCCCCACCCACAGAAGAGGGCACACTCTAGATCTTCTAATTACAAAAGGGGTTAATATTTCAAACGTCAATGTGGTCGATGTTGCTCTGTCTGATCATTTCTGTGTCTTCTTTGACCTGTCTGTTCTTCCTAAACCACCAGCTGGTCCTGCAATTGTCCGGAGGAGACACATAAATGACAGCACGGGAAAACTGTTTATGGAAATGATAAACTTTGAAAATGTCTCATGTTCTAATGTAAATGATTTGTTGAACTCTGTTACATCTAGTGTTTTGAATGTTCTCGACATCATTGCCCCTATGAAGGCTAAAATTGTTAAAAAATAAGCAGAAGGCGCCATGGAGAAATGATGATTCGGTCAGGGCACAGAAAAGGGAGTGCCGCCGGGCCGAACGAAAATGGCACAAGTCGAAGCTCCAGGTTCAGAAAGAGATTTACAGAGAGAAGTTGTACATGTACAACCTCATTTTATGTAGAACGAGGGAAGGATATTTTTCTAAAGTTTTCTAATATTTCTAAAGTCTGTGCTGAACAGTTTGTTAGCACCACTCACTCATATAGTTAAACATGTCGCTTCAATCTGGAACATTCCCAATGTCTTTGAAAACTGCGGTCATAAAGCCTCTCCTAAAGAAGAGCAGTCTTGATGCCGCAGTACTGAGTCATTACCGGCCCATCTCTAATCTGCCATTTTGGGGCAAAGTCCTTGAAAAGGTTGTTTACCAACAGCTCACTGATTTCCTCTTAATAAACAACTCATTTGATGTTTTCCAGTCAGGTTTTAGACCTCATCACAGCACTGAGACTGCTGTTTGTCAAGGTGACAAATGACATCCACCTGAACACTGACGCGGGCAAAGCCTCAGTCTTAATTCTGTTAGATCTGAGTGCTGCTTTTGACACTGTCGATCATGGGACCCTCTTACAGAGACTAGAGGACTGGGGTGGGCATCACTGGCACTGCCCTAAACTGGTTAAAGTCCTATCTGGAAGACAGGAAGTACTTTCGTTGAAATTGGTAACTGTGTCTCAGACCAGATGCCCCTGACCTGTGGGGTGCCCCAAGGGTCAATCCTGGGACCCCTTCTGTTCAACCTCTACATGCTGCCCTTAGGTCAGTTGATACGCAGCGAAAATGTGTCCTATCACAATTACGCATACGACACTCAGATCTATGTTTCACTGACGGCAGGTGAATATGGACCAGTGGATTCACTCTGTCACTGCATCCAACAGATCAGTGTGTGGATGCAAAACAACTTTCTCCTGCTGAACTCAGACAAGACTGAAATCATCGTCTTTGGCCACAGAAACAAAGAGAAAGTGTTAGCAGTCACCTCCAGAGTCTCGCTCTAAAACCTACAAATCAAGTTAGAAATCTGGGGGTAATAATGGACTCAGACTTGAACTTTAACGGCCACGTCAGATCAATAACATCAGCAGCCTTTTACCATCTAAAAAACATAGCCAAAATCAAAAGTATAGCGTCTAAACCAGACTTGGAGAGACTTATCCATGCGTTTGTCTCTAGTAGATTAGACTACTGTAACGGCCTGCTCACTGGCCTCTCCAAACGAGCAGTAAAACAGCTGCAGTACATCCAGAACGCTGCTGCTCGGGTCCTGACTAGAACCAGGAAGTACGATCACATTAGTCCTGTGCTCAGGTCTCTGCACTGCCCCCTGTGGCTCAGAGAATAGACTTTAAAGCAGCTCTGCTTGTATACAAGTCTCTCCATGGCCTAGCACCAAAAAGTACATCTCGGACATGTTAGTGCCATATGAACCATCTGGGACTCTTAGGACCTCAGGGACCGGCCTCCTGCTGGTGCCCAGAGTCAGGACTAAACATGGGGAATCTGCGTTTCAGTTTTATGCAGCTAAAATCTGGAACAGTCTTCCTGAGGATGTGAGACAGGTTCTACTCTGGCAATGTTCAAATCTAAGCTAAAAACTGTTTTGTTTGGCTGTGCATATGACTGAAATGCTTTTCTTTGCACTCTTCTCTTTTATGTCTTGAACTATTTGATGGATAGCCTGAAAATGGCACTTTTAAATTAAGATTTAGTGATTTCTGTCATGTCTTTGTGATTTGACTGCCTTTTTTCCTGTTATGTGAAGCACTTTGAATTTCCTTGTGTACGAATTGTGCTCTACAAATAAACTTGCCTTAAACATGCTTTGTGAACGTGCCATTTTATGGATTCACCTATCACCACTTTGCCTCTGCCCTGAGACTACAGATTAATATTATCTTGTAGCTATCCCTGATTTGTGAAATATGTTTATTGTGCAATGTCAAATACATAAATAAGATTATGTAGGGGGGGCATTTTTTGTGAAAGAGCAACACAAAGTGAAGTTGAAGATTTCCAGGTAAATACTTGGCTTTCTCTGCAATTACAGCTCCAAGTCTGTATGTCTCTACCAGCTTTGCACATCTGCAGACGGAAATATTTGCCCATTCTACTTGGCAACGCAGTAAAAAATCAGACATCTGTCAGATTTGATGGAGAGCATTTGTGAACCGCAGTTTTCAGAACTTGCCACAGATTCTTGACTGGATTTAGGTCTGGACTTTACTGGGACGTCCTAACACATGAATATGTTTAGTTTAAACCGTTCCACTGTAGCTCTGGTTTTATGTTTAGGCTCGTTGTCCTGCTGAAGGTGAAGCTCCGCCCCAGTCTCAAGTCTTTCACAGACACCAACAGGTTTTCTTCTAAGATTGTCCTGTATTTGGCTCCATCCATCTTCCATAAGCTGTGGGACAGAAGTGTGTTCAGAGTCATGTGGGACAGAAGTGTGTTCAGAGTCATGTGGGACAGAAGTGTGTTCAGGGTCATGTGTGACAGTGGGACAGAAGTGTGTTCAGGGTCATGTGGGACAGAAGTGTGTTCAGAGTCATGTGGGACAGAAGTGTGTTCAGGGTCATGTGTGACAGTGGGACAGAAGTGTGTTCAGGGTCATGTGGGACAGAAGTGTGTTCAGAGTCATGTGGGACGGTAGGACAGAAGTGTGTTCAGAGTCATGTGGGAAAGACGGTTTGTTCAGGGTCATGTGGGACAGACGGTGTGTTCAGGGTCATGTGGGAAAGACGGTTTGTTCAGGGTCATGTGGGACAGACGGTGTGTTCAGGGTCATGAGGAACAGTGGGACAGAAGTGTGTTCAGGGTCATGTGGGACAGACGGTGTGTTCAGGGTCATGTGGGACATGGAAGAGCTGATCAAAACATGCAAACTAAAATCTTAAAGCGGTTGGATTATGGTCAAAGACTATGATCAAAGATTTGCATCTGACAACACTGAGATTTAAAATCTGGATTACAAAAGGTCTAAAGGTTTTTCACCAGATTGTTAAAGAGAATCACATGAAAAGATTTGAAATGTTGAAAGAATCCTTTGGCTTGGTGAAATAGGACTTTTATAGGTTTTTACAAACAAGGAGTTAGTAATGACCATTATAACCCTCTGACTGAGATGTTTATCAAGGTTTATAAATCAGAACGTTCAGGGGGAATAATATCCAAATGATATCAAGGCATTGCTAATCTGGACAGCTACTCTACTAAATATATTAAAAACAAGTGGGAAAGAGACTATGTGTGGGAAAATGTCTCACTTTTTTCATAACTCCATGTCAAAGTGCTCATTATTCACAAGGAAATGCAACTGTTGGAGGAACTGTGCCACCAGAAATATTGGCCTGAAGTTCACAATGCACTGCAGACTGTATTTGACATTTCCACCTCTCTGCATTTAAGAGAAGGTTCCACTCAGACCCATTGTGTGCAGCACCGATTCCATCACATACAATCTGGCCAAGCAACCATCTTGGCTCCTTTGGTGGGGAACTCGGACCACCATGTGGAAAACATTTCATATGATGTTGTGTCCCTCTTCACCTGCATCCCGACCTCTGAGGCAGTAGCTGCAGTGATGATGAGACTGCAGGAAGACACCACCTACAGGAAAGGACCAAACTGACACCTGAACACACATCTGCTAACTACTAGACATCTGCCTTAACACCACATACTTTCAATTCCGGGGACACTTCTTTAGACAGATTCACGGCTGTGCCTTGGGCTCGCCCGTCTCTCCAATCGTGGCCTACTTGTACATGGAGTATTTTGAGAAGGCGGCTCTGACTTCCTTTTCAGGCATTGCTCCAAGTCTTTGGGACCGTTACGTGGATGACACTTTTGTGACAATTGAGAAACAAGATCTGAAGCCTTCTCAGAGCACATCAATGCAGTGGACCCACATATCAGGTTTACAAGAGAAGATTCTCAGGAGAACCTTGGCCTCAGAGGAGAGGATGGGAAGCTCCAGACAGAAGTATATAGGAAACCCACACACACGGATCAGGACCTGCTCTTTGGCTCTAACCACCCACTACAGCGCCGCCTGGAGTTGATCAGAACACTACAACACAGAGCACAAGAGGTTTTTTAGCTCTTCACAAAGTTAAGAGCTAAAAAACAGGACAAAAGGGAAACAGAACCAAGAAGGTCTTTATCCCTTATGTGTCTGGACTGGATTTATAGACAGCAGGACATTCCTGTTTATTTTACACCAGTGAGGAAAGTTGCATTACATATAGGTGAGACAAAACCGCCACTTAACAAAAGGCACTGAAGGCACGCAAATGTCTAGGATTCTGAGCATCTTTGTTTTAAAATTGAGTTAAGGAAGACATTTTTGTTTAAAAAGAGAATCCCTCTTTGAACAGAAATGGAGGTTTAAGGTTCAATTTACCGATACTGGAGAACAGCATTTTGAAACCATGGGGTGGGATCACCTCGGGTCATTCAGATGCGAATCAGGTACTCCTCTGTGATACGGGAGCTGCAGTCAGCTTACAATAGTAAATATATATATGGTAAATTATAGGGCTGTTAGGGTAACAATGAACATCAGTTCCAGGTGAAACTTAAAACAGCCCACCCAGTGGGCAGGGTTTACACAGCTCAGAGAAGGATAAAAATCCAAGTTCCCAGACTAGGTCTGTAGATTGAGAATGACTCTTGGATGAGAGCCGAAATGTCTTGTTTTTCAAAAACGCTGTCCAAATGAAACGGTGAATCTTTTTAGCATTAGTTACAGTACTTTGGGATGACTTTATTTACAATAATGTATAAAGCAATCAAATATGTGCTTTTACATTTTATTACAATGAATTAATTAGGAAAACAAATAAGTTGAATTATCTCGAATGGCATAACAGCCACAATAGAAATGGATATGAACGCTCCTACAAATTGCTGATCTCTGCCTTTGAAGTGTGACCTGAAGGCTTTTTCTCTTTTAGCACATTCAAGCTGCTCCTTGTTTAGGCTGTGTCCTCACCTAAGCATTGTTGTTGGTGTCACAAGTGACTACTTACTTAGTAACTGTAATGTAATTAGTATTAATTATGATAATATTTTTTACAGTAATGCATTACTAGGTTACTTCAAAAAGTAGTTTAATTACAGTAACTGAAACCAAATCAACTTTCATCAAGGTCCAGTTTGAGAAAAAATCCTGTGGCATGGGTCTTGGATCCAGACCGGAGTCCCCGTTTTGATGAACAAGGCTAGACCTACCTATTTTTTAAGGAGTGCCCCTTCTGATGCCAGAGTAGACTATTTGAAATTTAGTACCGACAAAACATCAGGATGTGTTTTACAAGGTTTGGACCACCAATCAAACATATAGCTGCACAGCTATAGCTTTATAATATCCTCACCTCCATTGTACTTCTTTGCTTCATCTCATTTCAAACAGGCCATGTCTTGACATTTTTGCTGAGGCTTACTTTGACCTATTTTTGTCTTAATGTTGTCATTTCTACAAATCAAAATCCTCTCCCATCACATTCCTCTCCTGCATCTGTAGTCCAACATTAGTGTGCAGTGAGCATGATGAGTATGGACACCAGCCCCCCTTCAGAAGCAGGCCCCCTGTCGAGGGTCACGGAGTGGCCGTGGCATTATTAAGGGATCAATTGTGCCTTAAAACAGTGGCATGTCTGTGGGGCTGTGCTGGGAACAGATGGGGCTTAGGCAGAGCTGCTTTAGCCTCTATTTAAAGTGCTGCGCGACACTGATCTAATGAGACATTTACATTTGATTCAGCTGCCTCCCTGCTCCACGCTAACTGTCGCCTGCTCCGCTAACTGTCATCTGAAGTCTCACAGTTTGATTAAACGCTCCATAACAGCCCAAATGCTTGTGTGACCTCCACTTTACCTTGTACTATCCTACTGTCTCTGGGACTAAAATAGATGGAAAAGTGTGTCATACATAATAATATATGTATGCACATGTATAACTGACATACAGAAGTACTAAGTATTTTACAATACTACAGTGTAAAGCACTTGCCTAGCATTTCTTGCTTTATCAAGACCACTTCCACCTAGAATGGTTAACCGAGCCCCAGCCCTGGAGGAAGAGCTGGGCGACCTGTTCAAAAGCAAGTGCCTGGTGGCTGGCTCTTTCCTCATGTGGCAAAATCTCTTCTCTTCGTCAGGGCAGTCCTGACCTCCCTGGGGCTGTTCACTGGGCTGAGGCATAAGATAAAATTTGTGTCATACTAATTTATTGATGCAGACAAAGCAACAATGCCTGACTTGCATTTATGGATTATTGGTTTGTGAATCTGGGCTTTAAATCCCAGTTTTTGTTTCACAAATCCCAACTTGCATTTACAGAATTAGCCATGTAAAATTTGATTTGCATACATATTTGTGAATACAACTTTTTTGTGTGTGTGAACCTGCGCTTGTGCTTGCAAGAGTTTAAATTTGAGGAACACCAAAATTGTGCATAATACACCTTTTGTGAATGTGGATTTTTATGAAACAAACTTTGAATGCAGCAATATCCAGATTTATTAAAAGAGTTACGACCAAACAGACCGCACAAGCGTTCTGGAGTGGCGCGGCAAACAAAGTCCCTCGCACAGGTGCCAGGCTCGTTTCGCTTGGTTCAGCAGATCAGAGTTTGCATACAGCATGTCAAAGCGCAGCGCCTCAGGTCGCAGTCGAAGCCGCTTGTCAACCCAAAATTTATGCATTTGGATGTCTAGAGTGACACTACAAGCTCATCACATATTGAGTAAACATCAGAAGGAAGACTGGCTTGGAATAACTGCAATTCTAGACCTTTTTTCTCTATCAAAAACTCTCACATCTGATTTAACTAGCCCACAGAGACAGTGGTTCTATTGGACCTCAGCCCAGTGTTTGACACCATCGACCACAACATTCTACTGCAGAGGTTAGAATGTGATGTAGGTGTCAGAGGCCCCGCCCTCAGCTGGTTTAAATCCTACCTATCGGATAGGTACCAGTTTGTTAATGTAAACCAGAGCTCCTCCCCCTGTTCTAAAGTAACCTACGGTGTGCCACCAGGGTTCAGTGCTTGTTCCAATTCTGTTTACTCTTTATATGCTGCCGTTAGGTCACATGATCAGAAAGCATAGCATTAACTTCCACTGCTCTGCAGATGACACACAGCTGTATTTATCAATGAAACCCAATCAGACCGATCAAGCAGACAGACTTGGTGCTTGTGTGAAGGATATAAAAACCTGGATGACACTTAATGATCTGCTTCTTAACCCTGAAAAAAACCGTCATCGTACTAGGCCCTAATCATCTACGAGACACTTTATCTGAGCAGATAGTCACACTGGACAACGTCAGTGTGGCCTCCAGCTCCACTGGAAGAAACCTTGGAGTCTTATTTGACCAAGAGCTCTCATTCAAAGCACACATAAATCAAGCCTGTAAAACAATCATCTGCATAATATAGATAAAATCAGAAAAATCCTGCCTAAAAGTGCTGCTTAAAAAGGTATCCATGCATTGGTATCTAGATTAGACTACTGTAACAGCAAGATTACTAACAGGAACTAAGAGAAGATAGCACATTACGCCGGTGCTGGAGTCTCTCCACTGGCTCCTGTCGAGTTTAGAATCAAATTCAAAATCCTCCTCTTGACTTACAAAGCCATAAATGACCTGGCCCCATCCTACCTCAAAGATGCTATAGGACCTTATCATCCAAACAGAGCACTTCGCTCTCAAAATGCTGGACTTCTGGTGGTCCCAAGAGTCTCCAAAAGCACAGTAGGAGGTAGAGCGTTTAGCTACCAAGTTCCTGTGTTATGGAATTAACTCCTGTCCATGTTAAAGAGGCCGACACAGTCTCTTCATTTAAGACCAGGTTTAAAACGTTCCTCTTTGAAATGGCTTATGGTCAGGCCAGTTAGGAACAGAAATAAAAACCTACAGTTTCAGCTACGCTGCCCTAGGAGCAACTATGCTGGGGGAAGTATGGCACAGGAGGAGAGCACAGGACTAATGTGATCGCACTTCCTGGTTCTAGTCAGGACCCGAGCAGCAGCGTTCTGGATGTACTGCAGCTGTTTTACAGCTCGTTTGGAGAGGCCAGTGAGCAGGCCGTTACAGTAGTCTAATCTACTGGAGACACTGAGCACTATCCTCTGCTTCTGACTACTTTCCCTATCAACAATATTTAATTTCCCTGGCAAGCTGTTCATTGCTGTTCACATCTTTTTCTTCTTCCACTTCCCCCTGGGGAGTGAAACAGGCACAAAGATGACCTGTGGATCCAGCTGCTCCTCATTAGACCCTCCTTTTTGGCCAGGAAAAACTATAGTTCCAGACGTTCTTTTGGGGGTTCAACACCTCTTTAGTAGATTAGTAAGGGATATTATTCCATACCTCATAGTTCTCTAGACTTGGTCTTCTCTCCTCTATCAATCCGTCACCCAAATTACTTGTTTTCAAGTCACCATAATTGGCCATTTCATACTCACGATTCGCGTCCCGAAATCTGATGCTAGGCACTGAACTTTGGCGACCGTTCCATTCCTCTTCTTCGATCTTCAGGAACCATCAGAGTACCCTCTCATCTATCTTTCATTCCACTCATTCTCAGTCTCATTCAGCTCCCCATTAAGTTCCCTCATCCATCGCTCATAGTGTTTCATTACTATCTGCAGTTTGTCAACTCCTAACTCCATGTAAGTATTCAACTCTCCTCAGTCTTCTCTCTTCTCCGAAGCCAGGCGACTCCACCATGTAATCCACTGTTTTAATGATTGCTCGTTCGACAAAAAAATGATAAATATATATAGGGGCGACTGCGGAAGAGCATAGTGGTCTGGGGACGTCAACAAAATCTTGTTATAAATACTGTTCTATTTATCAACAGGCAAACACAAGAGGGGAGTTGCAATATTAATCTCAAACCGCTTTTGAACAAAGTTTTGAACGTATAAAGATGGTAGATATGTAGTGGTTAAAGGACCATTAATGAAGTGTTTTTTACCCTGATTGCAAACCACACCAATTTGGCGGCGATTGGAATCTTTGTGTTCAACCTGCATTAGATGTTGCAATAAATAAATTAATTCTGCAAATGAATGACGAATATAGGAACTGACTGACATCTGAAGGAAAATGAACCCCAGTGCACACCAATATACCCATTTTCTAATCAACATACAATCTACTCCAGAATAAAGACATCTTAAAAATCACCGAGGCAGATAAAGGCAAAATAGACTTAAGTGATCATGCTCCTGTATATCACTGTAGACTTGGAGGAAAGACAAAAAAAACACACTGTGGAGGTTCAATGCCAGTCTGCTTAATGACGCTTTGGTTAAGAAAAAATGTCAAACGACATTGAGACTTATCTGGAGGGAAATTACAGTGGTGAAACTTCCCTGTCTAGCATCTGGAATGCTCCTAAAACAGTTTCAAAAGGTAAAATTATAGCCATTGCCACTGCATAAAAGGAAGAAAAAAGCTAAATGATCTAGAAGAAAAACTAAAACTACTGGATGTAAATCATGCCAAGAAGGGGAAATTCAAACCTTAAGAGAATCAGAAAGAATCAGAAAGGGTTTATTGCCATTGTCAATGAACACAATTCACAAACATAGGAACTTGTCTCGGTGTTAAGGTGCAACATAAAACACTGAGCAATAATAAAACCAACATATATGAAATCAAAAGGGCATGCATTAAGAAACAATTTAAAATTACTATAGTATGAAATAAAAATAGGCATTACTATGTACACAAGAATTACAGTTAAATTTACAGTTGTGAGTGCAGAAAGTGACAGTGCAGTGAGTGACTGAATAGTTGCAGTTAACGTGGCAGGTGTTTAGAAGTGTTCATGAGTCCAACGGCAGAGGGAAAGAAACTGTTCTTGTGGCGGGAGGTTCTGGTCCGGATGGACCGTAGCCTCCTGCCTGAGGGGAGTGGCCTCCTGCCTGAGGGGAGTGGTTCAAATAGACCATGTCCAGGGTGAGAAGGGTCAGCTGTGATCCAACCTGCTCGTCCCAGAGCCCTGGAGACGTACAGGTCCTGCAGAGATGGAAGTCTGCAGCTGATCACCTTCTCAGCAGAACGCACGATGCACTGTAGTCTCTGTTTGTCCTGGCTGTGGCTCCAGCAGAGGGCGCTGTAGTCTCTGTTTGTCCCTGGCTGTGACTCCAGCGTACCACACGGTGATGGAGGAGGTGAGGATGGACTCAATGATGGCCGTGTAGAACTGCACCATCATCTGCGCTGGCAGTTTGGCTTTCCTCAGCTGCCGCAGGAAGTACATCCTCTGTTGGGCCTTCTTGATGAGGAGAGCTGATGGAGGGCTCCCACTTTAGGTCCTGGGTGATGGTGGTGCCGAGGAAGCAGACGGTGGTGATGGGGGAGTCTGTCATGGTGAGGGGGGGCTGGGGGCTGTGACTTTCCTGAAGTCCTCGATCATCTCCACTGTCTTCTGGGTGTTGAACTCCAGGTTGTTACCGCTGCACCAGGACACCAGCCGGTCCACCTCCCTCCTGTAGACAGACTCATCCCCGTTCCGAGATGAGCCCGATGAGGGTGGTGTCGTCCTCAAACTTGGCCGGAGGTGGCAACCGTGGGGAGGGGGTGGTCAACATCAAACCTGGGGTAAAAGGTGTTAAGAGACTCAGCTAGTTTTTTGATTGTCTGCAGCAGGGGGGGGTCGTTGCTTGTGGTTTGGTGAGAAGCCGGAGTCGGGGTTGTTGTCAGAGAACTGCTGCTTCAGACGCGTATTGTACTGTGATCTAGCTTGAGCAACCTCTTTGCTAAATCCATACTTTGCATCTTTGTAGCGCCCCCTGTCTCCAGCCCTGTGCGCTGCCTCCTTCTGCTGCCTTAACTGCCTCAGTTTTGGTGTGAACCAGGATTTGTCCTTGCTGAAAGTGACTTTGGTTTGTGTTGGTATGATGCTGTCCTCACAGAATCGAATGTGTGACGTCACAGTGTCCGTGTACTCATCCAAACTCTCTGTGGCAGCTCTGAAGACCTCCCAGTCTGTAATGTCCAAACACGCACGGAGCTCCTCCACTGCCTCACTGGTCCACTTCTTAGATTTCCTCACTGCAGGTTTGGAGAGCTTCAGCCTCTGCCTGTACGTGGGGATCAGGTGAACCATGGCGTGATCTGAAAAGCCGAGAGCAGCCCGAGCCACGGCGCGGAAGGCGTTACTGACTGTTGTGTAACAATGATCCAGCGTGTTCTGCTCTCTGGTCGGAACTTTAATAAACTGTCTGTACTTACCTTGTTACCTTATTAAAATCACCCAGGATAATACACAAGGAGTCCGGGAAGGTCCGCTCCACACTCAGAATCTGGTCCGCAAGTGCGTGCTGTGCCACGTGCATGTTTGCGCTCGGTGGGATGTAAACAACAGCCAGAATGAATGAGGCGAACTCACGTGGAGAGTAGAATGGTTTGCAGTTAATGAAGAGATATTCCAGATCAGGAGAGCAGTGTTTTTGGAGATCACAGTCACATCCGAAGACCAGGCGGTCCGCACGAAGAAGCTTGAAGCCCTCCAGCTGCACGGCACAGTTCGGGACCGGCTCACTGAGCCACGTCGCCGTGAAGCACAAAACAGGAGATGAAGAGCCTCTGTTTCGTCTCATCAGCAGCGCCAGTTCATCCATTTTGTTGGAGAGTGAGCGAACAATAGAGAGGAAAATTACGGGTAAGGCCGTCCTAGTGCCGCGTCTACGAAGGCGTACGAGGACCCCGGCACGTTTTCCTCGCCTGCAGCTTCTCACTCTTTTAGCCAAAAGAAGGGCTAATTCTGCAGCAGAAGCTAAAAAAACTGGAACTAGGTCCGTCGGTGTTGTGGTTCGGAAGGACAAGAGCTCTTCACGGGTGTAAGAGCACGCAGACACACAATTTACGAACAAAAGCATACAAAACAAAGAGCACCAAAAAGCCAGGGCATCCGTCTGCGGTGCCATCTTGGATTATCACAAAGAAATTAATTATCTGACCGCACAAGGAATAGTTTAAAAAAATGCTCTTTACAAAACAAAGATATTATGTGGATAAACATTTCTAAAATATTAGCCTGGAATTAACAAGTTGAAAGAGCAATTTTTTATTAAACTACGAGACAAGCAGAATAATGTATTTTTACCCAAACAAGACCAAATAGAATCGTCATATGAATTTGTGTACAAAAAGCTTGTATCTAACATTTCAGGAGATAAAGAATATGAAACTAATTATTTTCTGAACACCCTCAATTTGCCTGTCATAACTGAAGAAAGATTAAAATAAAAAATTGCTGAAATAACAATTTTGGAAATACATGGTGCAATCAAGAGACTAAAGAACAAATACTCTCAGGAGTGGTGGGTGGTATAAAACTTTAAAAGAAACACTTAGGCCCTATCCCATCTCCTTTATGCCACTTCCTCTTCAAAATGAGGGTCAAGGGGAAGGGCTGAAAACACAGCACTTGGACATGTGACCATTGTTTGGTTCTCTGTAAATTTTTTATTTACAACAAGCCAAGAGATGTATGGCGTTATCATAGATTATGTCTAATGAATTCACCTATATGATGGTGATAAGTAAATGATTGTGAACTTCAGCAGGCCGATGCTGTAGTTATAGGATGCTTTTAGTTGATTAAATACTGAAGCGCTGACTAAAAAGGCAAAACGTTTTTTTCTCTCCATCTCGGAATCAGAATTAACTGTCATTGTCGGTGGACAAAATTCACAAACTAGGAACTTGCTTTGACATTAAGGTTCAACATCAAGCATCCTCAGTGGCATGAGAGAGGTTGACTCCCCGCACAGATCTCTTGCTGGCACCGGGGCTTAGCTCGCATGTCCCATACCGCGGAGCTTAGGTCTATAACGTTCAATAACACTTGTAAAGTCCACTGCAGCAGAACACGTGGACTGAGGTGTGAGGTGTGGTGAAAGCAGAGAGATGATAATGCAAAACAAACAAATGCGAAACATACATTTGTTCGGTTTTCAGCTGCTTGCAATGGCACAAAGCAAAATGGTCATTACAGGTGACAGAAACGCTAAAGAGCTTGATTCTTTTCCTTGAAACTTTCGGGTTACAAAGAGGGTTAATATTTCAAAACGTCAATGTGGTCGATGTTGCTCTGTCTGATCATTTCTGTGTCTTCTTTGACCTGTCTGTTTTTCCCAAACCACCAGCTGGTCCTGCAGTTGTCCAGAGGAGACACATAAATGACAGCACGGGAAAACTGTTTATGGAAATGATAAACTTTGAAAATGTCTCATGTTCTAATGTAAATGATTTGTTGAACTCTGTTACATCAAGTGTTTTGAATGTTTCTCGACACCATTGCCCCTATGAAGGCTAAAATTGTTAAAAATAAGCAGAAGGCGCCATGGAGAAATGATGATTCGGTCAGGGCACAGAAAAGGGAGTGCCGTCGGGCCGAACGAAAATGACGCAAGTCGAAGCTCCAGGTTCAAAAAGGGATTTACAGAGAGAAGTTGTACATGTACAACCTCATTTTATGTAGAACTAGGGAAGGATTTTGGATTTGAGTGAAAGAATGAAAGGACTCGAACAGAGACTTGAGCACGGCACGGGGCAACTCCTCACTGATCTGAACCGTAACATCTTATTTCGGACCACAGAGATTGCAAAAGACTTTGGGGGATTCAATCAAGGAGATGGGAACTTTTCGCTGTCGGACGGAGGAACTCAATGACTCGAGCTGATCGCACACAGAGGACCAGAAACGATTGGATTATTTGATCGTAAATCATTGATCAACAAAATGTATTAAAGTACTTATTCTCTCCTTTCGCTGCTGTGCCCTTGTATTCTCTCTCCCTTTTCTTATCTGGCCCCGGGCTGGAGAGCAATAAGCGTGCAAGGCCGTGCTGAAGACACACAGACACTTACACAAAACAAGATTTGGCCTTCACTCACCGTCTGCACATCCCACATCCTAATCTTTGTGTTATCTTGTTTGTGTCCCTGCCCCAATAACCACTGAAAATATCCATCACGTTGACCTCTTGTAATGTACTCAATATGTGTTGTTTATCATTGTATGCTTATTGCTGAAACTGTTTTTCATTTTCTAAGAGTTCAAACGTACCCGAGTAGGCGCTGTGCGAAAGCGAGGCGCCCCCCGGTGGCTGGTGCTCTTTATGCATGTCTCTCATGTCGCATCTGTCACCAAGTCACGTTCCTATGTTGTGAATTTGTTCATTGACAATGGCAATAAATATATCCTGATTCCTGATTCCTCCTGATATTTTTCTGAATAATTGGAAGCTTTTAGAACTCATTTCCACATCCAAGTGTAATGAGTTTGCATTATTCTTTAATGACAAAGTTCAGGGCATTACCAACATCCCTCCCACACTCTTATTGGTGTATGCTGCAGCCTTTATTTATTTAGTGAATCAAAACTATATTAAAAAAAGACTGTAATATGTATTAATTTAATTACAGAGAGGTGAAAGTGCTTGACTGGATGGTGGTGCAGGGTGACTCGGTTTCAGATTATGCATTTAGCTCATTGGCGTTGGCTGCAGGAGTTAATTAGGCCCAAATCAATGGGCTCAGTAAAGCTTTCCCTCGCTCTCTTGACATGTTGTCTTAAAGTAAAGCCTGTACTTTATCATGGCACGCCAAAAGTGTTGTGGCTTCTTAATTCACTTCCCCTCTCCTCCTCCTCCGCCACCGCGCAAGCTCTCGTCACGCCGCTGCGCCAATGACACGTCGAGCTGCTAATTATCTAATTGTTGGGGCTGTGTCTGCCTGTGATTTATGGTCTGGTATCAGAGGCTGACCTGATTTATAATGAGGTTCCCCACTTGTGAAAATATGAACCTGAATTACGTGGCAGCGCTCCAATTATTCCTGTGTTGGCCTGTGACAGTGTGCATCACAAATAGCTTCCATTGAAGCTTTCACCTAATAACAATAATATGATCCATCATTTTAGATTGGCCCGATCACACCCGCAGAGGCCCGAAGCTTCATCTATCTCCCAGAGAACTCCTCATGCCTAAAGCCTGCAGCTACTGCAAATCACACTGCGCATTTGATTTCTTTACTCATATTCTGGACATGTAAATGCAGTATGTCAAACAGCCTGAATTATATATGGGCTTTAATACTATGGGCTGATATAGGCCAATATGCAATATTGACTCAAGAGTTAAAACGTTTTTGGAGAAAGTTGCACTTGCCGTAAAATGTAATTAGACAAACAAAACACGAAATAATGCACAGATTTAGGTATATCAAAAGAATAGACACAAAACAAATCATATCTGAAGATAAGATGTAAGAGTTCGTGTAAACTGCATGTAAATTATTATGCAAATTACATTTTTCTCTGATTTGGCCAAATAGTCAATATAAATGACTTTCAAGTCATCAACCTTTAGAGTGCAATTTGAATGTTATTGAACAAACCTCCCAATTTAAATAAACTTAAAATGCACTGTTCCAAATGATGAAAGTGCACGAGTTTCAAACCATGTTATTATTGTAAAGAACTGAAAATGGTCATTTGTTGAATTAGAAGCATTAGCAGGTCAGATTTACTGAAATAAAAAGCTATTTCAAATCCAAACATCTGAACAGGTCAAGTTACATTTGAAAATAGGAGCCTTTATTTGACAGGAACTTCACAGTTCTTGCATCCATTGAACTTGTGAGTTTGTGGAGAGTTTCTGCTTGAATTTCTTTGCAGGATGTCAGAATAGCTTCCCAGAGCGGCTGTTTGGATGTGAACTGCCTCCCGCCCTCGTAGATCTTTCGCTTGAGGATGCTCCAAAGGTTCTCAATAGGGTTGAGGTCAGGGGAGGATGGGGGCCACACCTTGAGTTTCTCTTCTTTTATGCCCATAGCAGCCAGTGATGCAGAGGTGTTCCTTGCAGCATGAGATGGTGCAGTGTCATGCATGAAGAGGATTTTGTTCCATGACAACACGGTGGAAGAAAGGGGTCAGTCAGAAACTCCACGTACTTTACAAAGGTCATTTTCACACCTTCAGGGACCCTAAAGGGTTCGACCAGCTCTCTCCCCATGATTCCGGCCCAAAACATGACACCGCCTCCTCCTTGCTGACATCGCTGCCTTGTTGGGACCTGGTCGCCGTCCACCAACCATCCACCACTCCATCCATCTTGACTATCCAGGGTTGCATGGCATTCATGAGAGAACAAGACTGTTTGAAAATGAGTCTCCATGTATTTCTGGGCCCACTGGAGCCATTTCTGCTTGGGAGCATTGCAAGCCTCTGGAGGATCCTATACCTTGATGTTAGTGGGACTCCAGAGGCACCAGCAGTTTCAAATACCTTTTGCTGCTTTGTAATGCAGCAAAAGGTGCAGCTTTTGTCTTAATCCTATGTATTTGTCTGGCAGAAACCTTCCTCATTGTACTTTTAATCGGCACAAATTTGTGTCTGCTCTTAATCAGCAACAAATCTCTTAATAGTACGATGATCACGCTTGTTTTCGTGAAATATCTAAGGTTTTCATAACTTGTGCAAGGCATTCAACTATTTCACACTTTTCTCCACTAGAGCAATGCTTTTTATTCCCATAGCGCTTGAAAATGGTGGTCTGCTTAGTAATGTGGAAAGCACTTCTTAAGTAGTTTTTCCTTTAATTGGACCTACCTGGCAGACTACTTGGCACAGATGTCAGAGATTGACTGAGACACAATACCATTCACGAGTTTCATAGACAAAAAAATATTTAAAAATCACCTTTATGACACTTAAACACTATTTACATAATCATTTGGGTTGCAGTGTAATGTTGTTCATATAATATTTTTGTCACTATAGAATTAAAATGGTAAATGGTCAAATTTACAGTAAAAAGGGCAGAACATTTTGAACCAAACAGACATTATTAGCTGTCTCCTGGTGTATTTTAGTAACCTTTCCAGCAAGATGAATTCGCATGATTTTTGTGAGATCACAAAGTCTTGAGAATCCATCTTCTTAGGCTCCCGCTGATTTGTCATCAGGACACAGATGATGAACAATGCCAAAATAATAAAACTGTCCAGGTTGTTTAGTCTTTATATCCTCCAGAGATACACAGTGAAACATATTGCTGAATCGCACAATGTTTGAAGCTCAGGCTAAAAACAAAATATGTGGGCTAACAACTAACATGCCCTGGAACTCATACGCATGGTCTAATCTCCTTTAGGAAAGTATGGTCCAGTGGTAAAAGTGTTGCGGGGGACTTCAGCGTTTCTTTTCAACTTCAGTGTAGTACTTAAGTTGTCAATTTGTATAAACGTTTCACCAAATACAATCTCACTTTTGGACCATTTTTGTCGCACTTTCTTTCTCATTTGTAATTCCTGGAAACAGCTTTATAAAGGACTGAGAGGCTTTCTCCGGTGGTGCGGATCGGTGCGCCACAATTATAATGATTTCTTCGATTGGAATTCCCAGTGTCTCCTTCAAGAGTTGAAATATGAACGCGGTCACATCACAGCCTTTTGTTCCTTCTTTCACTTAATAGATCCTTATATTATTTTGTCGTAAAAGTTTTGTTGAGGATTTTCCAAGAAATGAGAACAATTGTTTGTCTTTTTTCAAATGGTGCGCATTTTGTTTTACACCGTCCGCTAATGTGCTTCTTGTCACGTCTATAGACAATAAAATAATCCAACAATGAAACTAAACAAGACTGAAGTTCCTTCGCTTTATTGGGATGAGTTCTGACAGCGATTTAACGCTGCGCAAATCATCTGCTTGCTTGCAAAATGTGATATGAAATGGGAAAATGTGCAAAAAACAGATTAGTGACACAACTCCTTTGGATAAGGGAGGAAAGAAACGTATTTAGATCATGTCAGTAATGTTTTTATTTAAAGACAAGAAAAAAGGAGACAAATAATACAAAATGCCTTTGAGAGTGTCAGGAGCAGGTTGTTACAGAAAGCAGAGGAGGAGCTGTCAGGACCACCATCAGACCAGGACCAACCAAGAACTAAGAGACCCTGGTTCAAAAGACGCATCACTACCGCGTTCAGTTATGTGTAAATATCTCATGTTACAACATGGGCACCTGCGGTTTATTGTCAGATGCGGCCCGTATATGGACAAGTTATATTTTCTTCCTCGTGTACTCGGCTTTGATTCAGGAGCGCTGTATAGCCCGAAAAGTACGGTGCTCACAGTTCAATAGTTATGTAATTTTGTTATGGACGTAATTATCAGCCCATTTAGGCTAATTGAACAGGAAGCCCTCGAACAAGTCTGTGCTCATAAAGTAGCCCTTGACCCTTAAAAGGTTGGTGACCCCGGGACTACTGCATCAGCCTCTTCACCTGCCTCTATAAGAAAGAGTTGGCTCCAAATTTCGGCTGCAAGGCTCCTGACTCATACTAACAGGAGAGCCCACATCACAGCTATTATAAAACAACTTCATTGGCTCCCTGTTATGCATCGGGTCCATTTCCAAATCTTGGTTTTGACCTTTTGGGCGCTACATGGGCGCCCGTGTATATAACTGATCTGATCAACCCCTAAAGCTCGTCCAAAAGCCTCAGGTCTTCTGACCCTTTGTTTATTCTGTTTTTATTCTGTTTTTGGGCGTTACAAAAATACATTGAATTTAATTCTCAATCTGGTCCCTTGAACTCGTTTTAAAACTCAAGGAGCAATCTTTTACCTTTGACTTTGGAATGATCTCCCTCTTTTTCTGCATTCTTTGGACTCAGTGGATGTCTTTAAAAAGCACCTAAAGAATTTTAGCCTCACTGGCCAACCTAACATTTTACGGCATCTTGTATATTTTATTGTATTTGAATTGTATTTTTTTTACTACTGTCTGAAGCACTTTGTGACTATATGTCTGTGAAAAATACAAAGAAAGTTTTCTTACTTACTTACTCAAGCTTTCAAATGATAAATACAACTTAACTGTCCAGTAGAAATTTAGCTACCTGTTTTTTGACCCTTTGTTTGCTTCAGTGCCATCTCAGGAAAGAATCTCAGAATCTCTTGGTCGTCGGTGCATTTTGTGTCATCCATCTTTTTGTAAGAGGCTTTTTGCTGCAGCCAGGAGGATGCTCCAGAGATAGCTGCCAATTGTGTCCATGGCAGGAGTCCTGAGGCCCAAATACATAGTTCTTAAGTCCAGTGGGATGGTGATGTGGGATTGTCTGTAAGGCTTTATTCAGAATCAGAATGGGTTTATTGCCATTGTCAATGAACAAAATTCACAAACATAGGAACTTGTCTCGGCCTTAAGGTGCAACATAAAACACTGATCAATAATCAAACAACATATATTCAATCAAAAAGGGCATGCATTAAGAAACAATTTATTACTATAAAATAAAAATAGGCATTACTATGTACACAAGAGTTAGTTAGATTTACAGTTTTGAGCGCAGAAAGTGACAGTGAGTGATGAAGAGTTGCAGTTAAAGTGGCAGGTGTTTAAGAAGTGATTGATCTCAGTCCAAAACTTGTGAACAACAGGACACTCCCAAAACACATGATAGTGGTTTGCCTCCTGCTGCCACAGCCTCTCCAACAGTCTGCATTTCCCTGTGAGTAATGGGCACTTTGACATGGGGTTATAAAAAAGCGAGACACATTCTTTCCAACAGAATTCCCTCCAAACATGTGACTTGTGGTTTTCCACTGTGATGTACATATACTTTTCCACTCTTCATCAGCCAGAACAAAGTGACCCTCTCTTTCCCATTTACCCTTAATGTAATCAGTAGAGTGAGTTCTCAGATTGTTAATACATTTGTTCAGTTTAGAATATGAATCCTCTTGAAAGCTCTGATTTATATGCTTTAATGAATATTTCAGTCAAAGGGTTCTGATGGTCATCATTCTTTTTGATTTCTTGTTATAATAACTCCTTATTTGTAAATACCTATAAAAGTCCTGTTTCTCTAAGTCAAAGGATTCTTTCAACTCATCAAAGCTCTTCAGATGATTCTCCTTTACAATCTGGTAAAAGACCTTTAGACCTTTTGTTGTCGAGACTTTAAATCTTGAGTCTGTGCTGTTAGCTGTGACATTTTGATCATGAGCCAACCAATTTAAGATTTAAACATCTTTGTTTAGTTTGTAATGTTGTAAGAACAGATTTCACTCAACGGTTCTCCCCAAGTAAAAAAAATACAGGAAGATTTGATACAGTATCGGCCCATATTTGTCAAAGATACAAAGCATCATTGAGGTAAAATAAAATTTGGAAAATCCCTGTATCCAGACCACTTTTTAGCCTGATATATCTGGGGTCCGTATACTTATCCCTGATGTATGTCGTCGTCGATGCTAACAAAAAAACTGCAGACAGGAGTTCATCCTTGAGCTTTAAAGATTTGAGAGCTTTGAGATTTAAAATCTGAACTGACAAGAGGACATCAGCTGGGGCAGAAGGTCTGAATGTACAGATGTATTTATACCTCAACCCATTGACGTCATGATACAAAGTTTAAACTAAGTACGTGACTTTGATCAGTTCTTCAAACAAATTATTAACTGAATGCATACTGTTTTTGAGACGTATGTGTTCTCAAATAAAAGTATTGATTGAGACTTTTACCTACACATCTACAGTCTATAATGACAATGAACTTTTTCACATGACAGATTTTATAAGCTTCATGAAGACACATTATAAAATTCAAAGCAAACTTGATTAAATATGTATACATGAAATATCCCACACCCGAATACCTTTAAGATCTCATTTAGGATCTGATACTACAGGATCTCCTAAAGAGCCTACTCATATGAGTTTGCATTTTTTCATTATACTTTACATATACAAGTTACGAATTGTACTGGAAAAATGTCATGCCATCATTGCGTTTCAAAATTTTAATGTCTAGATAGTTAATGTCCGCTGCCCGTTGTCATATACCAGGAGCTGAGATGAACATTATGAACAGATAGGACAAAGAACATTCACGCTGTAACGCTCACACTGAATGTGAAGGATTACCAATCAAAAGATAAATATTGGGTTTATGACCTCTTTTATATACACACACACACTATCGAAAATGTTCTATCTATACTTTCAACTTCAAATGAAGGATAGGGCCAGCTTTAAATAACTACAAATTATATTTGGACACTTGAAATACAAAAAATAATTGTCCCAGAAAGTTTCGTACCCGCCACTTTAATGTTTCACTGTCTTTATCCTTGCCTTGTAGCATCTATAATCCACAACTAGTACTCCAAGGTAGGTCCAAAAGTTAAAACGTAAATCCTTGAGTTAAATACCATGAAAAAAATTGTCTTTGAATCCAGCAAAAAAATAAAAATAATAAGAAGGTGGAGCATGCAGCGGCGCGCATTCCCACGCCGTCACCACCGCGCGAGAAAAACAAATTGGAACGCTCTCACCGGTTTCGCAGAGCAGGGTCCAGTCGGGCCATATAAACCTGCTCCCAACCCGGGTAATATTCCAGAGGCAGGCCTCGAGTCCCTCGAAAAAGCTCCAGCCGCTTTGACATGTGTCCAAAAAAAGAAAGCCCCCGCACACACCTGCGCCGAAATTGATTAACACCTGACCCCGCGTCAGCTGACCAGGCGATCAGCTGAGCAGGTAAGTATATTGAAAATATAACCACCCTCCATTAACAATACACATAGCACAAACAATTTGCATACATACAAAAAAATGTGCCTGTGCTACAACGCCTCCTGGTTTGTTATAAAATGTTTATTTCCTGTTTTGACTTCACTTACGGGCAGATGGGACTCTTGGAGCGACAAAGGCCCTCACCCCACCTTGTTACTGCAGGGCACGAGCCACCGCAAAGAGCACACCTCTTAACCCCCCCGCATACATCAACCCTCCCCCACAAACAGTACCAACTTTATACAACATTTTCACAACCGCACAGTTCAAGATAGAGTTATGTTCGAGTTGGCTTTTATGTTCAGTGTGATGTGGAGAATAAGTGTGCCAAATTTCTTATGTTTATGACAAAGTTAATGTTTTCATCCCATTCAAAATGCCTGTCTACCAGAACGCATAAAAGTCTATGGTAATATTTGTCTGGTTGCCACGGTAACGTGCTTGCAGCTAGAGGTATGCCGTCATTGGCTTTTTTGTTTAGAATGGCAAGGCAAGGCAAGGCAAGTTTATTTGTAGAGCACAATTCATACACAAGGCAATTCAAAGTGCTTCACAAAACAGGAAAAAATGCATTAAAATCACAAAGACATGGCAGAAATCACAAAATAATAGTTCAAGACATAAAAGAGAAGAGTGCAAAGAAAAGCGAAAAGCATTGCAGTTCATATGCACAGCAAACAAGAACTAGTTTTTAGTTTAGATTTGAACATTGCCAGAGTAGAACCTGTCTCAATTCTCAGGAAGACTGTCCAGATTTTAGCTGCATTAAAACTGAAACGCACCTTCCCCATGTTTAGTCCTGACTCTGGGCACCAGGCAGGAGCCGGTCCCTGAGGTCCCAGAGTCCGAGATGCTCAGATTCTCCTAGTTACATTACACCTCTAACTCTTCTCCTGGGATATCACTACACACGCTATCTGCCCGGTGCTTAGCGCCATGCGCAGAGGACTTCTTGCGTATACAATAGCGACAGTGAGCTGCTTTGAAGTCTTTCTCTCCTCTGCCAGCCACAGTCTCAGCACATGCAGAGAACTCATGGACGTCATAGGACCACTGTGATCGTACTTCCTGCTTCTGGTGCTCAGGACAGTCATCCGAGCAGCTAGCCTTGGCTGTTATAGTCAGTGTATGCAAGCCTTGTTTATGCTCGTTTGGATGAGGCCAGTGAGCAGGCCGTTTTCAGTAGTCTAATTCTTACTAGAGACATAACGCATTGGATAAGTCTCTCCAGGTCTGGTCTTCCAACAGCTTCACAGAGAGTTTGTTTCCTTCTCCCGGACATGTCGCTGGCTCTTCAGATTTGTTGATTCAAACTCAAAAATGCTCAAAATCCTTGGTTTACTTAAAAAAAGTCATGATTAAAAATGCTTGGAAGACAAAACAAAATAAATAAGAAAAGCAGTTATAGTAAGCAGGAGTAAGCAGGGAAGCGCCTGCACTCTTCGGAAGCAGGAAGCAGTCAGCTTAGGCAAGACGCTTTACCCAAATTGCCTATTAAAGTCCTTTGAGTGCCTTGAAGGTGGAAAAGAGCGATACGAAATACAGTCATAAAAATAATCATATCTATTCCAGATGCCCCGGGGAAGACCCAGGACACGCTGGAGTGACTATGTCTCTCGGGCTGGCCTAGGAAGGCCTCGGGATTTTTAAATTAATATTAGAAAAAAGTATAAACTCTAAAATGTTTAAAACTTTACTTACCAAAAATGTATACATTTATTCCAACTGAAAATGTTGATCTCATTTGGACCTGTGTAGCAACGCTGCCTGTGTCCTACACGACCTTCGCTGGTGTCTGAGGAGGGTTTAGGCCTTTCAGATCAAGTCATTGTTTCCCCTGCGTTCACTGTCCGTCACAATGCAATGGCGCTTCAAACACACCTTTCCTATGGTCAGTGAACTGGTCAAAGTCTGCGCAGAATAAAACCCATTTAAGAATAACACGTCATGCAGCAACTTCATTGAAACAGGGTCCTGCTCTGAGACACATTACACACACTCTCACACACAAACGCACACTCACTCACACACACATTCTCACACACACAACACACACACACACACACACATACACACACTCTCACACTCACAACCACACGCCACACAAGCACACACGCACACTCTCACACCCACACACACAAGCACACGCACACACCTCACACACACAAACAACACACACCACTCACATTCACACACCACACACACACACACACACACACACTCTACACACTCTCTCACACACACACAACACACACACGCACACTCACACATGTACACACATTTTGGTGGTCACACCAGGTACTCTCATAAAGAAAAACATTCCGAGTGGCCTTTATTGTGGCGGTCTAAGGCACAGCAGTAGGATATCAAAAACAGAATAAAAACAGATTAACAGTGTTCATAGGACTTGGTAATGTCCCAGCTTCCTGTGTCTTAGACGATGTCCCAAGCCCCCTGTCCTTAGACCCTCCTTCTTGGGAAAAAGTAAAAACTGGAGAAGTTCAACAGTGAAGGAGAGATCCACTCCCTCGGAGGACAGGCGGAGCGCCCCAACTTGCAGATAGGCGGTGGGCTGGACCCACTCATTATCAGATGGCCCACAGGAGTGGGGTCGAGCACTGAAGCGTGACAGGACCATTCTTCAAGTGAGGAGAATGGTACAGGCATGTTGGAATTTACAGAGCTCCTGCAGGTGTCTTGCTATCTTGCAATTCACAACGAACAAACTAACCACGTTGGCTGTAATTATCAAATTACCAGAGTTTAAGAGATTGTGGGCACCGAATGTACTAATGATCAAGAAAAGGGAAAACCTAGGCCTTACCGGATTTACAAGCTCCAGATTGACGATAGAAGTGGATTTCTGCAACTAAAGAGCTGCACCTAAGAAAGCCTTACATTAATGAAGTGACACATGTATTTTTGCAATGATCATGGCGGATTTCATGTGGGGAATGATTTAACCATTGTCTCATAACAATTTGAAAACTTTATATACACAATGTATTGTTGATTGGTCTTTTAATTTGGTGAGTGAAAGTAGTTTGAAACGATCCCAAAGCTTTTCACAAAACACTGTTTGCATAATACATGATAATTATACAAAAAATAAAACAAACTGTATGAAACCAATGATTTCGGTGTTTATTACTTTGACATGATCACATTAGCTCGTGTTCACGTGTTGCACTGTTTTATCAATATCACATCATTTTAATTGTCGATATCAGTTTATTTGTCCAGGGTTTTGTAATAAAGTGTATTTCACGAATCTCCACGGACACATTTGATGATATTGAAGGTGGAAAGTGCAGGTGCAATCTATTTGTTCTAAATCTCGTGCCCGGAAAGGTAACGGTGATGTTTGATTTGATTGTTATTCAATTAAGAATGACAAATAAACTTTACAAGCAAAACTTCAGGTTTGTTTCCATTCATTATCAATCTCTCCTGCCAATATGGCTTCAACTTTAGTCTCTAAAGTAGGCCTTCAAGTACGCCTTCAACTACTTTAGTCTCTAAAGTAGGCCTTCAAGTAGCTTCAACTACTTAGTCTCTAAAGTAGGCCTTCAACTACTGAAGAACTCTCTATCTATCACACACCCTTTCACTCTCTCTCTATCTATCACACACCCTTCTCTCTCTCTCATCTCTCTCACCTCTCATCTTGCTCTCATGTGGGTGCAGTGCGTGTTGAGCGTTTGGCGGGGAGTGGTTGTGGAGGAATGGGGCGCGTGAGTGAGCCGACACACTTTCCATCTTTGCTGTAATCTGCGAGGAGAAGGTAAGGGGAGCAGTTCCAGGATTGTGTTGAGTGTTTTTTTTGTTTTGTTTTTTGGACGAGTGTGCCCGGTTGTGGGTGGGGCATGGTCCTCTCAGGTGAGGGCACGCGGCCCATCACTTAAACACGGGGTCAGAGTTGTAGCTGACCCTGTTTACCGTAGAACAGGTGTTGGGCCCTAGGGGAGCAGGTGGGTACGGGAATATTGTATCGGTTCACGGATGAACAAGGCGGTGGTCGCTTTTTTGCGCGAGGTCCACCTGGTTATGATGCGGTGGAAAGCGGGCTTTATTGGAGAAGATTTGTGTCGGTGTCTCCATTGTTTGTTCGTCCTTGAGGGTGACAGTGTCTGGCGCCGCCGTTCATCTACGAGAGCATCGAGCGGGAGCTGGTTGGTTTGGTAAGTTAGCAGTGGTCTGAAGCCGTGGTCTTGGCTGTAAAGACACGAGGCTGCAGCACGTGCAGTCGTTCAGACGTCAGTGTTTATGTTTCTGGATGATTCCAGCGGCGCGCTACACGCTGTACGTGAGCTCAGGAGTGTGAGGGGTTGGAGTGTGGAGAGGGGCAAGTCGTCATGCCCACGGAGCCGCAACGGGGATGAACGGAGGTGGCACGGGAGGCTCCACAGTGAGGCCTGGAGTGGAGAACCGGGGCCTGGAGTGGGGGCTCACACGGGCGAGACCCGAGTCACTTGATGAGAAAGGAAATGCGAGCCAAAAACGAGTACGGACCTGGAGAATGCAAAAGTGCGCCCGTACGAGGGGGGCAGCGGGGGCAGGGAGGGCCGAGGGCAGGAGGGGGCAGCGAGGGGTGCAGTGAGCAGGTAGTGAGCAGGGGCGTGCGCAGTTTGAGGATGGAGGGGACGGAGAAGAGGACATGTTGGAGGACGATACTGTCAGCTCTCAGACGTGTCTCAGGCGGGGCAGATGAGCCCTCCTTACACTGCAAGACGTCAATGAGTTTTGGATGTACTTATGGGAACAAGTCAGCAATGTGCTAGACTTTTCCCAGATGTGGGGGTTT